>JAFBJQ010001037.1:728904-1034519 GCA_016785345.1 Trinectes maculatus
GTAAATATGTACAGACTTTGCACGGGAACTAGTTGGTGAGCGCTCTCTCTGTCTCTCAGCGCGCCTGCCGGCTCTCCAACACCTCCACAGCACAGCTATGCTACTCTGCCTTGTGTTTACTTATGTGAAATGGACGGCTGGCGGGGGGTGCAGCGGCAGCCGGTAAGGAGATGCACACGGACACACATGGGTTCGGGATCGTGGCAATACTGTAGGTTTATTCACAACACAGGGTCTACACGGTTGATATCAGAAATCTAAAGGAAATGCTCATTACACTCGCGATATCAACCCCTACAGTGTGTCAAGAGGGACAAGAGGGACAAAAGGCAATTCACCACAGTAAACTCTTATTGTAGGGTGGTGTTATAGCGACATCTGGTGGCACAATGTATGCACAATGGCACAATGAATGTATGTTCCGACTTACGTAGAAATTCGGTTACGACACATTCTCAGGAACGGATCTCCGTCGTAACTCGAGGACCCCCTGTATTTTATTTTTCACTAAAGAGGGGTTTGGTGAATGCGCATATGAAACTGGTGGGGTTCGGTACCTCAAGGTTAAGAACCACTGCACTAGGCTGTGATAGCGATGGCTGGATTTTGATCATTAGATTCAGATTCCTGACCTCTGCCACACCACATTACGTAAAAAGCATTTACTACCTACCACTACCATCAGATACAACTCGTCGCACTCCCTCATCAGCTCACTGCTGACCGCCCACTTAATTACTGTTGCTATGCCTCGCAAGCCTTCTCTTCTCACACAGCACAAATGCTGCTTGGAGTTAGAACTATTGGATTGGAGCAGACAAACACCCCCTCTGATCAGTTCCTTATAATTTAGCTCTTGTGTTCAATCTCTAAGGCTAAAAGTATCACTGTTAAGATATTTCTCTGTATTCCAGTTCAGCACATAGAGGAGTTCAAAGCTCCAAATCCAAGTTACAGTTGTTAAGTTGTGGGTTTACAGTAAATACAGTCAGGATGTAAAAACGTGGGAATCTTGAAAGTTGGTGTTTGTTATAAATGATCTTCAAAAGTCTCTGAACATTGTATTGTTGGATATAGATCCCAGTAGTTAAACACAAACAACCAGGTCTATCAGCTGTCAATACATGTTAAATGCTGCCATTACTCAGTACGCGGTACACAGCAAAACAAAATCTATAATAAACAAAGTAGTTAGTTGCTGTCCATTTAACACTGTTTTATTTGTTTTTAGCAATACCCCAGGAAAATTAAGCCAATTAATTTAAAACAAAGAAATGTTTAACTAATTTAACTTTAACGAAAGGTCCAAATGCAATTAAAGTCAGTATGTGCTCCTCATTAGTGAGAGTCAGTTTGTTCCCAATGTAATTATTTAATATTTCATGAAAGACTGAATCATCCTGGGCATGGATGATACAAATCTCTGACAACACCTGTGATGTTCAGTCATTTTGGTCTCAGGTGAGCAATGAAATGATATGAGCAATGATATTAATGTCTGTTATACTGTCTGTTCAATTGATGAAACATCAATAAATGAAACATCAATTCCTACCAGTGACCCTGGTGCCAAAACAGAAGCTCTTCCTTATCCATTCTTTTAATGCGTGATTGCATAAGATAACAAACTGTGCGCGGCATCATTTCTATGCTCTTATCAACAGAATGTGTTACTTTCTACCACTGCTGGGACTATGTTCAGCAGCCTTGCATAGTTCAACATACTATGTGGATTGTTTTTGATTATATTAATTTGAAAAGACGCCAAACAGAAACATACTACAAAGATAATACAAATACAAATATCTCAAACAATAACTGCCACAGTCAGCAGTCCACACAACCATGCCGCGCCCTCTACCACAAAGGACATAACTCCTTTATATGGGCAGGCAGGAAATGATATTCAAACAAACAATCTCAGTTAACCACATTGCAGATTATGTAACACGCTGGAAGACACCACCTCATAAAATGTGCAAAATATTTAATTACACTGAAAATTATTCTATTAAGGTCCATATGACGGCCGAGAGAAATCGATGAGTGAGCAGCGGTGGAAACTGCGTAGGAGTCAGTGTGTGAACATGTGGTGGGCTGGGGCTGTAAGGTCATCTCTACACTGTCATTACGGCTGTGTCCACGCACTCAGCTGTGTCAACACACACACACACACACACACACACACACACACACACACACACACACATGCAATACAGACAGATACATAGATACAAAATAGTTAGATACTGCGAGTGTGAGGTAAATGTGCCTATATTAAAATGGCTGCTTCTGTGCATGTAATCCTGCAGCCATCCTCCAGTCTCTGGCTTTCCTGTGCTCTCTGGGCAAGTAAAATTACCCCCATACATCTTCTGACTGTGACATATTGATTGTGAGCTGAAGGAGAGGCTATCGCCTTATCTATGATGTTAGGCCGTTTGTGGGACAAGGCACTGTTAGAAATTCATGCTGAACAACACAGAATTCTTTTTTTTAAATAAGTATTTATCTTGCCTGTCGAATTGTTAAAAGCAGTTAGCCAGTTTAAATGTTCACAAGCTGATTGTGCAACAGAGGCTAAACCTCAGATGACTGGTAAATGACTGCTGTGGTTTTAGCTGCAGACACAAGCAAAATGAAAACAGACACAGTCCAGTGTCAGAAAGAGTCTGGCTAAGCCGCCACGATCAGTTTTCTGAACACATGAGCTTGCATACAGACATTTACTTCAAACACACATGCACACACACACAAACATCACACTGTTCCTGCGCTGGACTGCGGGCCCACTCCCAGACCCCACTGACAAACAGCTCTCCTTTTCAGGAGTTCTGAGCCTTGGCTCTGGGCAGACGCCATCACTTCCACCTGTCAGGTGTCCTTGCCTGCTTTAATGGTGGTGGAGGAGCGGGGAGGCAGCTGAGGTGGTGGGTGGTGGTGGGGAAACAATGGACGAGCTGCTGGATCCTGTCCCTGCCTGCATGTGCCAGTCCTGGATCACAGTTCATTTCTCAGCCTCTTCTATTCACCACTGTGCTCAGCCAAGCCTCTCAGCAGGTGGCTCTGCCTCCTCACAGGGCTACAGCTCTCTGCTCTAACGTAGATTGGAAAGCAGTGACCTCCAAAAAAAGTCACTTCTGACTTCAGCAGTCAGTGGGTTTTAAGGAAAATAGTAGTAAATAGTAAGATGTTACTACTCAACGAATCTGATCACTAATATGGATGACTGTCTATAGAGACATATAAGTATCACATAAAGATGAATAAAGTGATACCACCGAAAACTAATACTGATACACTGTAAAGATTTAAGTGAATTCACCCACACTAATGCAGTGAGTTTCATGGGCCAGTGGCATTTCTGACAGGGTCACTGCACCAAAGCCCCAAAACACGAGCAACTATCTGGGGGCAGAACTTTGAGGAGGCCACAGACGCAGATGTGATATTGTATAGTGCCGGTATGTCTGAGTGAGCAGGGGCCATGTGAAAGAGAGTGGCAGGGAAAGCACTAAAGATCTGAACATGAAATCTCAAAGTCTCAAAGTGAATGACGGTGCTTTAGGATTAAGACAGAAGACAAGCTCCTCAACTTTTCCTGGCGTTTCCTACCTTTTGCACCCTCACTATGGTTTTGTATTTCACCGTCCCTGCAGCTACTACTTAAAAGATGTCAAAGTCCTGGTACTACTACTTTCAAGATAAAGATGCTGCATTCAGTACTGTCATCAAGAAGCAATCAACAAAGGCACAGCTGGAACTCTGCTGCTTTTAGCCTCATCTTTTGAAGTGATGCAGGAGAAGTGAAGGAGAAGTGAAGGCTAGGGATAGGCATAAGGAGTATGTCTACACAGCACTATACAAGGGAAATGTGTACTGTGTACTCCATGGAAATTCTTCCTGTTCTCTGTGTCAGTGCCATGATCACAAAACCGCAAAATTGGGACAAATTTGAGATATTTTTTGGTACTAAATATTTACCAAAAAAAAAAAAAATTCTACATGTGTTAATTCCTTATCTCATTATTTAATCAAAATGAGGAGCCTTTGTCAACTGTAACGCTGAGTGCTGTGCCACTACAGTCGTGTTAATGTTTTCCTTTTCTGTAAAAATGTGTAACAGCACGATGACAAAGTGTGAGACAAAGGTGATTTTGGTGCTGTGACAACACCATCATTACTTCCCCCTCTCACTCCTACCTCTGACTGTGTGAAATACAGGATTCTTCTTTCTGCTGATGAATGAAGAGACAACGCAATTAAAGGAAGCAGGAAGCCATTCAGGGTAATATGGAATGACATCCTATTTATCATAAGGGCTGCTGGACCACGATGCCTGATAAATCACATAACTGTTGGTTTAGCACATGTTCCCTGTCACCAGTTATCAGCACTGCTTCTCAAACATCACAGTTTCAGTTTAGCGGTTGGTAAAGGCAGTGGATGGCAGAAAAAATCACAGAAAAATTGAGGTCTGAATATACAGTATATGTAAATTAAGACTGCTTATAGTGAAATTTTTCATTTTCAAAAGCTTAAGCGAAATCTTTTCTCTATTTTTTTTTTGCCCTTACACTGCATTTCTATCTCGCTGTTGCTTGTGAATGTGGTTACCTTGGTAACATCACTAGTGGCCTGCAATTTGGGAGTATGGTGCCCTGTAATATTGGTTCCATGTTACCATAGCAAATTTCTCTGTTCTACACACACTGTATGAGGGGGCTTTGTGGACCAGTGCTCCACAGTGCAGCAAACTAAGACAGTTAATTAGGGTTTATAGAAAAATCAATATTGTGACAGTGGTTCAATGAAAGACCTTTTCAATTAAAGGCATACTATTAATTCTGTTCTGTTCTAAAAATATAATATGACGTAATAACCAAATTATTATAAATGTAATAATAACTATTACAATAAAACAATACCTATGCAAAATACATACTAGCATTAGTAATATTAACAAAACACCATAAAATATGACACCAAACACTTGTTGCATCTGACAGCTTTTTAGAATATTTTACACCACTACCCAAAAGCTAAATCATCCTGGTGCTTTAAACAGAAAACCCACTGCGCACAGGCCCAAGTAGACAAGGAGAGCAAAGGAACTGTATGCATTATACATTGTGCGAAGAGTGCATTACATTTATAGCCCCTTGTACTCTCCTGAAGAGATGACTTAACAAGAAAGCTTAAGCAGAAGTGTACATTTTTGGGTTAGGGTGGAAGCAGTTGGTTTTTCTAAAGCAAGCCTCTGAGAAAAGTCTCTATGTTATTACAGAACAGTTTGACAAAATCTTAAAGGCAAATTCTGCATGTAAAATCAGACTGGATATATTTGTTCATCCAGGAATATCAGTTCTCTGCAAAACACTACATTGTCAAATTCTATTCGTTTGTACACTGTGTACCTGACATTAATGTTTTTGCTGCAAATCTTATGCGAAGCTGCAGCCGGAAAAGGTCCTTAAATGGCAAAAGGCTTTAGAAGTCATACATCCAATCAGAGGAGAAAAGAACAATGAATTGCAAATTCAAATGTTTGGATACATTTGTGCAATGCCGGTTAAAAAAGAGGTATATGACAGTCAGAGGATGCATGAATTAAGCAAATACTACCCTTCAGAACATTATGTGCATTTGCATTGACCTTTTGATTTATAGCTCGAAGTGTGTGTGTGTGTTGTTGTTGCAAACTGATTGCTGTAGTTCCAGGTAAAGCAAATTAGAGAAAGTAAAACTGTAAATTAATATATCATTCCTACGTAGCATGGCTGTCACTTTAATGGAGACGTTGACTATTGCATATTCAAGTATGCACTGCAATAGGCTGCATTAGCCAATCATGAATGATGTGTGCTGCCATTGGCTGAGCTCCGGAGAAAGCCGTACTGTGCTGTGAGGGGTGGGGGTGGAGGGGTTCTCTATCTCCTCTGCACTCTCCCATTCAACCTCTGTAGTCAGCAGAACGAGCAGCTGAGCAGAGCGGCACAGCACCCACGGCTTCAGCATCCTGCAGATGCATCTGCTCAATGGAGGAGAGGGAGGGGGGGAGAAGAACAAGTGCTGGAGAGAGCGGATCTGCATATGAAGAGAAAGCGAGAGAGGCAGAGACGGAATAAAAGTGACAAATGGAAATTGAGTAAACACGCGCCACCCGACAGACGACCACTGCAGCTGCACTAAATCTGTGGCTGTCAACCCTCAGCAGAGCGGCGGGTGAGCGAGTGAGGCAAAGGAGCAGAGCGGAAAAAGGAGGGATTTTGAAAAGCTGAGCTCATCACTCTGGACAAGCAGGGATGGGGACCCCAAGAGCTTCTCCATCAGCCGATCAAAGTTCACACAAGAAAAGTGCCTTCAGACCACCGGTGTGAGCCTGCGCCCTGAGAGGACGGACCAAAACGTACAAAACAAAAGAGTTTGAGAGGATCTCTGAGTTCAGCTCAAGTCTCTGCTGTCTCCATTCTCAAGTCCCCCCCTCTCCTCCGTCCTCCCTCGCACCTGCCCGCTGCTGGTGGATGTCTTCTCTGCATGCACTCCCACTGCTCAGCAGTTGAACACACTCATGGTCGATGCCAAGGGAAGGAACATGAAATGTCTGACCTTCTTCTTAATGCTTCCGGAGTCAGTGAAAAGCAAGTCGAGTAAAAGCTCCAAGAAAGGGAATGCCAGCGGCAGCTCAAAGTTGCCTCCTGTCTGCTATGAGATAATCACTCTGAGGAGCAAGAAGAAGAAGAAGATGGCAGCGGACATCTTTCCCACCAAGAAGCCGGCATCCACCACCACGGTGCAGCAGTACCAGCAGCAGAACCTCAACAACAACAACACCATACAGAACTGCAACTGGCAGGGACTCTACTCCACCATCAGGGAACGGTATGTGTAACCAGCAAACCTGCGCAAACACAACAAATCACCACTGTTCCTCCACGCGGTTTTCATTTCCCATTACACTTAGGGGAGACAAATGGTAAAAGTGGAAATGTCTGACAAAGTTCAGTATTGTCTTTTACCAATTTTTCTGATCTGAAAATGTATTCAAAATGTAAAATGTACAACAAAAAGTGAATATAATCACTTGTGTATATAGAGGTTTGTGTGTGTGTGTGTGTGTGTGTGTGTCATAGAGAGAGAGAGAATGTGTGTGGGTGTTCCCTGATCCCTGCTCTTAGTCTGTTGGGGGTATCTCTGTTTACGCCCTCTTCTGCTCTCAGAGCCTTTGCCGCTCTGACATAACAGAGGGCGGACAGGCACCGGGTGCGTTTGATATGCACAACAGGCCGAGGCTGCTCTGTACTTAAAGCACAATATTTACCTTGGCCTGTCAGTAAAAGACCCCAGCTGTCCACAGCAAAATATCTGCTTTCTGACCTGGCTTTGTTGTCTCTCCAGAACATCATGGGGCTGTTTACTCACCCCTGTGACATGTTCCACTACTCAATAATACATGAACGCAGCTTTATAGTTGGTCCCATTCTTTCACAGTGGGGAGTTTCCATTCAATTCGTTGGTGACATAAAAGTTTAAGTTGAAAAGTTGGTTTGGTTTGGCCATGAAATAGGCCGTTAATTAGAATATGTTTTATTGTTTACTTAAAATGCATGTATTTGTGTGAGTCTTTCTTCAAACAAACCCGAACTTATTTTGTCTAATTTTAACAATCTGTCTTGTTTCTGTTGTAGAAATTCTGTAATGTTCAACAATGAGCTGATGGCAGACGTTCACTTTGTGGTGGGTCAGCCTGGAAGAACCCAGCGGCTGCCAGGACACAGAGTAAGAATTTCATCCACCAGTGAAATCACCGTAGCAAGGAGGAAATTAACACACACACACACACACACACACACACAGAGAATCCGCCAGCCCGAGCCACTGTTGCTCATATCATATCAGCATAAAAAGAATCTAAGTCAACGCCAGCGGTAATGAAAATGAAATCCTTTGTGCTCTGCTCTCACTTCCGCACCATGTGTCTTTTCGAGACAGTCCTCAATTATTTATGCAAATGAGGCTGAAAGATAGAGGCACAGAGTGAGTGAATGGAAGAGGGGATGTCCCCCTCGGCAGACAGCTCACAGAAGTGATCGCCTTTGTCTCTGCTTGAGCTCAGCTTTATAAAAACCGCCCTGCAATTACTCAACATTTAGACCCGTTGAACAGAACCCAGATTAAATGATATGGTATACAGTATCACACCACAGAAACATTTCTGCATTCATTCAATTGATAAGCTTGTGACGTCAAAATAACCAAACAATGAATGCACTATAAAGAGCTCTGATGATTATAACTGGGCCCATTTTCAACCTGCTTATTTCAATTACCTACAGGTCAACATCTTCTGACGTCTTTGTCTAGTCCACCCTCACGTTATGGTTGCTAAGTTAATTTGTAGCCACTTCTTTGGCTCCAAATCTACACTGTCAGATGAGCCTTTGTACGGGAAGTCTTTTTTTTTGTTTTTTAAATGGGAGCTAGATTTATTATCAGTGACTGGGAGCTGCAGTGCATTTATAGATTGCAGTTATGGAAGGTCATTGTGGACGACTTGACTGCACTTTATGCTGAGACATTATGCCAATGGGATATAATGACGTTCGGTACAGCAATTTTTCTTGTGCCCGTTTGGCAGGAAGTCAGAAAACAAAGTTATATCCTTCCAAGATAGAGAATGCAGCCAGAAGCTAAAACCAGTAATATATGTGAACATCTGTAAAACTCAGCAGGTCAAGAGGTGGGACTAATCTTATTCGAATATGCATTATTTATATACTAGTCTGAATTCACTTAAAGGAGGAACTGTGTTAAAGCTTAATCGTCTTCATTAAAGAAAATATGTATTTTGGTGAAAGAGCTAAAGCAACATTGTTTTTAGACATGCATACTTAAAGCTTTATAATGGATTCACTACTATTTAATCACCCAACATGCCTTTTCTGAGGATATACTGTATATACCACCCACATACCCACTCACCCACACATAGCTGTGATGCATGCAAGCACAAGCACATACACTATACACGTGTCTAAAAAAATAAACAGACATGCACATAAACACCCCAATGTGATGCTGTAATTGAGGGACTCATTATTGCCCTGTATACAGTGGTTAACGTCGTCGACTGGTGTCCTTATGTTGTGTCTGATTTCATCATGAACTCAGAGTAAATTCATTAACTTCTGTAAATTGTAGTTTTGATGCACTCCATTCCGCTGCGTTATTAAGACTTGTTTCTTTTTTTTAACAGAAGCAAACTTGTTCATTTCAAATCTGCCTGCCTGTCCTCAGGGGACGTAGTAACTCACTGAGTACAGCTCATTATGTGAAAAACTCAACAGGGTCAATCTTTCATGTGATTAGAATTGAAACGTTATTCAATATCCCCAAATAGATTTGTGTTTTCACATAAAGAGAAAGAGCTACAACTGAACTAATTGGATTTAGTGCAATTGCTATTTCAAAGTAATATTATTATTATTTTATTCAACTGTTGTATTATTTAATGTGGTTTCCAATTAGATCACAGTCACAGTATGTGCGTTTTCCCTCTGTCACTTTGTTTTCTCCTCTCCTCCCAACAGTATGTTTTGGCTGTGGGCAGCTCAGTGTTTCATGCCATGTTTTACGGTGAACTGGCTGAAAACAAGGATGAAATCCACATCCCAGATGTGGAACCAGCAGCATTTCTGGCAATGTTGAAGTAAGGACCGTTCTCTGTCTCTCTTTAGCGTCCTGTCCTTTCTTCGACTATCTCTATATAGTTGCACCGTCTCCATACAATATATAATCTTTGTCAATAAATATTTTCTATTTGATGATAGTGAAAATCATCAAAGCGTGACGAAATTGCTCTGTATCAATTTCCGACACATATTTGACAAACCTGCCCAGCACTTATCCTGTCCTACACTTTATTCCCGTATCTCAGAGAGATATATCTACCAATTTCTATTTTATTATATATTCCACCTTTCATGATGAATCAGTCCATATTGTTTTTAATTCATATATACAATATTATCGTCTTGACCATCATGTTTACACCATATCACATTGCATTTCTCTACTTTTTTTGGTAGTTGAAGTTGAGGGTTCGAGTTCTGTTGTCTATAAAACTCAGGAAGATACATTTCTATGTCAACAGGTACATTTACTGTGATGAGATAGACCTGAGTGCTGACACAGTGCTGGCCACTCTTTATGCTGCCAAGAAGTACATCGTCCCTCACCTGGCACGTGCCTGCGTCAACTTCCTGGAGACCAGCCTGAGTGCCAAGAACGCCTGCGTGTTACTCTCCCAGAGCTGCCTGTTCGAAGAGCCGGAGCTGACACAGCGCTGCTGGGAGGTGATTGATGCTCAGGCAGAGCTGGCGTTACGCTCGGAGGGCTTCTGTGACATAGACGCCCAGACCCTGGAGAGTATCCTACAGCGAGAGACGCTTAATGCTAAAGAGATAGTGGTTTTTGAGGCGGTGCTCAGCTGGGCCGAAGCTGAGTGTCAGAGACAGGAGCTCACATCTTCGACTGACAACAAACGCAAGGTTTTGGGCAAGGCCATGTACCTGATTCGTATCCCTACAATGGCTCTGGATGATTTTGCCAATGGAGCAGCCCAGTCGGGTGTGCTGACACTTAATGAGACGAATGACATCTTCCTGTGGTACACAGCAGCCAAGAAACCTGAGCTGCAGTTTGCCAGTCAGCCCAGAAAGGGCCTGACGCCGCAGCGCTGCCACAGATTCCAGTCCTGTGCCTATAGAAGCAACCAGTGGCGTTATCGGGGCCGCTGTGACAGTATTCAGTTTGCAGTGGATAAAAGAGTTTTCATTGCCGGGTTTGGACTGTACGGATCAAGCTGTGGCTCAGCAGAGTACAGTGCTAAAATTGAATTGAAACGTCAGGGAGTTCTCCTGGGACAGAACCTCAGCAAATACTTCTCAGACGGTTCCAGCAACACCTTCCCAGTGTGGTTTGAGTATCCAGTCCAGATCGAGCCTGATACATTCTACACTGCCAGTGTGGTTCTGGATGGAAATGAGCTGAGCTACTTTGGGCAGGAAGGGATGACGGAGGTGCAGTGTGGGAAAGTGACATTTCAATTCCAGTGCTCCTCAGACAGCACTAACGGCACAGGGGTGCAGGGGGGACAGATTCCTGAGCTTATCTTCTATGCTTGACAAGACCTGTGCATCTATGTGACTGATTTTCAGTTGAATTGAAAATTATTACTTATAGAGTCACATTCTCTTATTTATTTTTTGTCAAAAAATCCAGTCTAAGACCTTGTGTCATTTTGATTTTGTAAATGGACCACTCAAGAAGGACTACGTCCATTTCCAGATGTTGACTTGCTAGAAAACGTTGATGATTGAAAATTCTACAAGATTAGAAAGATCTTGCACTTGATGTGTGTGTATATATGAATATATGTACATTCTGACATGTATATGATGCTACAATTATGGCCAGTATTGGCCACAAAGATATCTAATATGCTATAGTATGTTTATTATGTCTATGCTTGCATAGAATGCACATTTAGAGCAGCAATACTTCACAATCTATATTCAATGGCAAACATTTTCCGTCTGGACCATCAGCACTATAATAAAAGTCAAACAGGCTGTATGACACTCGGAGCAACATTGCAAGCCATTATTACACTCAAAAAAGCTGTTTGTCCTGTTGTAGTGTGCAATACCCATTAGACAGTTGTACTTCAGCGGTGTCAATGGAATCTGCAGCTTTTTGATACTTTAAATCTTGTAACGGGGCACTCAGAGAGGGCTTGAGGGGTCTTAGATTAGGGAGCACTATATATAATGAGACACATAACCCCTACATTATCTCTCTATAGCATGTTGCTCTGCACTACTCACATCTCAGTCACTCGGGTGAGGCATCATTGAGATTCATGTCTCTATGTTTACAGTAAGTATTACCTTAACACAATCACCATTTATCACTACAAGGTGGAGTGGGGATTTCTTTGGTTCTCTATTGAAATCTGTCGACACTGCAGTACATACAGCATGGGCAAAAGAGCCCAGTTTCATGTGCTACTAATTGTTATGAAGCTTTGGTTTTATTAATGTCAAAAATATTAACAGGCAATTAAATGTTAGACGCTGATGATCTAATGGGCATTTACTAGTCTTTGTTTAAAAACCTGTGCACTCTGAACTGCTGAGCACCCTCTCCCAATGTGATCAGACAGTGTCAGTATTTGGAGAAGCATACTGTACATGCTACAGAACTGCACTGATGTTGGTTGGTAACTGAATTATGAGTTATTTTGATTTTCTTGTTCTTTTTATTGAGTCAGACTTGGTTTTAATGTATGTGCTACTGAATATTGTTTGGTGTAGGATAAACCTCCACAGGATTGTCTGCTGGTGACAATAGATGGGCAAACTGGTGTTCATGTCCTGTGTTGATGTGCTACAGTGCTGGGAGACCAACGAATGTGTATGATTGTTGACGATGCAAATAAATGAAACAAGTGGTACAATGGTTGTGACACCATCTGTAAAAAATAAAAAAATAAAAAACAGGTCTGTCAGCAGCTACAGAGTGAAATCAGAAGATTGGGACAGATGATGCCCTTCAGCAATACAGTGATATACAGTGCCAAAGAGCCCTAGCTGCTGATTGATGTTCTCTGTCTTGATGCAACTTTTACATCCTGATTTTTGGCTGTCAAATGTCTAATGCCATCTGCATCCCACTGAACCATGCTGCAACCACCCCATAAGATTTTCATTAGTCAACAACTTAAAAACTGTGGCTTTTTGATGTGCTAGCACTTCTGTAAAAGCGTTTAGTGATGGATAGTGTGGCAAACAACTGAATAGTCGAAACAACCTTTTACAGACTGCATTAGTAAACTCAAGCTCCCAGACATGAGCATCAAGCTGTAGGAGAAATAATGATATTATGACCCAAAATATCTAAAAACACTAAAGTGTTGAATTCCCAGGATACCACACTGACTGCTTCAGTGGCTGTCTGCTGATAAAATGGAGACCAAAAAAAGATAAGATAATAAGTAATTTTGACGCTAGGTCACATCTTTGTCTAAAAGACATACCTTAGAAGTTGTGCATTCTGTAGTAGATACAGCTAGAAATTCTGAGGTCACAGACATCAGTGCCCCTATACTGACAAAACAATGAATTAACAAAGACATGAATTAGATTTTTAAATTTTACTTTCTCAGTGTGTGTGACAAATTATATGTGTTGGAAAACTGTTTCCATAAGCACATACACCCTTGAGTGGCAGGTATCTGATTAACAAGGCATTCAATAACATTCAATAACATTAAGAATAAGTTTGACATTGCCAATGAGCATTAAAGAATTGAAAGTCAGTATGTTGGGGGAATTCAGGGCTACAGAATGATTTTTCATGTTTGTGGCACAGATGTTGTAAGCAAGATCCTGAATTGCACTGCAGGGGACCTGAATGTGCAAAGAGTTAGAAGCAGGCCTGTTTTCCACAAGCAGGTTTTCATTTCACTGATGCAACAAAGCTATTCTGTTCAGCTATTGTAAAATGTAAGAGGACACATTCATTTTGTTTGTCTGCCAGAACAATTCCTTCTCAAGTCTATGAAACGGACACTTTCAGATTAGAAAGCAGGAATGCTGTTAGAGGCTTTCAGCTCATTGCCAGCTCATGATGGCAGCAGATCTGCTCTTCACTGTATTAAAACAATCCAATATTATTAAAACAATCAGCACACGTGCTGTAAGCGCCAATGACTTATTAGAAATGAGTGGCAAAATCCTCTAAAACCCTTTAAGATATCAATCCATCATTGACTAACTATGTGATATTTCTGAGAGGTTCATTATTGTAGTATCACATAATTTTTAAGATTCAAAATGTTTACAGGAGTTCATTTGTATATTTGTGAGTAAAAGAAGCAGATGTGTAATATTTATAATTATCTTAAAACTGATACATATTCTTTATACAGTATAACAAAGGTTTTAAAATAAATACTGATTAGCAGAACAGTCACACTGAACAGTCACACTGATCACATATTACACTCTCTTTAGGATTAATCGTTCCATGTCCAAGTAAGTGTGCAAACAGAACCAAAGGGTCTTCTGCTTCCAAAGGCTGCCTCTTTATTCTGTGGTTAATATACTGTTTACACTCACATCACAGTTTTCTTTTCATTTGTCTCCTAAATTTACCCAGCTGTAAAACAACACAGTTCATAACTGCAAGGGATAAAGAAAACGGTGAAAGGAACCACCCTCTGCTTTTACCCTACTTAATACCAGTCTGTTCACTGCAGGCAATAATATATCTGCGCCTCGACATCCTGATAATTTCCATCCAAGCGAAATGTCAATGAATTAATAATGGTCAAAAGAGGAGGGAAACACAGCAGAGGGTTTGCAGAATTCATCAAAGAAAATTATCTGGAGAAAAAAAAAAGCTTTTTCATTCAACGGCTCTCAAAAGCAAACCCAAAGCCCTTTCCCCGATCTTCCTTTAATCCATATGTTTTCTCTAAAGGTTTACATGTTTGCATGTGATAAAACTACATGTTATGTTACATAGTAAGTGTTATGAAGGCTTAGGTGCTTTCAAGACAAATACAAGGGTATCTGAACCCCTCAATGATCTTATGCACTGGCGCCGACCAAGTGGCTGTGAGTCCAGCAGGGACAAGAAAGAAGGTGAGTATGGGAACAGCAGGGTTGAGCAATGGAAATTAGCAAATCTGGCAACACTGTTATTCAGGTGATTCCCCGGATAATTATCCCACATATTATTAGAGAACAGCCACAGTAGCAATTAATCACGTGAGTATAGCAAAGGTCCAGGTGGAGGCAGACACCAGTTTGACTGCCTATAGCTAACGTCCCTAAACTGTCATCCCTCTCCATTCTTATGTGCTAAAGACCTGCGAGACGTAAAGGACATTATTCCTAATAATCTCCTCTTTCAGAGCTGCTGCCTCCGGTCACATGTGCTTGGGATGCAGTGCGGGATCAGGCCTGGGATTGTGTGTCTCATCTATCTATTTATTTATTCATTGCTACCAGGCAGAGCTAAATTGTTTCAACATACACTGAGGGGCCAGCTTTTATGTTGGATTAGCCTGTTTATAGTGATGTTGCTCGGCTCCAGATGGATCAATATGGCTAGGATTTCTGGATGTAAGCGCTTCGAGTATCAGGTAAATTATGACTGTTGAGAAGAAGGGAAATATGGTTTGAGTGGACAACGGATGCTGCAGGGCCTTTTCAAAACAGTCAAAAAGCGAGTATTTGCTATACACTAGTGGTAAACGATATTATCTTACAATGGTGCAGAGGTAAATATCCTGTTTACATAATTGTGTGTTTGTCCTATGAAATATAATCCCACAAATTCTATGAATGCTGCACTCAGGCAAAAAGTAGTTGTTTTCTTCGTGCACTGAATTTGAGGCTGATGCATTATGCTAATCAGACTATGTTTATTCTCACAACTATGGTCTCATATATATGTGTCACTCACAGCCAATACGGCAAGGTTTGATCAAAACTGCCAATGTTGGCAGATTCCCACTGTGAGAGGGGTGATGAGGGCTGAGCATGCTACTTTTTGTGTGTACTCTAAAGCCTTTCCTCATACTGAAGCATGTCCTCTAAAGCAGCACCACGGCTTTGATAGTATGGAGTGAGAGGTCCCTTCTCTCCCCAGGGTCTGATATAATGAGTGTGAGCTTACTAAACATGATCTGCAGCTCTCTCAAATACACTACATGAAAGAGCTGAAGCCTGAAACAACACAACAAACAGCACTGACTCGGTTGCACATATGCTCTCGCTCCTCCCTCTCTCTCTCTCTCTCTCTGTGTGTGTGTGTGAGCTAACGTGTTTTAATGTGTGATAGCGAGGGACACATTGCTGCAGAAAGAAAACATTGGTCTGCATTGTCCATTAACGCAGAACTGGGACACAAGACATCTTTTCAGTTCTATTATTTCCTGTAAGCTCCTACACAAAGTGAAGTGACAGATTTAAAATGACTGCATTCACGGTTCACATTTGCACAGCTATGAATAACACAATATGAACAATTGTGTTATTGTTATTTTGTTATTTTCAGTCATTATCTGCTCTGGGATCTTATTATGTTGGAGCGGGGTAATCAACAGCCACATTGTACTGGGAACAAGGTGTTTCTTTTGTCAAACAAATCAGAAATATCAACCAGACTGACAGTCAGTGCTTCAACAAAGCAGGAATACAGGAATGCACTTCATGTCTATGAATGCACATTTATTTGCTGACTACCCATTTTCTAGATTTAACCTTAAATTGACCGAGCATTTGCCCACACTAACAGTTTCTGTTTGAATTATTGCAAGGAGTATAATATGGCATGTATATGGCAAAGTGATACTGTGCCTGAGTCCGAAATCCTACTGAGCTTAAAGAGCCTGCTTCTCTGGCCTAGTTTAATAAGAGGTGGAACACTCTGCCCTTTTTTTATGTCCTCCTTACCACAGGGAAACCCAGTTACTGTGTCGAAAAGTCCATGCAATTAGCATCATTCAAAAAGGCATTACCTAGGCAACAAAGTGTACCAGGAACGTGTCACGCGGTTAATTATATAGTTGAAGCAGAGATTCTGTGTGTGGTTGAGGAACGACGGAGATTCATACACCTGCATTCTATAATCTGTCCGCATGAACATCCCCGCAGCTGCATGTCAAGATGGTGATGAATCTGATGTTGGCGAAGCCAAGAATCTTCTCTCGACTCACCGTTAGCTCAGATAATTAGCCACAGCTGCCTCAACTGTCAGAAAGCAAACCATCTTCAAAGCTGATCTAAAATGCCCAGAGTTATTTCTTTATGTTTAATCAGATCTAGGAAAATGCAAGTCACCTTGTAATGTCAAATGACTAGACTTCTACAATACACAATACAACAGCTATCCTGTCTCCTGTCTGAGGGAGTGAATTCAATGCACTGTAGCTTTAGATCATTGAAGAGATTTATAGGAGCTGCCATTAGTTTTCACTTGACCTAACTAAAATTGTTTCCGCCTTGCTTTTTTTTTTTTTTGGAGCCACACACTATTCCCTCACTGCCCTCAATAATGGCCTCGATTTAAGCTTTACTGTGCCTTACCTTCCCATTTCTTTTGCTTCCCTTTGAGACGCCACAGCTTTTTTTTCCGCTGTGAGCAGCAGGAAATAATCAAAGGACACGAGGTGAATGAAAGTGTTGTGTTTTGTGGAGGGTTTTTTTTTGGTTGGGTTTTTGTGTTTTGTGTTGTTGTGCAGACGGTCTAGCTCGAACATTTATTTAACTATTAAACATGCTTTGCACAAAAGACTCCAGGTGACAGAACTGATAACTGCAGCCAACCGTACTGAAGTTCCTATGGAAATGATGAAATTGTGGGTGAGTGATTGATACAGAGTGTCAAACCTGTTTTTGAAACACAACTAAAACACACCCTGTGAGTAACATGTGCATATGCTGGAAACACAGCCATGCATGTACACAGGTGTAGGATGATTGTGATGTATTAATTCAAGAAAGGTGGAATAAACGCCTCACAGGTTTTTTTTTTTTCACATGGTTGTGGAGGAGGGAGAACACAACACAATAACGTGATTGACAGTGTGGGGGCAGATGTCATATTTGTGGTATCTCCACCGAACCCATCTTGCTGTCATGTTGATCTGCTAGTTAGCAGAAGTGGGATGAAAGGTGAAACAACAAAGTAAATATGTTTTTTGCTGTGATATATTTCCAAATTTTACTACAACCATTTATATTAAGCTTAAGACTTGTTTGATGAAATGTTTGGCTTTTAACTTCATTATGACAAATTTATTTATGGCAAACAATTTGTGAGAGCAATATGCAATGAACAAAACAGATTGAGCCCTTTGAATTCTTTTTTTTTTTTTTTTTTTTTTTTTTTAACATGTCCTGTTTGGCAGCTTAGGCACGCAGTATGACAGTTTCTGGTTGCCTTGTTGTGCCTCAGCTGTGATATATTTCCAAATTTTACTACAACCATTTATATTAAGCTTAAGATTGATGAAATGTTTGGCTTTTAACTTTATTATGACAAATTTATTTATGGCAAACAATTTGTGAGAGCAATATGCAATGAACAAAACAGATTGAGCCCTTTGAATTCTTTAACAGCTCATGTTTTGGAAGAACAGTAAAGAAATATGATATCAACTAATCAGTAATGCATATAAGTCCAAGATCATTTTTTCAGCTATCAGTTATTGCGTTGTCCTCCAATGCGGCACTAACGCAAACAGGGCAAGAGCTGGACATTTGCAAGTTTCCACTGCTAAAATCCAACTGTTTGCAACTCTTGCAGAATTAGCATTCATGAATAAAGGTGGAACAATGGAAAGTAGTTAAATATGCTCAAAATGTGCAAGGTCAGGAAATGTGCACTGGTACAGTAAGCGAGATACTATGTGAATAATTAATATCTTTCATCAGAGAATGAGGAGAAAAGGCAATTCCAGTGGTTGCTTCTCCCTCTTAAACATCCTCAGCATTCTCAGTTTACTGGGAAAACGAATTGGTTTTAGGAGACCACCCCCCACCACCATCACCACTGCATGTCCCTACCCATCTCTCAATTGCACAGAAGAGGCACATTAAATATCAAAAGGCCAAGTACGTCAGAGCTCAACAAGATTGAAGTGGAGGGGATTTTCTGCCAGTGTGCAGAGCTGCACCTCCAGCAACACTCGTGACCAAGGCGGAGGAGGGGCAGCTGGAATCCCATTTCTCAATGATGAAATTCTTTTCATCATGCCTCCTTTGCATAACAAAAGGTGCATAAAATGCATTATATATGACAATGTCTCACTTCACTGTAAACCACCACAAGAAGGCTGTCTTTCCAATGCAGTACCCTGTTCCCAAGAATAGAAGCAAACTATTGTGCACAGTATCTGCACAATAGTTTGCACAGTATCTGCCACTGCTGCTGTGGAGAGGTTAAAAATATTACCTCCCACCACCAACACAACATGGCAAGTGCGCACGAGTCTTTAACCATACATTTAACGTGATTCGAGTGCTCGTGTAATTTCAAAAAGCAATTTATCCAGTGACACATACAGAATGCAAGGACTGCACACAATCTATTTCCCGATGTTATTCACTCCTATTTGAATACATCGTTTTAAATTGCTTAATCATTTAAGTCTCATGAACCAGTGACTCGTTTCTTTCAGCCACACTCGCTGTTCATTGAAGCACAGAGAAACAGGAGGAGGAGCTTTGTAATATTTCATCAGGGGTCATTATGCTGATAGAGGTGATGGGTTGAAAAGAATTGGCCATTACAGTGGAGGATCCATGCCAGGTGTCACTCTAATTTAATCGAGCAGCTAAATACAAAGAGGCGGCCTGAGGGAAGCCTTTCAATAACGAGCCTGAATGCAGATGACAAGTGGTACAGTAACCTGTGACTGAAGGGGCAGACAGAAAGCTTTGGTGCAGCCTCATCATGCGCAAACTACTCGACTCGGAGGACTGGCGGGCTCAGAGACACAAAACGTGTTTTTCCTTTTTATATGTTTTTTATTTTTATTTTTCAACTGTATTTGTATCACATCAGAGAATGTCCATTTGGTGTTCACCCTGAACACATGCAAAAAACACATGCAGTATCAAAGCTTTAAAAAACAAAGAAGTGTTTTCATGGTAAATAAGTATTGATGATTTTTTTTAAATGCACTGGTATACCTACCAAACGAAAAGCATTTTTTGTTAACTCTCAAACTAATTGCCTACTGTTACATTTCCAGTAGCAGTAACAACAGAGTATCAGTGTCTTTTATTGGATGTTGGAGTAAACAAATGTGAATTATTGTCAAATAATCATAAAAAAAGATAAAATACATATTTGTAAATGGATAGTGAAAACGCGTAATCTTACAGTATACCCAATTAGGGGCCGGATATGTAAGAGCCATAAAGTAGAAAAGATAAAATGTGTTAAAATATGTACAATGTCTAGTTATAGTTTATTTTATTTCATTCTAAATTCATGTTATTATGTAATTCATAAGTATAAGAAAATGATTATTCATTTATTATTCAAAAAATGTTTTGATGACGCTCCCTTGGAGTGACGTAACAGGACGTGCAGCACCAGTTCAGTTAGAGCTGCGCAAGGCACGGGAGCAAACAGTTTTCTTACCGTGCGGTGATTTGCTTTTGATTTTGTAACCTTTTTATTCTGTAAGTAAAGACACCTAAACTGTAAAAGCTTGTCATGTCGTGCGAGTCAAGGAATCACTGTGTCTGCAGCTAGGTGGTATTTTTTGGAAGCTAAAGAAAGTGCCACTACATTATACAACAGTCTGTTGTCTTGGCCACCACTTTTTCACCCGTCTCTCATTTGGTTGAAAGGGTTGAAACAAAACATTGGCATTTTGCGTGCAGTTTCCCTATTTGTTGGCCAAGAGCTTGTAAAGCCTTCCATATTTGAAATCAAGTAATCTGTGGAACAGGCTTGTAAAGACAGAGCTCTACAACACATCTCCATATTTTCTGAGCTCTCTTCCCAAAGAGTATTATGGGGGGGAAAAAAGCATTTTCCCTGATTGAATTGTGTGACCTACAATGTCATGATCACAGTGGGGAATTTTTCCCACAACCACAAAATAAGTGGAAAGACTTCACCTGTAGACAGCCTATGGATATGGCAATGTGCAGTTTACTATGTGGGCAAGAAAAAAAAGAAACTGAGACTTATGGTCTTGGAGCAACATTAGAAATAGGTATGAGAAGTCTCCTGTAGCCAGACACTTTAATTCAAATCACCATGGAATTTGCAGAGAACAGTCTATTGTATATATCTCCCGAGGGAAAGAGACAAGGAGATGGAACGTCTCCAGGGAGAGAGATATTAGATATGCTATTTACAGACTGAGCACTCTATGACCTCAAATTGAGAATTATTTTTGTCTTGTTTTTGTTTTTTTAGAATAGAGATGCAATGTGGTCTGAGAGTCACAATGTGGGAAAGTGGTGTATATGTATGTATATGTTTTATTGTTAACCTGTATTGACCACTTACCTATCTCGAGGCAGTGTATTTCTTCCTGTGATTGGTTTTCAAATGAATATTTGTCTTTTAAAGATGTTGCTTTGATGATTTGTATCATCTCATTTTCTATGTACCACTGGCAGGTCTCCAGCTGCTATTTAATACGGGTCACACCCACATGTGTCTTAGCAACACTGACTTAAGCCTCAGGCAAAGGCGAGTCTGCTTTTTTTTCTCCAGCCCATTTAAAACTATATGTACTAATCCGCGAGTGCAACTTGCCCTTTTCTCCCAGTTCTGTCTTTACAATGAACATTAGGACTGTGGGAGGTAGAGCATATGTGCAGGCTTTACAAGCTGTTGATAAAGGAGATATTTCACTTTCTCTGTGCCATATTGGACTTATCTACGGCTGAAGCAACAGTAATCGATAGCTTCAGATGTTTCTCTGTCTGCAGCTCTGTATCATTACTATTTAGATCAAGCTAATCCCTGATAAGGTCTGAACAGATCAGAGAGTGCCTGGTAACAATGGCTTTGGCAAGTGGCAGATAAAGCAACCCAGGCTCAAAGGTTTTGTGCTGCGGCTTGGGCAGCCTCTGCAGCTAAATATATCTTGATTGGAGAAAGGTCGACTGATCTTGGAACATCACCAGGCACTAGCTGAAGTGACTGTGGACACAGGAGATGCTTTACATAAATTATGCTTAAGCAAGTACGATCTGAGTAATTCGGATATTCAATACAGCACTTCAGGACCTCAAGAAGATTTGCAGGATTAGAGGTTGTAAGCCAGGCCAGCTCGATATATTGATCCACCCGCACTGAGAGCTGCATTCAATTTCCCAACAATTAGATGCACCTGAAGGTTAATATGGTGCTTTGTTAATCTCTTGTGTTGTGCTGCCTAAAACTAACTCTCTCTCTCTGTCTTTCTCTGTTTTTTTTCCTTCGCATATGCTGTTTGGCCACAAGGCTTCAACCTCTGGCAGGGAGCTGACAATACTGGTTTCACAGAAGTCATTAGTAATTAGTCATGATACCATCGCATTAGAGGAAAGGCTTTCTCTCACAGTACTGCTGGGTTAGATATTACTGACCCGTGTAAATTAGCTGGGTCTCCACCATGACCTTGTAACCACAGTAGCTCCTCCCATGATCGCAGTATGTTTTTAATAGGACTGCCTTTTATACCCAGTGGCAATTTAGTTTCCATCTATTCCCGCTGGCAGGATTCATATTCTGAGGATGTTGTTGGACTTATGTCTGTGTGAGAATGAAATTTCTCTCATGGGATCCAGGGGATATTTCTCTGGTGTGGTGTACGTTGGGATTCGAGAAGTAGAAATGACAGCAAAATTACACGGGTGAAATGAAACCCCCACATTGCTCCATCCATTTTTATTCATAAGAAGCTATGACATGCCTCGCATTGCCTCCTGTGTGTGGATGCAGAGCGGTGGAGGGGATTTTTTTTTTTTTTGCAATTCTCACTTATAAATCTTGGACAACTGAGAATTATGGGGTTAACTGAAATATAAAGTGATAGACAGCCGTGAATGTGTTGCGCGCATGGTTCGACACAAGAATCACATGTTTTCATTTTATTCAACTACAGCCACAGCGAGTCAGATGAATTCATACTTCCTAATCTCTGCTGAAAATAAGCAGCAGGGCAAGAAAGGGGCTGATACTGACCAAGTAGAAAGAGATTCGCTACAGAGGATTTTGCTGCCGTCTGCTATTTAAGGCTGAAGCTACATGCAACAGAAAAGCGAAACAATGACTAGAGGAATGAAAGTAAAGGAACACCTAGGTAATGGGGGGGTCCATTCAATACCTTTCCAGGTGAAAATGTAAGATAATGCTTGTAGACACTGTCACAGATGCCATTTTTCCTATAATTTTCTATAATTCTTGCACCGGCTGCATTATTACTAATGAGCCAAGCACACCTAACTTTTCCATGAAAGAGCTCTTTTCCATCAAACCTGATATTTTAAGCAGTCAGGACTAACAGAGTGTAATAATTGGTTGTTTTAAACTGCACAGTAAAAGGGTTTTCACGTGGTAGTCACACAGAGGTCACAGTCATTTGGAGTTCCCGTGCAAGCTGTGCAAACTAGGAAATAATGAAGAAACTAGGCCTGATGAAGCATCCATTATAATAGCTGTAACTACTCTGTCGTTTAAAAGCCTCTATTTTACAGTTACAGTGGTACAACTATTCATGTTGTCTCTTTGCTCAAACGCACACCTTCAGCGGTCAACCAGTTCCAGTTGTTTACCTCATTCACAAGCTACTGCTTACTTAGTGTTTTTCCCCCTGAACAATATTAACCTTGACTCCAATTGGTGTGAAAAGGCGACAGTAAATCCAAACCCCTGGTCCATTTCCCCCCTGCAAGGTTTCAGTCATTTTTACCTGCACCACCCTCCCCTCAGCACCATCACATTGTCACCTCTGCTACAGCTGATTCTGCAATACTGAGAATTAAGAAGGGGCCCGAGGGGGGTTTTATTGCATGTGTGTGTGTCTATGTGTGTGTGCACATGCTTGTGTACAAACGGAAATGTCTCTAATCCAATAATATTTCAATAAGACTGATCTTGCTGCTTTGACATTTCAAGGTTGCTGTCCTAACCCATGACTGATAATCCAAGAGGTAGTCAATGCCTCATGCAGACAAGTGTAAATTCTCCATGTCTGTATATAACAACTAAATGTTCCCTCGAGGATACTGATTCACAACAGAGTCGGCTTAATGTGACGTCACACTGCCATTTTAAGAAGCACAGTGTGAGACCTTCCTTCAGGGAAACTTTGACTGTAGCATATGTTTGTGCATGTGCAGCGGGCTGGCAGGAAGAACACGACTCTATCTTGGCAAGCTCTCCCACTGCCACAAGTGCATATAGGAGCAACCATAATGCTGATAACTTAGACCATTAATTCAAACTCACACTGTTCTCAGAATTATTCGACCTCCTCACTCACCCCCCTCCTTTGCCTGCTGGTGGCGGTTGGAGAAGCAGTTGGGGGTAATGCCTCAGTAATTGGAGAAACCTTCTGAAACATGCAGATGAAGCAGGGTAAGAAGGAGAGGAGTGAAAAATGAAAAAGGAAAACAGACTGGATTCCTAATTATCCCCCCTCCTGTCGCCTAGATTCGCACTTCCTGGCTCTGATGGGGATTGAGAAGTAAAGTGGAGGGTCCTTCCACTTCTCATTGTGGCCTTCACATAATTAGGTTGCAGTGTACAGGGCTGAATGAATGGGGAACGATGCTCACATAGCAGTGTGAGTGAGCAGGGTGTTCAGAGGAACGAGGGAGCTTTGATGAGAGGGTTAAGAGCACTGTCAGCACACTCACTCCTAACACATGTTACGATGAAACCCCCAGTCAGCTGACACACAGGATTCTTCACATGAGACTTGTACATACTAAACATGCAGCATGCACAGAATACGGTCCGACACATCACCTGCATTTGTATATAAACGGTAAACAGCCAGTGCAATTCAATGGATTTGCAAAGTCGGGAGGAGGGAAGGAAGCCCCATGTAGCAAATAGACGTCAGAAATAATATTACTCCTCTGCCATGAAATAGAGCCAATTTCAATGAGGTGACGTTCATTTCCTTTTCAAGTGGTGAGAGGAAGATGAGATAGGTTGTCCACTTTTAATATATCCAACAGTGTCAGAACTCCTGGTAGACGAGGCAGCACACAGGGAGAGATAATGGAGAGGACTGTGTTTTTTTTTCAAAGCACAGCACAAAATGGTCGATATTTGCATAAACATAAAGCACCATGCAGATAAACATCACATTTTAGGCCAGGTGACTGTGCCTCTGTGAGTGTGTCTACACAAGACTATACGAGTGAATGTTAAATGAAATGAATTGTAAATTTTGTTTTGCTGTACGAGACAACCAGCACGTACCAGCTGTTGTAACAATTCAGTGAGTCAGGATTGGATGGGCTTTTACATTTGATTGCGCATTAAGTCTACATGAATTGTCAAAATGAATTGTGCACATAAAGACCCCATGTAAGACTTAGGTCTGCAAAATTAGGTGTGCAAAGATCCTGAAAGTGACAATGTAGAGCAAATGACCCCTGACTGGAACACTGCATTGATTCTCATTCTCCAATATTGTGAGTAAATTATATTGTTCAACACATACAATTGCTGTCCTGCTTTCAATGCGGACGTCACAGGTCTCTTTCCTGCATTGTTTTTGTGTCTTGTCTTTTCTTATTGCTTCATCTTATGAATCTCTTGGCAATTTAATCTCTAATAAACAGACACATCTTTTTGCAAAAACAAATTGCCAATAAAAGGATAAGAGAAAAAGCCGTGCGGAGCCTCCCATCATTAAACCAGCCACTGCAGCTAAAGGAGGCTCAGTGCTACACCTCTTGCAGGGCACCAAGCTGTTCTTATCACCCCACCACGAGGCTGCAGAGGGGTAATAGGATTGTGACTCTTGGAGAAAGTGCCATGCTCACCAAGCAGGAGGGGCTGAGGCACAAGTGTGAAGGGCCTGTGCGGCTGTCCAGCATCATTGAAGCAGAGAGGAGCAGGCAGGGAGGATGTGCTCTCCTCGCTCCATAAATAACCCTGCTAAATGGCAGGCTTTGGAGGGTCAGTGGGACACTGGTCCGCCAGTGTATATCTGAAGGCCTGGATATGACCGGTAATCCTGTAACCTAGAAAACGAGCAGCGCCGCGGTCATGGCAAAATGTCTTTTCTCAAAATTGGAAGCCTGGATGTTTATGCACTTGGAGAGAGGGAAACAGAAAAAGGAAGAAGTGAGAGTACTAGAGGGTGGAATGGCAGGACAGAGGTAACGCTACAGTACGTGGGCAGTGTCTGAGTGGTCGACACTGACCCAAAACTGCTTTCATCTTCTTTTTCCAGCTACAAAGTGAATGCTGCGGCAAATGGTGATGGAAGGGGAGGTGGAGAAAAGCCTCGCTTTTCAATACCAGCTGTTTGTGACCGTTACTATTCAGTCAGATCTCTGATGCTTACAAGTACCATTGATTTTCTGGGATGACTAGAAATCAGACTAGCGGGACACCAAATTGTTTTCCCCTTTAACACAGCATTTAGTGCTGCAGGGGAAAGCCATTTCACCTGTTGGCAGTTATGTAAGTGGATGTGTGTTTTAGTTACATTCGTGCCCGGGTCTGCAATTGAAGGGCAGTAAAAGGCACTGCAGGAGGTGAAGGATTGAAATGGCCTTGCTGGTTGTTTTGATAGAATATAATCAGCCTGAGGCAGTAAGCATTGGATGGAGGGCTTCAGTGAAGATTTAAGTCTGTTATTATTGTGAGACAGACATGACGTAAGTCTCCAAGATGGACAGGGGCTCCAGCTTGAAATCTCTATCAGACTGGTGAATGTGCCTGCCTGCAGAAACGATTACTTTATCTGGAGGACCGTAAAGCGCATAAAGGACAGCACGATGATGAAATACATACACAACACAAAAAAAAATCACGTGTCACACATAGAACATTAAATAAACAAAGACGTGATGTGAAACAAAAGAAGAGATGAATGAGACTGACTGACTGAGATGACTGGTCATTTCCCATACACACAGGCAAGTGAGGTTTTGATTATGCTGAAGTGCCCTCTCATCTGCATGCTATTTCTGCCATGAGCCGTCTTATTTAGTTTGATTGATGGTACTGTTTATTGCTTGTACTCTCATCTGAACATTCCTATCACACACAGGCTGATGGCTGGTCTGTGGCTGATGCTAGCTACAGTCAATGTCTGAATGTTCCTGTTCTGATGGATTAAGGTTTTTTGTTTTTTTTTTCTGAAAGGCTGCACAAAACGTTTTTCCTGCATGGAGAAGCTGAATAAATTGGATTTTTAAATGCAGAGAAGGAGACGGATCAAGAGTTTGTCTCAGAAAGCTCAAGAGTTCGACTTGTGTGGGTGACCAGGTTTGCAAAGCTGCAGAAAACAGCTGGAAGCCACAGCAATGAATGAAATTTGCATTTCACTACCCTCCCCCTACCCCCAGCCGTCATCATGTTCACTGAAGTAATTCAGCTTTCTCAGGAACACTGTCTTCAGATCAACATAATTCTGTTATTTTACACATTTTTGCAAGTGCAAAATCCATGAGCGTGTGCATCAGATAACAGTTCTGTTTAAAATGCACATGCATGACACTCAGTGCATCCACGGCAAAACTGCCAGACCGTCAGCCAGTGTCACATCTGCTACAAAAGACGCAGTGTCTCTTTTCCCGGCGTTTACTATATTCCACTTTGATTCCTGACAGGCATGTTGAGATAAAGTGATGAGTGGTAGGAGATGGTTGTCAGGAGGAGACGGGGTCTTTCTTCTCTGGCTATCTTTTGATGGCCATCAGGGTCTCTCCTGTGACTGACATCATGCCTGCCACACTGTGAGGGTCAACATCCCACACGCTGCCACAAAACAAGTTATTATTATTCGGTGACTGGCACAGATTCGCCACACATATATGAGACTATAAATGTCTGGTATAAATGACAAAAAAGAATTTCACAAACTGTGGATGATCATAGAAATAGATATTGCTCTTAAAGAGCATGCTGAAAATTAATTATATATAAGGTAAGCGGGGGGAATGGTGATTAATTTGACGGTGGTGGAATAGGTAATATTAAAAAATACATCAGCGTGTCATGGCAGCAGTGATTCAGAAGCAGCCGTTATCTACTAACACACATGTCGCTCTGTGACAGGGCCTCCAATACAGTTAATGATGTATCAACACGCAAACACACGCACACATACAATAAACTGTCATATGGTAGCATCTGTCACATTTATAGTTGTTACTGTACAAATCCTTTTGCGAATTCCCTGGTTCCAGTTTGCACTGCTTGCGGTCTTTGATGGTCACTTGACAAGAGGAAGTGTATTTTTGTCATCAAAAGATACTGTTTTCTTTGCACAGAGCTTTTCTATCCTCTGTCTTCATTTATAGACACATTCTCTCTTTACATTTATCTCCCCTAACTTGTCACATGAAAGGATGATAGCTCTTCCTCTTCTAAAGTTTCTCCTGTCTAGTGCCTGAATAATCCACTGGTCTGCTCCATAGGGCTACAGTATGACTTTGATATCCTTTGTACAATCACATATTTGCACTTTATAGTGCGGTTTCTCTCAGTGTACTGCATCTTATATTCATTGTCTTCTGTGCTTGTCTTCACTTGTCTGTTCCCAGTCTCTTTTTTCTCTATTGTGGGCAAGAAGCAGACATGCTGTACTTTGTCACCGAGTGAGCTTATGCTTCAAGACACACAATCCTGTTAGGAACTGGCACAGCTATGTCCATTTGATGCCAGTCAAATATTACAGGCTGCTCAGTGACATAGAGAGCTACGGGCAGAATGCAGCCCATAATGAGGCTTGTTTATATGTCCAACTGGTGCAGTAGGTGTTGGAACAATGCCATACTGGTTAAGCACTCAAATCTGTTTTACAGCTTTGAGTGTGTATGTGCATGTGTGTGTTGTGCATGGGTGTTTGCACCTCAGCAGCAGGATGGTATCAGGTCAAAGTGATGGGTTACTAATATGATTCAACAGTCTGATCAGGATTCAGTCGGCGTTCTGCATAGAGGAGACTGAGGTCTGCTCGGGACCATCCATCAGTGCTAAATGGCAGATGGTCCTCTCTGTGGCCAGGCAGGAAGTGCACTAACACAATCGCTGCAGAAACACAGGGAGCACTCTACCTGCTGATAATCCACTTACACACAGACAAAGCTGCTTTAATCTACCCACTCCTTCCCTGCACACCCCCTCGCCACACGACAAGGCCAGGCTCCATGCTGGAAAATCACCACTGGTTCACTGCACACATGTACACAGTCTGAGCATCGACAGGCCATAGACAATGAACCCTTAATCATATGTGAGGAGGAAAATGAATTCAAATGCCTGTAAATATTCAAAACATTGCAATATGAGGTTTTTCATGCTCAAAAATCGTTTCATACACTTGACTTGGATAATGGACAAACCAATAAGAGATAAAAGAATAAATACAAGCAAATAAAACAATCAGGTAGAAAACAGACTGTAAATTAAACCCTGAATTAAGTGACCACCTACTGTGTGGAAGCACTAGGCCCACATTTTAAGATCATTTGAAAATTCCATTTGCAGAGATTCATCTATCACCACAAAGGAAGACGCACCAGTTAAAGAATGCTTGTGCTTATGCTGCCCTTGTGGCTCTGGCATATGTAATGAAAAATACTGTCGGCATACAACTTCATATTAAAACCTCATTATTTATACTGTAGCCACAGATGAAAAAGTTGTGTTGTTTAAATGTGTGTATACAGGACCACGTACATGATGTTCCATCAAATACTGAGAAAAATATATTGAAACAGAATGTTGCTTGGATCGCATGCTTTCTACTAAGACAATGATGCTTGTGCTTGGAGCAGTAAAGTTTTGATTTAATTGTTTAGATGAAAAAGAACAGATCAAAATGTCTTATTTAAAACATCCACACGGGTCCAAAACATTCTGTCTCTCAGAAAAAACAAAAAAAACAAAATCACTTTGAGACTAGTGGGCAAGTAAAACCTGTTATATCTCACAAATAATTGTATTAAGCTTCTTTTAATAAACTTGTATCTTGCTAATCCTGAAATAGGAAATTCAATATCCATATATTACAATCCACAAAACAGACGAGTCATTAAACCATGTCATTAAAAAAACATTTCAGTAATCAATGTGTACATAACATCATGACCTGCATTATTTGATCAGAGAGGAAAATCGAATTTCGAAAATCGAAATTTGTGTACTTTGTTACACTGGTGCATTTTCTTTCTCTGTCTGTTTGTGTGTGTTTAATTAGTGCATATTGGCACTTTATATCTGGGACCAGATATCTAGAGGAGTTGGACTCTGAGGTGCATCAGGCCAAGACCTGGAAGTCCCACAGGGAGTCATTAAACAAGACAATGAAGTTTGATTGAAATCTTCTGCCAGGTTGTTCATGTTGATTTAGCTTCATTAAAAGACACCGGCTTATTGGGGCTTAGCAAGAGGATGTTGTGTTCTGGCATCAGAAAAGTCTTCTGTGCTAAAATCATACCCAGATCAAAACAGCTAGAAAGCAGCTGTCATTGTTGCCATGTCCTGGGGTTCAGAGCTGTTGTTGCTTATGAACTCACCGCTTTAACAGTTTGAATAACAACGTTTTCTCAAGGCGTGAGCACTGGAGCTACGCGGGGAGAACGTGTCAGAGAGGAATAAGAGGGAGAGAAAAAAAAACGAACAATTAGTGTGGAGAGGTGGAACAGCTCCACGATAAGGCATAGATGAGAGAGGGAGATGAGAGAGAGGGAGCCATGAAAGAGGCCAGGTGCAATATCACATCCTTCCTGTCAGGGGGCTTAAAAGGAGAGCGAAGGAAGAGCGTTTAGCTCCAGGGGACGCATGCGGAATGCTGACCACAGGTTGTAAGAATCGACTATTCAGAGAGTGTCTCTTCCGTGTGCCCTTTCGGGTCAGGGAGGTATCTGCCAAGTAAAAACTGCTGCCAATGTCTTCTGAGGTGTTTGGAATACTGACAAGGAAAATCAAGACTGCCTCCTTGTCAGTGGAAGCATAAGACGCCAGAAGTGTGTTTCTGACTATTTCTGTCTGTCTGTGTTCCATCACTACTGGTTTCTCTGTTTGATTTTCTATGACCACTCTGTCAGCAGATATACTAGAAATGGTTTTCCCGTGCCTTTTAAATGATGCGGTACAGTGAGTGCTGCTCTGCTTTACGGCTGTGTGTTTCTGCTTCAGCCAACTATCCTGCAGCATATATAGAACTGATATCGTGAGGATGAAGTTATTGCGGCCTTTTAAAAATCATAAAATATAAATGAGATATTGAGTAACATATTCAGGAAAAGTCATAAACGTTTTGCTGAATGTCTTTAAAATAACACTGGGCTAATTCATTTTTTAAAAAATGACATGGCATCACAGGAAGGTGCGAGGGCAGTAACAGAATAAAAGAGACAGATGAAAGGCTTTTTCACAGCTGTACACATCGGCTGAGTCCGACCATGAATGTTTGATTAAATAATACTTTCACTGCAAATCAGACCATTTGTTTCCTTGATTATCTTAAACACCATCAGTTAGAGCTGTCTTATTATTTCATGTTTTAAACTCTATTAGTATATTGAAAGAACTTGTGCCAATTTTACTACAGCACATATAGAACAATTATTCTGTCACAGAGATGAAAAATCTATTTGACAGCTGAGCATGAAATTGTATTTAAGCTTTTTATTTTTTAAATAACATTTAGCATAAAAACTGAACCTAACCCACAGACCTTGAATCTCTCGCCACTCTGCAATAGCTATGAGTCCAACTAGAGGCTAAACCTTAATGGTCTTTTAATTTCTGATTGCCTGTCTCTTTCATTGGCTTTAAGTGCCACCCAATCTTCTTTCAGTGGTGATTACTATGGGAACTTATTAGACTGGTTAATTGGGTCTATTTGTAGATTTTTTTTTCTTAAAAGGGCTTCCTGTTTCTCCGAAGGGCAGCAGGTGTCGGAAGAACAACACTTCACCCTCTTCATTTTAGAGGGACTGCTCCAAATTGCACTCATTACAGCAATTCAGCCATAAGGACATTTACATAATTATGTGCTATAAACGAAGTTAGACAAATTTGAGATTGGTTTAAAAAGTCTTCCTGACTGCTGCTACTGAGTTTCGATCCTTCTGTCAAGCTAGGAGACGATTTGTACTTGACAAAGGAACAAATATGCTTTAAAACGGTGGTGGTATCTTTCGGATGCCCTTTCATGGACCTTTTCAGAGGCAGAGGAGACTCCCTGCTGAGAACTCATGATGTTTGCCCATTATTGATTAGGTTGGTCTGTTAGCAGCATGCACTAACATCTCAAGTCTCTTGTGAGATGAGCGCCAGATTCAATAATCCCCCTCTGCTCTCATGCCCAGAGTGTCCTTTTGCTTGTCTCGAGTATGCAAGGTCTTTAGTCTTCATTGACATTTTTGTTCAAAAGTCAATATCAGCCACTTGTTCACTCAGTCACAAGTATAGAACAGAGTTTGTGGGCACAAAAAAAAATACAAGGGCACAATGTTCTGTATAGGGCTGCAACGATTAGTCGACAACGTCAACGACGTTGACTATTAAATGTGGTCGACCAGAAATTTTGTGGTCGTTTAAGGGGCAATAGCCTGCACCATCTGCGGCCATATTGAACTAAACACTGAAGAAGTTCAATAGCAATGGCAAAGTCGATGCAGTAGCAACAATGGCTGAAGCAGAGGTGCATAGTGATGTTAGCGTGAGACCGCGAATGTCTAAAGTCTGGGAGTATTGTCGGGAAAATAAAGAAAATAAACACGTCAAGTGCACTATCGGGAGTTTTGGCATCCAAAGTCACGGATGGGTAAGTTGTTCTCTTTTTTTAGTCTACCTTTCAAAAATGCATCTCTCAGTATAAAGTAACAATAGCTAGGCTACTTTAAGGTCCCTTTCTTAAAAGATGATGTTAATTTCGTTTACACGTACCAGGATATCCAAAGCCGACGACGACCGTCATGTTACGGTGCTAAAACTGTGTTTACCTTTTCACGTGTCTGAGGAACACCCGGAGTTTTTCAAAGTAACGTTAACGTCATTTTCAGTGACTGAAACCTCCGGTTAAGCCCCATTTGAAAAAAATATGCGTCTTTACTATTATACTATTATATGCATCACTAGTGGACACATTGCCTCTAATACTTGTCACAAAGCTCAATACACATAAAGATACACTGGTTTTCAATAAAATCCAATTAATACCCAACGTAGCAAATAAATAATCGATAATCATTGACTAATCGAAAAATTAGATTATAGATTAGTCGACTACAAAAATAATCGTTAGTTGCAGCCCTAGTTCTGTACAAAGCCAACTCGTCTCCTATGCACAGCCGCTTATCCTCAGAAAGACTCTGAAGTTCTATTGATCAGTTGGGAGACCTCCACCACTTCAGAAATATGGACTGACAATGTATTGTCTTGTACCAGGCACCAAAGGACACTTACATCTATTCTTAAAGCATCTCATTAGGGCACTGCTGTGGACAACAACCGTACTGTCAGCGATGCCTGTGGGTGGCTGTTTTTCTTCACGTAAAGGTGATGGCATCTTAAATGAATGTATGATGTAATCAGCTACAAACCCAGACAGTTGATTCAATTATCGATTTATCTGTCTGCCAATGGACCCTTCTATCCTTTTATTGTTTTATCTTCACTCACTCAAGACTTTTGTAAACAAGTTCAGAACTAGTCAATAGTGATGCAAGACAGAAATACTAAAGACCAGGAGAGGGTAACAGAAAAACGTTATTGTATGTGAAACCAGCTTGGCATGGCCCAGCAGAGGATCAAAGTGAACAGGGACTCCTCTTAACCAGGTCTGATCTGGGAACAGAATAGTCGAGCACAGCTCTCCCTGCACTCTGCACATGACTCATGGTGTGGTGAATATTTCATGGCAGTCGTCACAGAGCTGACAGTAGCACTGGCCACGGGGCAGCTCTGATAGGCAGAAGAAACGTGAGTACAGGAGGAGGTTGGGGGTGTGTGTGTATGGGGGGGTCATGCTCACAGGGATGAATCTGTACCATATATGAAAACAAATGCTCACTGTATCTGTAGATTTAATTTATCTACATTTAGATTGTAAAAAAAATATCACATATACGGTAATAAACACAATCTCATACAGCTTAGTTTCTTTCCTGGCTTTATTACCTGGGAGGTTGAGCTGTGACAGCTGATAAACAGAAATTCTCCCTCAGGCCTGTTAAGGAGCTTCTCTTATAGACATTTTCCCTTCTTGATGCAGGGCATCCCATTATCAGTGTATAACACACAGATGTGCCATATGTACCTATCAAATTAGATACCTGCTCTTGTACTATTTCAGTGTCTCACACACAGATTTTCAACACACAGCTTACATAACCGCACCGCATTAAGCAAAACAATGAAATGCATTGCTGGTCTCTCAATAGTGTTAGAGGGCAGCATTCGGCGTTGGCTGCACTGTGACACACTCTCTGGAGGGGTGAAATCATGTCGTCTTATTATAGAGGAGACAAATCAAGTGTACCTAAAGTCTGCTTCCCTGCAGCCCTACTTTCTCAAGGTTATTCTCAAAGATAGCTCATGTCTTGGTACAGTATGTGGGCTGGGCTTTAAGTAAGCCCTGCCACTAGAGACGTGGTGTATATGCAGTCGGAGTGAGGGGGGCTTCACAGACCACAGAGAGACAGGGCTGTGACTAATTTAAACCCCTGGGAGGCCATGATGGGTGCTTCCCTTTGTCCCAGCAGAATAAAGTCAGGCCACTTTGGATGTTGTTGCCTTGTGTTCCACACACGGCAAAGGCGCTGCTGACCTGCATGTCAGCATTATAGCACTTAAATGTAATGAGATTTATGCTTTCTGGATCATAAAGTATGACCGCCTTGAGAAAACCCCTGAAACAATACGGACTGTGTTCTGCCCAGAGGCACAAAACAGACTTACATCATATCAGAATAACCACATTCCACAGTGAAATATGATTATAGACTCCTGAGAGGCATGTTGCCTCTGTCAGTGATATTGTGGCCATCCCACAGTACATCTCTCATAGCATGCTGGCTAGGTGCACTTCGGCTTGCGGGAAGGAATACCACTTTTACAGCTGACTGATTTCAGAAAGATAAATCTCTGCAAATGCTCTGCCCACTCTCATAAGGGTTTTCTTATTTACCCATTCCATGAGAATGCATAAGCAATATCTCATAATAAAAACAGTCATTCATTCTCTATTTTTAAACATATCCTGCTGTGGATGAGAAAGTGAGCAGACTGCTGCGACGCTGTATCCCTTCTGGTTGGAAGCCAGGCATCACTAACATAGATTCTTTTATTTTATAGAGCAGTATAATGAGCTACCTTCAGTTAAGAGATGTCACCATCTATTTCTGTCTGATGACACTGAATGAAAGCCTGAAAGGAAACACTTCCTTTTAAATGCCGCTCTAATGCCAACCCCAGACAACAACATGCTGGAAAACGCACACTGTGTTCAAGCAATCTGCATTTGTTTTACCACTGTTTCTTCATCTAGTTGGATCAATGTCTTAACATTTGTCCAGTTGAGAGAGGCTATGACGGTGTAACACAGAGATAAAGGGAGAGCCTGAGGGGAGGATGTATGTGAATGTCCAGCCTCCAAGAATTAAATCTCGGCTTTAGCTATGGATTCAGTCCTGTTAGAACCACTGCACCTTGAAGACACGCTATTGGCCAGCAAATGCATCAAAATGCCAAGCCCAGAATTCATTTACTCTTTGTTATTTAATGAAGTAAAATTGTTATTTATTCAAGTTATAATCTTATTCCATTATTTGTGCTTGCTACTCTCTCTTTTTCAAGAAATAACTTGAGACTTGAGAGTTAAAATTGCAATATATCAGAGCTAGTGCCCTAGAAAAAGATGCATGCGTGTCATCAAAGCAAGCAACACAAGCTTGTCAAATCTGACTTATTGAGAATACGCCATAGTCCACAGGAGGGTACTTTTCACCAGTGTGGCCCAGACTGTAAATAATGGGATGGATACACTTATTTTTATTTCAGAATCTGAAGAATATCACTTCTTGCACAAAAGAGCTCACCTGTGGCCCAGAGCTGCTAAAAGTATGGTACAGTCTAAAAATAAAGCAAAAGTACACAGGAAACGAACCTAAATGGCAAACCCAGACCACACAGTCATGTGGGCGTCCAAAAAAATATTTGTCCTGTGGAACTAAAATCATTTAAAGACATCCGAGCAAGCCAGGAATGCCCGCTTTGTTAAATATGCATATGTTTCCATGTCCACAATCAAGACTTCGTAACCATAACCTCAGAGGATTTACCACAATATGTAAACACATGGTTAATCTATAGAAAGGCTAGACCTCAATTTGCATAAAAATACAAAAGACATCTGGTAGTGCCCTGAAACAAAGAAATATCAAATATGATGATTTTGTCTGACTTGGGTATCAGTATCTCCCAAAGAGGGAGATCGGCAGTATCTCCCAAACAGTAAACGTACTGAAAATGAAAGCCGAGACATTCCACCTCAGTCTAGAATCTTCATTAAACTCGACTGTGCTGAATCAAAGTGAGAAAATAAGTGGAGTGTGTGTTTAAGAAAAGGAACACACAGACGCGCACACACACACACAAAACAAAAGGAACTCTTCCAGAATGGTGTGAATATATTATAACAGATGGTTCAAATTGCAGGCAGCAGGTATTGTATAGTCCAGGTGTATAACTCTAACACAAAGAACAAAACAAAACTATAAAACTATACATATACAGCCAAACTCAGATTAGAGCAGGACAGCCCTTCACATCAGCCTATCTTGCCTTGAGCTGAGATAAGGAAACATCCAGATGGCAAGTCTCTCTCTGTCTCTCGATCTCTCTCTCTCTATCTTACTTCCACAATCTAACATATACCATTGTTTATGCTGTGTATAAATATACATATATATATACACACACACACACACACAGCACAACAAACTCATGAAACAATATCTCACATATAGTATGGATTAAAAGAATTTGTTTCAGAACCTAATAAGAGAAGTAACAATGAACGCATGATTAAGACGCAGCGATAGCATTTCAGTGTTTGATTTCGGTGTGTGTAGTACACTGATGCTTGGCCCCGCAGCAGATGCACTGGCCTATTCACGTGTACGCCCTAAGCAGGACTAACGAATCGCCATCCAGGCAGGTAATTGGCTGCTGTTTACATTGCCGCTGGCATACCCCTCCTCCCCTGCCAGACACATCTGTAGTATTCATTAGAGTCAAGAGGCTCTGTGCTACACCGTGTTATCAGCCTCTCAGGCTGCCCACTTTGGAAGTTTCAGTTTTAATCGTCAGATCAATGCTCAGTGCTTACGTTCATGTGAGGAGAATCAAAACGTAAACGGACCTAGTCCTGGAAAAGTAAACCATACAAAAATTACTTTTTTCTGTTATATCTACTCAGTAAAATATGTTTTTATGTATTATACAATTGTGTATTTATGTGTATCTTGTGTATTAAAGAAAAACACATGAGTGCAAAATGGAAAATCGGTTTATGCAGGGGGACACTGGAAGGGATAGGAAAAGCTGTTAATAGAGGACTACTTACCCCAGGTGCTTGAATGCCAGATGGAGAAACAGCTGAATCGAGTCCAAGGAAATAGGCTTGTCATCAACTCAAGTCTCCCAATCTTCATTAAAGCCTAGCCAAAGTGAGATAGACAAAGCGAGGGAGAAGTGTGGATGTAAACTCGAACAACGGCTCGTGAAAGGACAAATTAAAATTCAAAGTGGTTTCACGGCAGAGTGATTTGACTCTGAAATCCAAGGCTTAACAGATTAAAATCACAGAATTATGTGCATGCCAACCTTTCTATTAATTACTGATTTAAGAACATATTAATTATACAACCACGGTGTTATGTGTGTGCATTCATTTGTAGAGAAAGGGATGAGTGCTCTTTATTAACTTCATTATGGAAGTTACAATATTATTCAGCAAATGCAGCCTTTCATGAATTACAGTGTACATATCATATCATTAGCGGAATTTGTCACACTACATTCTCTCCTGCCTTTTAGAGAATGCAAATGATGCTGCCTTAGCCACAGATGTGGTAGTAATATAGTTATAAAACAAGTGAGGAGAGTTTTGTTTTAATCATATTAAGTTACTATGTTTGTATAGAAGCTAATAAACAATAATGTATTAGTGGAGCTTATACTTTCCCCACATCCAACTGCCATAACAGATGAATGATAAAATAAAGTAGATATTTTTTGCACCAAATTGTGCTATCTAAAAGATCTTAACAACATAAATATAATACATGAAAATAAACAAAATATTTCTTCCTGACTTCTCTCAAACATTATTTCCTGCCAATTTAAAGAAAATGTTACAATATAAATATCCATATAAAAAATATGAAAATATCCTTTAATGCAATGTAAATGAAATTATTTTTTAAAAATTGATCCATCCCTTCGACTACATGCGTGCCTGATTCAATGGGATTAACATTAACATATATTCTGTTGCTGGGTCATACTCACACAATAAGCAAATTGACACATACTAAATACAGTAATCTCCTTTACCACTGACACGAACGTCTTTCGTTTCCCTCGTTTCATTTGGTTGGCTTTCTGAATGATTTTATTAAATTAAGTTACACTTGTAGCTTGTGTTTATTTTTTATTAAATTATAACATGACCACTCACTAATTTCCCAGGTGCAGTGTTTAGTATTAATTAGAAACAATTACAGTTACACCATGTGAAACAGAATTTATGACAGGTACTGTCAACATGTTTAAACATTGTGTACACAAGTTATGTCTATGACATTTTGCCCTATCTTTCCTCTTCTCTTTAATTTGGGGAAAATTATACGCATTGGGCCAGTGGGAAATCATTTCACTTGTGCTTCTGGGACCACAAGAATGGACTGTAATAACACATGACCTGCAAGGCATGAGGTGACCCCACAAACCCTCTCAAAGGATGGCCAGCCACAGCCAAATCAGCATGTGTGTGTGTGTGTGTGTGTGTGTGTGTGTGTGTGTGTGTGTGTGTGTGTGTGTGTGTGTGTGTGTGTGTGTGTGTGTGTGTGTGTGTGTGTGTGTGAGGGAAGCAGGGAAGAAAAAAAAAGAGAGCTTTTCAGTTTCAGTTTTAAAAAGCTACAGTTCTGGTCACATTTGACGATACATTACATTTCTATAAGGCCTTAGCAATCAAGAGGCATCTCTTACCTCATAAAGCAAAGTTTTTTTTAAAAGCACTACACCCTGCACTGTTTACATGTGCTTGGGGTAATCTTCACTTTACCAGTGTATTGCTGCATATTTTATTACGACCATTTGTTAACATTCACATCATAGCATCCCATGAATTTTGTGTGCACAAGCATCTTAAGACACTGGCAGGGGACATGATGAAAAACAAATAACTGTTGTAATCCACTGCTCTACAGCCTAGATAGCAGTCAAATTAAAATGACAAAGGTCTGATATACTATTGGGGGGAGAGGTAGTGCTGTCACAAATGAAAGAAAGATTTAGGAATAAATAAGTGGAGCTACATAATAAATGCAGACTCTTCAGTACATAGCTCTCAAGCTGTCACTGAATGGTTTGATGAGATAAAAATGACGTGAATCTATGTGAATCTATGGCTGCAAGATGTAAATCATATTTGTGTTTTTGTTTAGCCAGATTAACAGATTTGTGTAGCCACATTTGATGCAGTCCTATTACAACTTATTACACAGCAAATGTGTGAGAGATCATTTGAGTGGAGGTATTAAATACTGCCCCTGAAAACTGGTCACAGTCTGGTCCCATCGCTGCTACGTAAGGGCCTGTCAGGGACCTTGCACTTCTACTGCTGTTCTGATCGTCATGAGAGATTAGCTGACCTCAGGACCAGAGAGCAGCTAGTATTATTCACCTTGGCCATGCCCTCTCTGCTCTGCAGGTTTCCAATCAGAACTGAAGTCCCATTCCCCAGCCACCACACTCGGAGGTCATGGTTCTCTGCAACATCTGCTTGTGACAAATAGCTGCTGGAGGGCTGGTCCGCAGAGACAACACTAGATGGTCTGTGTAATGGAGACAGGGAAAAAAGCAACAGTAGTGAACAGGACAGGTCTATTGAAAGAAGAGCCCAGTGGCAAGGTAACGGTCCTTCAAGCAGCTGTTGCACAAAGTGCTAAACCAGAGATAACAATGTCTTAAACAAAAAGTATCACGCTAAGTAGCTCTCAGAAATAAAAACTCAAGATGCAAGCTTACAGTTGGCATTGCTTTAATTATTATTAAGAGAGCAGGTCTATAATTATAATATCAACCAGCGCTGAATGTCTTTTTATCATCCAACCTCTTCAGTCTCTTTGATCATGCATGCATCACATGCTGGCTCTTGAGAATTACTATTATACATTAGTCTATCATGATAACCGTCTTAGCATGTATTACTTCCAGTTCACCTGAAATCTTTCAAAAAAAAAAAAACACACTTATGTAAGGAAGCAGAGTGTGTGTAAGACAAAGGAGTGTGTGTATGTGTGGGGGGGTGGGAAAGAGATGGGAAGTCCAAAGATGTTTTAAACATGAGTGGGTTTTTGTTGCCAGTGTTTTGCTCTCAGCCATAATTAAATTCTTAATTAGCAACCCCTCCGGAAAAAAAGACAGGAAGCTGGAACACAATTTAAAGCCCTAACTCAAAAGTAAAGGAGAGAGGGGAAGTGACAGCGTAGCAAGACAGAGTCAGACCCAGAGGGAGCGAATGTGCATGACTTTTAACTTCAACTCACGATGTTAATGCTTTTCCTGCAAATTATGCTGGGTGATGGAACCTTTTTTCCAATCTAGGACCATTATATCCTTTAGCATCTTTCACAGGCCATATTTAACTATTAAACACATGTATGTGATTTTACTATTGTTTGTAATTTTGTAACTGTCTATTTTATGTAGAAATAAATATGGATAATTAACTTTACTTGCTACATCACATTTATAACACTAACACAATGGTTGGAACACCCACTACAGAAAAGTGTCCAATGGTAACAGTGATGATGATGCTACTTCCTGTGGATCATGCCTGTCTTTGTGCACTCGCTTAAAACGTTCATAGAGAACATGGTTAGATTTATCAAAAAAAACAACAACAAAAAAAGTACAAGTCTGAACAAGTGTTGCACTTAAACTTCAAACATCTTTCCAGTCACACATATCGTTTGATTCAGATCATCTCTCTCCTTGACCCTCTGAGGTAACCATGATAGGCTGAACCAGGAAACCATCCAACTCTACCCAAAGGCAGAACGGAAAACTTTAATTCGTTGAAGTGGGAAATAGAGAAACCATTTTTTAATATGCCTGCTAAGGTCTTCAGTCATGCCTGGCCTCTCACTGTGCCTGTTTGGCCTAACACATGAGTGGCTGTGACATAGCTGTGAGGCTCGGTGGAGGAGTGAGGATTTGTCGTAGCCCTTTGATGTGTCAGCAGTGCGTTGGCGTCACACCTCTGTGCAATATTGAAATGTGATGCAATGCTGATAGGCCAGGGTGAAGAACCGCCAATGGCTACCTGAATATGCACAGCTGCGCTGCCCTGCCCAGAGACTGCAGATGTGTGATGCATTTATTTGTGTGTGTGTGTGTCTGTGTGTGTCATTCTGCTTTGTTGTCTAAAAATAACTGATAAATAAAAATCATTATATGTTTCAGAGAAATCCTCACTCCAGTCACAATCCCTGACTCCATGAACTGATGGCGAGCAAGAGGGTCAACTCCCAGATGATACTGTGTACGCAAAGGCAAACTGACAAATTTACTCATGGTTCGACCTTTACGTACACTGCAGAGCTTTGCTGATCTGGAAGTAAGTGGGCGGCACCCTGGGAGAAAGAAGGCCTTGTGGCTGGTGGAGTGGAGCTGTGAATGAGGTGGATGCTTGTGCAGTCAGATCAGCTCTGCAAAGGCAAGGCATTAGAGGCTTTAACGTGTACGCAGCACATGTAATCCCTGAACCTCAGGGTAGGATTGTAGGCCAGTAGGATTGTATTGCGATTGTAACAAGGACAGAGTTAAGATTATTAGATTATTATTATAAATGTAGTTATTTAAATACTCTATTTTCCCCAAGTCTTTTTATTTTCTCTTTTCCAGCAGACCTGCAGTTGCAATTCTGAACTTTGAGGTATAGTCTAAAAAATTACCTCTGGAGGCTCAACTACTACTTTTCACTACACATGGGTTCGCTTTGTTTTATCAAACAAAATCAGCAGGTTTAATGAGTGTATGGATACTGCGCTGTAAATACAGTGTGCTGCTCTTCATGCCAACTCTATCTTGTAACCAACTATTACAAATACTATTTAGAACATTATGGGTATTGGATTACTACTGCATAAACCTGGTCAAATGTGATCTCCAGAACAAAAAGATGAACATTACGTTTACTGCATGCAGCATACACCGCCACTTTTCTTTCTGGTCTGGTCTTTTCCCTTCTCATCCTTTGGTTCACACCTCCCAGAGGAGGCTGGGTAGAGTGTGCATCAGCTCCGCCACTTTGTGCAGGAACACAGAAGGGAAAAGGCTTTTCTTTTTGCAGAACCTCAAAAACAATTCTGCCTCTTTTCATATTTGCTTAACTTACTTCACTTGGTGCTTGAAAAACATCAGTCATTAGATGAAACTGATGAAGGCTCGTAACACAAAAAAATATATGTGTATCGTCAAACTTCAGTGCAATGCAACTTGTGTTACACTCTGCATTTGGACACACAATTTGTGTAGTTAAAAGTTTTAGTCTACTTGCAAAAAGACCCACTTTTAACACAAGAATATTCTTAAAAGCGGAGCCAACTGGCCCTCAGGTCATTTTCACTCTAACTTAATTGTGTAAAACTAAGTGAGAGTTTCAGATGTCTAACAGCAACACTTTCTCAATATACTGTGAATTTTGTTTTTGTAATTAGGATTAATCATACTTTGCTTTTCAAAGTAAGTTCTCTGCCTCTTATCATATAAATCCTCACTTCATGTCCTTCAATTAATCTTCCCTTTTTTCTGACCCAGAACATGTGAGCAAATGATGACATAATTCATGCAATTAGATAGATGCATGAGCTACAGAGAGGATCTTGATCTTCTAAGAAGACCACAGAGGAAATCCATCTCATGAGAATGTGAAAAACATGAACACTGAAAATGACTGATGGGATCAGACAGGATAAAGAATACAAATGGGTTAATGCAGGCTTATTATCATTACGGCACACATGAGTCACCATGCCGTTTAAAAATGGTTTTAACAGATGCCGTATTCCCACACTGATATGCATGACAACAAATGAACAGGCAAATTAAATCAGATTTTTTTATGTTAAAGGCAAAGTGTAATCAGGGTCTTACGCATTGCTGGAGATTCTTTAAAGCTACATGTGATGTGGATGTTCATTTAGCTGTTTACCCAATGGAAAATCAAAGCTTATAATGTCCTACAATGGCTGAGCGAGTGTAAATGAAATCTGAATTCCTCTTAAGCACCTCTTTGCCATGCTGCTACAGATGCAGAAGCGATGGTTCAGGACATTAATTGTTTCTCTGCTTTTCAATAAGTAACTAATTTCAATAGCAGGAGAAGGTCTAACTCACTCGAGTTGAACTGTCATGTATGAGATTGCCTTGAGTCAAGCTTGTGTGCCTGTCATATAGGGAGGCCAGAAAAGTAGATTACTGTTAAGAGAGCAGCTCCAGCACTGACATACAGTACAGAGTCACAGGCGCCATGCTTCTGTTAATTCAATTCTCAGCTAGTCTGAAGAGGTTAATTATATCAAGGTCACTGTTTTACAATGAGATCTGAGACCGTGTCGCAACCAACTAAAGCAAAGCAAAAGCTGCATATCAGCAAAAACAAAAACGCAAAAAACTGCAACGGCGACATGCATGTGCTCATACTTATATACTAACACTAGACCTAAAAAATACTTCAAACAAACACATTGACAGTGGACTGAATTCACACACACTACATACAGAACCCTCCAAAGCATGTACGCCACTGACTGGAAGACTGGAAACTGGGTCAGCCTTACACGCAGTCCTCTTTATTTAAATTACAAGTCATTCTTTTAATCTTCAACATCTTACATTTGCATTCATGTTAGATTCTGGAGAACATGTTGAGCTGTGTAACAAGCCAAGACTTGTCCCAGATTGCAATTAGAGCAGAACTGCTTGGTTTTGCCCCACAACAGTGTCGCACAGTGTGACAGAACACCCAGCAAAAAAAATCTGATTGAAATGTCAAAATGTTTCCAGTAAAAGCTACTGCTCAAGATCACGATGAACAGTACAACCAGCACTGCTGTACTGATATTAGTCTACAGCTCCATGGGTGTTACTTAATACTGTTAATGGTATACACATAACACTGCAGTCTACTGTACAAATCTGCTGTCAACTAACACAAACAGTGTTAGATTGTACTGAAAGTGTCTCCTGAGATGTATGTGTGGTCTTGTGTGGTTACATACTTACACTATAAAAACGACATGTTTCTTAGTGTGTGGGCTATTGCTATGTTCTTGCACTAATGTCACTTAAAAATCCATTTATCACACTTTTTTAAGAGCGTTCCCCCTGTTTGCATTTTTTAGCATAAGAGCAAAGTGTACAAAGTAAAAATAAAATAAAATTTAAGTCATTTCACACATCAAAATTTCACCCAAACCTCCCGCTAACCCTGATGAGAAAGCTGTTATAATGCATTAACACACAATTTCGCATGAAAGTGCAAGACACATTACTCTGGACTGCATAATGAACTATACTGAATCCATCTCTAAAACTTTAATTGATATGAAACACTTCCTTTACACTGTGTGAGTAGACCATGACATCAGTGCTACAATAAGGTAAAGGTTAGGTATGAACTTTATCATGAACTGGATACGGAAAGTTAAAACAATGCAAAAGTACCACAAAAGAAGTTACGTTCTCTGTTCATCCTAATTTTACAATGGCTCAAAAAGCAGCTCTCAGAAACACAAATCTCCATAGTTCTGTTTGTTATGAGTCCAAATATCATCAGAACAATTAGGAAATTAACTAAATTATGAAAACCCCCTAAGCACAAGCTGTTACGGATAATCTGAGACAAAAGATAGATGCCAGCAGCTCCAAATGTTTGGAATACGTACAATAGTAAAAATTTGCCAAGCACCAAATTGAAGTGCCTTTTCAATTTAAAGTACAGGGCAAGGATGACATTTGCAAACTCCCTGAAAGTGCTTAACTGGCATGAACACTGCAGAAGGTTAATTGAGAGTTCAGACAAATCATTACATTGCCTTTAACCACACTTTGGTCCAAAAAAAACAAACGAGGAGCATGATTCAGCCATTAAAGACACTGAGTCTTCCCCCACAGAAACGTCTTTGCATTTAACTTCATGGGGTCCGTAGCTGTTTCCCAAATACTGATCACCAGCTTCATCAGCTGGAACATCATTATGCAGATGCTGTTCGGAATCTCTATCTAGAATTTACAGACACGCCCTGAAGTGCTGCATTATTAGGTTGCTGCTCTGATTTATTCTCACAGATGCTTTAGATCAATCTAAATGATGCCTTTCATTTCATGGGTTGTTTGGAATGATGCATGTTACTGATTTCTAATTGAGATGTTCGGCCCCTCCCCAGCGTCCCTTCCTGACATTTACTGTGGGTTTCTGATGAAAAAGAGAATTTGCATATCAAACACAGGGTAAACCATTCTCCTGGGAAATACTTTCTTCCCACATAGCACAGTTATTTCCTCTGTTGTTTGTCTATTATTTTTCACATCTTGATTATTTGATTATTTAAAAAAGAATGTGTCAGGAACATTTACAGCACAAGGTTAGGTGATGCGAGGAGCTGCGCTGAACTGAGGGCGGCTGTTTTGAAGTTAATTTAACTATGTGCAACACAAAGAGTCCAGTGTCAGGAGCTGGGATTTAAAAACTGCATCAAAATACTATCTGTGTGTACAGATTACAAAGTGAAGCTGTTAATTAAACAAAAGTGTCTGTCCACAAACAAAAATGTCTGACTACTTGGCTGCCGTTATTTGTGCTGGTCAGAAACACAACGGCTATTACATGTGGCAGCAACCCCTCTCTTTTCTCCTGTCACCACCACAAACCGCTCATAAATAATTAAAGATTTAATCTGTGATATTTTCAAAGGTCAGAAGCACAACAAAGTGAGAAATGCCAGTGCTTCCTCTGCAGGAGCACATTCGGTAATCACTCCACACTGGGAACTGTTTTCACCTGAAACCTTTTTATCGAGAGGGCCAGCAGATATGATGCTGTATGTGGAAAAGGGGGGGTGGGATTGACTGAGGAATAAAAAGAGGAGAGGCCACCATAACCCAATGCTGAACCTGCCATTGTTATAAAGACACCTCATGAATGTTTCATCCTTTTGTCTGGAACTGGGCAGGACTGATGTCTGGGCATACCGCTGTGTCCCTGAGACCTGAGCTACTGCACGACGCGACAACCTGGAGAGGACAGTCCCCACTTAACCGGGCCACAGGCTCAGAGCCAGAGGCCACTGGCACTTTCATGCATAAATGTCTGCTTCATGCATTAAATGGAGGTGGTCCTGATGGATTTCTTCTTCTGATGCATTATCAATGAGGCCCACTCTCTGCATCACAGCCCCAGTCCAGACAGAAAGGGCTCTCATTTATTTCCCTCTTCAGTGCTCCGCTTACCTACGCGGCAGTGGAAGTTTTAAAACCACGCCTCAGGATGTGCTTTGAATCTTCAAGTAGCGAGACGTTATTAAAGTAGCAATGGGTCTTACATGTTTTGCAAGTCAACTATTTTGCAAAATTAAAATAATAAGATTGCGTCTCATCACGACATAAACAATCTAAACACAAACTACTGATTGATAAACAAAGCATATTGCATATGGCCGCCTGAATAATACGGCTCATTATTGTTTCCATATTCTTTCTAGACATGCATTATGCTCAACTTGATAAACTGACTGACCAATAAAGGACATATTGAATATGTAGAAGCTCTACAGCAGAAAGATTTTTATTGAAATCATATTCGCATCCCATCCTCTCTGTTAGTGCAGCTGACTCATCAGCTCCTATTTTTCCCTTCACATTTTCAGCACAGAGCCAAAGGTTTCATCTTGTCATGCCACCCCAGCAGTAAAATGCAAGGCTTCACTGGAGTAAAAGTTTCCCCACACTTCGATGGTGCTGAAGGTAACTTGTCTTCCCCCCTTTTCACACAGACACGTTCGCACTGCATGACACACCTGACTAGTATTTCCTTTCTGCTGTCTCCACCATAAAAGCTGGAAGAGGAGGATGCTCTCACACAGATATGAAAAGCTGATTGTATTTACCTTGCAAACAGAGTCAAAATCTGTTTATATGTTTAAAGTCAAACAAGACTGCAGTAAACTCATAAAGGTTTTTTTTTTTGTTTTAGGGATATGTTTCATTTTTTAAATGGATTAAGTAACAGTCATACACAAATCCTTCAAAATCATAATTATTTTGTTTGCAATTCCCTAAGCCTTCCCACATTATCATTGTTTTCTGCAAACTATTTCTTTCTGCAGTCTATTTTGTCTTTATTTCACTGTGTTTTGTGAGCAGAGTAAATAATATAGTAATTGAATGCAAAGAGTCATTGTATGCAGGTTTTGGACAACTGGACTTCAAAAAATAAGTTGCAATGAAAGCTCACCAACAGCACATCCTGTTGCTTGTGTGCCTACTCTGTCCTCAACCATGCCTTCTCATTGTCTGGGCTTTTTGTTTGTCATTCAAGTTGTCTATCTAGTGTTCTTGAGTTATAGCTGATGGCATTAATTCAAGGGTCACAATACCAGTAAAAGCTGAACAAGGCCAGAGATGCTATTTAAAACAAGATAAAACAAGAGATCAAAATGTGTGTGCCACAAACACAAGGTGAGAGTGGGAATCTGTGTGTGTTTATGTGTGTGCATACATGTGCGACTACAAGGGAGAGTGAAATAGAGGGAGAGAGAGACTGTGTTTGCACCAGTCTGCATAAATGCATGCCGCCCTCATCAGATACTAGTCCACTTTCTGTGGGTCTAAGGGGTGTTCACTTGTCAGAGGCTGCGTCCTCTGTTCGTAACGCCCACTGTTTTTAACCTCCACTTTGCCTTTGAGTTAGTATGTTTCTGTCAGGCAGCAAACTTACCTTGGCAGGCCCCAAACAGCCTGCCTTTCTATTAAACATTCATGAACTGCGGTGCGGCGGCACCAATGCAGAAAGGTCACTCGAGAATAATCAGTTTAGTCAGGTATAGAGCAGCACGTAAACACGCCTCCTATGAAAAATAAATGCATTCCCTTTAGACTTGCATCTGCTGGCCTGTTCCTTTTACAATAGAATAATAACAATATTGTATGTCATTATGTTTTTGCTACTAAATATGGTATTAAAGCCAATGACTTGATGCCAGTGGACATTAGCGTTTCTGCATTGAATACTTGCAAAATCCAAAACTGAGTTAAAAAATGTTCTTCTCACCTACATAGCTTTTGATGACCAAGCTCCATTATATGTTAAATTGCTCATGTTATTGTATTATCCCATTAAAACTGCAGACTGTAAACATAGAGGGAGGTAGAGCCTTCGGCTCGGCTCCTCTCCTGTGAAACCAACTCCCACTTTGGCTCCTGGGGCCACTTTATTGTAAAGGTTAGGCTTAGGCATATTTTCCTCTTACAGTCAATTGTAGACTATCCATTTAAATTATTTTGATGAGATCTACTTAAGTCTGGAGATGTTGGCTGTGTTGTTTTGGTTTGAAGGGATGAAGAGGCATTTGAATAAGGAAAATTTGCATTTGTAAAGTTCAATTTTAGCAACATGTCTCATTGAGCAATGTTTATTCCGCTACATGGAGCTAAACACCTAGCGGCTGTGATTTGGTAAAAAGCATTTCTCGACATAACAATGACAATGAGCGCCGTGTATCTGGATGAATTACCATGTCATTACACCTCGAAAGAGACATGCAGGTGTACATTTTGTACATTTTGATGCTTAAATATTTTGATTGCTAGAAAATCAATTTTGCATTACGATGAGTATATGACATTTTTCACAGTACTAAAATAATACAACAAATTATACTCAGCAAATAAGTGACTGATGGTTGTAGAACTTTCTGTGTATGACTGACAAGTAAAGGATTTACCCACTAGCCATAGTTATGTGTTAATTGCTCCTTTTATTACACTTCTCCACAGCTTCCTTTTCACATCATCTGAAACATTCAGGGGATTGAATATTTGTGTGAGCTAGAAAATACGGACATATAGCAGAAGTTAATGGTATTGAACCGCCATTAGCCCTTTGGCTTTGCATCTGCTTGAAAACAGTCCCTTTATTTAAGGACAGTCCTCTTAAGTACACTGCAGTGGTGCAGTAGATAGACTGTTTATATTGTTATTCACTGTACATGGTGTCATTGCAGCATTAACCTTATCATTTTATCTTCAACAGTTGCTGTTTTTTTAAAGCGCACAGACGTAACCAAGGCCATTAGAGAGTAATGGCAGGGGACCTGATTCACTGGGTTTGGAAAGGCTGCTGGAAGGACCAGCAAAACAAATCGCATCACACCTCAATTAACACCAGGGAGGTCTCTAGAGTCCAGTCTGGTTCTCCGCTATAAAACTCTCACACTAACACACTGGCTGCATGCAAATACTCAACATACTGTAGATCTGATTTAGTCCGAGCAAGAGCAAACAGAAAAGAGAGCCTCATCGGTTGTACATGTATGACCTCAGCTTCAGAACAGCAGCGTCTCTCTGACCCTGCTCATCTCACTTGGTTAATAATGAAATGCTGCATCTGGCACAGAGGGCAGCACGGCCTGTGGAGCAGCCAATGTCCCCATCATGAGACAAGGACAGTCCCACAGACTTCCTACTGTACAGCTCAGGGCCAATTACCCACCTGCTACATGACAGCAGCTTCGGGTTGTCGCTTCATGCTAATATCAGTCCTGTAATTGATGTTGTTTCTCCAGTTAGAGGGTTATGGAAATGAGATATTAGCAGGTTTTAAAGCCATTTAAATTAGACTCTATAACCAACTTGCTTTGTTCAGCTCGTTAGATTTCAAGAGCAGGAATTACTGTGGAGACACACTGCCAGGTGATATACTGATAGTATTAAACAGTAATTAAAAAAAAGTTTGGGGCATTTTAATAGGATATTCATCTAATTATGTGGTAAATAGAGTAACACATTTCAAAACTTTGGATTGTTAAAGTAATGGTAAATGTGCATAAAAACGAATAATCATGAAAAATAAAATCTCATCATTGGATTATAATAATCAACAACAGCTACAGTGTTATCAGCTGTTCCTTCTTCCAGGAGGACTGGAAGAGGTGAAGAAAGCAGTAAAAACATAGAACAGTAGGAGGAGCACTTACCATTTCATTACCTGTTTTGTTATGACTGTCGCGATCTGTTTTTCACACTGGTAAGGCAGTGCACTGGAATAACGTGTTTCCCATTAATTTCACAGTCAATTCCAGAGGCTGTGTCCTGCTCTCCACCTCTCGTCAGCATCACTTCCCTCAGGACATCACATAAAGGGTTCTGAAAGAAAGGAACAACTGAAGGTCAGAGTAAAAAACTGCAGATACTGGAAGGCCAGGACCTGTACTTTATTATGACCATCATGACAATCCATAACACTGATGTTATTACGGGAGGGACTTGCTGTTGGGGTGTGCAAGAGAGAGAGAGAAAAAAAAATCAATCCAACGGATGCTCTCACAGGGCTGCTCTCTGAAGCTGCCTTGCAAATTACATGTACAGATGTTCAATAATTAATGCAGACAGCTTTGTGTTCAGCAGCACAGTGTGGTATCATTCTTATCAGTGGAAGGGCTACGTCCAAAAACATAGTTATTTGGTGAAAATGCATCATGCACTCAACCCCACCCTAATCATTCAGTTCAAAGCTCCAGCTGCCTTTTGCCTCAAAACATATTAGTGAAGATAATTATACGTGACATGCTGTCATATGCCTCACTCCAATTACAGAGCCACCCATGTCCCCCACCATTAACATTTACTAAGAATTAGAGCTGACACATGCCCGTCAGTCACTCACCTCTCCTTTTATCCCCACCCCCATACCGCCTCGCCTCGCCTCCAGACTCAGATCATCTACCCTGTTGCCACCAGTGTCACAGCCAGACACCATCATATCACTCGCAGTGTTCACGTTTGCACTGCAAGAATCAAGAGTAAAAGCGGCCACATGCAAAAGTGCAATCACCACTTATCAGTACTGGAAAATCTTGTTACCCATTAGGTGGTTAAGAAACTGTTTTGGCGAAATGAATTCTGTCTACAGGTCGACTCAGTGTTGGCCTGGATGATTAACCTAACTGATATGTATCATTTTCATGATTATCTCACTTTTTTTTGTCAGTAAAGATTATTACCAAGAAGGCTGCTACATGAAAGCAAAGAGATTTAAATGCTTCACCAGAACTAATGAAAGTTGGAATCAACAGTGGGTCATTAGCCCCTGTACCAAAATAAAAACAAGTAGCTAAATGAACTGCATACAGTAGAAAAACAAGCTAGTTCCAGCAACTGCAAATGAGACGTTCACAGTAACCTAAGCATGAGAACGGCCACTTATTACAGTCACTTAACACAAATATTTCTATTTGTGTAAAATGTACTCAGACAATAACATGAGAAGTCATTTCCCAGCTTGGAGCAAGTAATGGGGCGTTAATCAAAAATAATTATGTTTTTAACAGTCCAGCTTTTCCCATCAAATCCAAGGCAAGATCCTTTTAAATATAATTTTATTTATATGTATTTTAAATATAAACAATTGCGTGATAATAGCTGTGACATGAAATATTTATTCATGGTGTTGTTGAAATTCAAAATGACATCAAGCCCAGGCCCTACTACGTTTGTACTTGTTTTAAGGACATCAAAGAAATTTGAGAAATACTGTGTTAATTTGTTTTATTGATCCTCTTTCAAAGTATGATGGCGAACTATTAACTTCTTTTCTTTTGCTGGGAGTTTCTTATATTGACCTCATCTTCTCTGGGACACTTACAGAGAGATTACAGAGAGCAAAGCGAACAGAACACTGTCCGAAGGAGAGCAGAAACCTCGGAACACAGAGAATTTCATGGTAACAAAGAAATGAAAAACAGGTCCAACATCTTTTGCTTCTAAATGGTCAAGAGAGGAGCTCATGTGACAGGCCTTTATTGGAGCAAAATCTTCACCTGCTCCCGCTCCTCCTCCGCCTCCTCTCCACATGTCAAATGGTCCAGTAATTCTATTTTTGTTTCTGTTACCCTTACCGAACACAACACTTTGCATTTAAACCCAGTTTTAGGAAAATAAGAGGCAAATGAAAGCCAAGCGCACACCAGGCATTGACTCACTGGAGCCAGGATAAAACTTGCAGTGCGGTGACAAGGGGTGAAAGCTCTGCATGGCTTACAAGACTTATTAACATTCCTCTCCAGTAGAACCTGGAAGAATAACAAATATTGAATGTGACTTTTAAATACAGTGGCTGTGATATTCCCATGTGAGGACCGACAGCTTGCTGTAAATGAGTGGAACAGCAGCGTTGTAATGTGGATTGATAATCTCATAACAACTGTGTTAGACTGAACAGGCTTTTTTATTTCTCCTTCTCTTTTAGTAGTAAAGCCTGTTTGATAGCATGGCAGACCTGCTCACAGCACAACTGGTTCCATTTGTCTTGTGGGCAAACACACTGATATGTGTGGCAATGAATGACTATACATAATAACTCTTACCCTCTATATGCTATTTAATGGTTCCATCTGTTTTGCATGTTACATTCAGGGTCATGTTACCATGTCAGTAGCGAGCGGTATGTTGCATAATTAACAGTCATCTTCAAACCTGTTCCACTAATACAAGTCTGATCATTTGTTTTTTTGTTTTTTCACAAGCCATCAATTGGTGTAAAAAGATCCAAAAGTGTTGCATTTATATTTATCCAATATTTGAAAGAACTTGTGTTATTGCTAGATCAAACTAATTAAAATATTGAACACGTCCTCCTCCACATGCCCTCATTTAGTCCTTTCCTTGACAGCCCAGCTTCTGGAAACTCAATCCTTTGACAGCAAGAAAATGGCTGTGTGTATCAGCTGTGTGTCCAAAAGCCAACATTCTCGCTATCCTATCTTCAACACAGCAAACTCCCATCTATTCTCATGGACTCATTTGCCCAGTGTGACAATGACTTCAGAAGGACCCGCTGTGGGAGGAAGGACCCATTCATTAAAATCAGCCAGTGTTGGTCCATACATCAAACACCCCAGAGAGGAGCCTGCTTCCGGGAGGCCCTGCCTTTTTTCTGGCTGTCCAGCTACCTATTTGGATGGCTAACTGACAACATCAAGAAGATTGAGTGTAGTGTCTCCATGGACCAGGTAGGGACAATCCTGGTAGACAGAAGACTATTACAGCTGGGGGGTGGGGGGGCTCACTGGGATGCTGTAGCCTTGCAGAGATTCAATGTCATAAGGCCAATAGATTCCTAGGTGCCCGGAACAAATGGTTCCCTCAGTTGTCAAAGCAGAAAGTGGAGCTGAGAATGAGGGTAAATTTGGCTCCTGAGGAGGTGATTTCCTGGTTTAGTTGACTGCTTAGTGACAATGATTCTACCCATATGGGAATATTAAAACTTTAACTTCACAGCCTGACTTATGTATGAGCGTTATTAATGCTTATTAATAACATTAATAATACTTCAGAAATGCCAAATTCTCTCAAATGGCCTATGCTAATCAACTCAGCTACCTATTTTACTTCTGCAGCATATAAATATTTCAGATTCTCTTTGGTATTAATTATCTGCTGTTAGAATCAGCTCAGCAAAGTAATGCGTCTAGTGTAGGAATGGATGACGCAGCAGGGTAACAAGGGAAATATAAATGCAGGACATACCCTAGGAGGATATTTTCTCAAGCCCTTCAGTGACTCATTCACAATATCTGCAGGACAATTAGGGTCAGCACAGACAATAAAGAGCCAACCTGACCTACAGAGACACTTAAATTTATGGCAGTGTCCACACAGCCCCTGGTGATGTCTGCAGCATCATCCATTTCTAAATCTTCTCCTAAAGCTTCATCTTTATTCTCCACCGTCTCACCGTCTCACCAAACAACTCTGTCATTCTCATCCACTGTCACTCTGTCAGTCTCTTCTCTTACTTTAACCTTTCAAGCCACGATCTCGCTCTCTCCCACTCTCTCTATAAATATCTGTCTATTCTCTCTCTCTCCTGTTTGCTTCAGAGGAGAACAGGGGAATCTTCAATTCCCTGTGGATGTGAACACCCACACAAGGTTTAGCAGTACTCAAACTCACTTCATATGCTTACAGAACCTAAAGCTTAATTAAATTTTATGGTCTATAAGGCTCCGATACAAAGTGATGCATCAGTGTGTTCCTCCCCTCTCCAAAATAATACAGTGAAACACAATTAAAGTTTTATATCCTACTTAGCTGAGCGAAAAACATGTTCTGTGTTTTTATTCCCAGCAAAGCAAAAAAAAAAAAAAAAAAACATCCATGCATCCATTGAATGCATCAACCTTAGTCCAAATGGACTGATCTCCAAACAACACAAAGCCACACTTTCAAGTCTCGGCTTCCGACATAAACAATTACTTATAAGTATCATAACACAATATAATGCAAACATTCAAATGTAAGGACACTAGTTTTATTCTGCTTTTAAGTCCCACATGATAAGGGAGTCTGACAGAGGCTTAAACGTGAAATGTACATTTAAGATAGCACAGTAGTTATAAAATTCAATATTCCTTTTTTCTTCTTATTGCTGTATGATGCAGTTATTAAAATGAGGTCAGCCAGGCCTGATGAAGAAATTACATGATTTAATGGCACCCCAGGGCAAGTTTAAATATAGCTCCGTATTACAACTGGCCTGCAACAGCACAGCATGACACTGAGTTCGTCTACAAACACTGAAGCCTAAATGGGTCCCACTAGAAGCAGTATTACAGTGAGCAAATATTACATGTCAGTAAGGACCCGTCAATCTCTTGAAGCATATTTGCTTAAGATCAAATCTTTTAATTTAGGGTTAAAATGGGTGTGGTCTGTGAAGTTGGGATGGGGCTCTCTTGGTGTGTGTACGTGTGAAACTTTTAGACTGAGGTGCTGTCCCCAGTATCCCCACTAGGTGGAGGGACAACCCACACTTATTGTACCCTGCCTCTCGCCCGATGTCAGCTGGGATCGGCTCCAGCCCCCCCCGCGACCCTTAACAGGAGTAAGCGGTAGAAGATGAATGAATGAATGAAGTGTAGTTCAACTCACAGTGAGTAATTTCAACAACTAAGATAAAGCGAACTTCAAACTGCAAAATCATTACTGTCTGAACGAGGCATCTGAATAAATGATTTGAAAAAAAATACACACATTTCTGAAGCAAGATTAAACGGCGCTGTCTGGATTGACACAGCTAATGAAGTCTGGCAGATGTAGGTTCCATCTGGTGTCGTTGGTAGACAGCTACTGAAGGTAGAGAGACACCAGCTACTGTGACAGCTCCATTCAAGACTTCTAAACTGAGCTAAGAGGAGGTGAGAGCTGTGAATACCTTTAATTAACCAGGACTGTGGTATGCTGCCCTCCATTTAATCATTCGCTTTGTAATATTTGGATGCAAGCCGACTGCATTCACAATGCGTCGTTTTCTTTCTGCTTCAATCAAATTGTAGTACACATGATCCGCCAGTGCTCTTCTGTCAGGCTTCCCTAGTTTACCCTCATGCAAATGTTACCCCCCACCCTCTACCCCCACTCTGACAAGACTTTTGAGTTATTAGACAACACCAACCCTCATCAGTTAGTGTGAAGTGAAGGCAGCTCTGAAGTGATGGCAGATGACATGTGTCATCCCACAGGGCCTGAGTGTTTTCACCCAAAACATCACACAATGCATTCAGAGAAGGCCTCTCTCGACTAGCTTTGCAATTTAAATGAAGACTTAAGACCTCGAGACGCATGTCAAAGAGACGGCACAATTTCCGATGCTGGTGGGTTGGGTAAAGAGGAAATGTCTGTGAAGTGTCAAATGGTTGTGAAGGATAGTCTTGCACCTATAAGGATGAATGGCTTGTGCAAAAATGACATGCAGATGAAAAGTATCAGACTGGCTGTAAAATGTTCCATATTGCAGTTCTTCCATCAATGTATGTAACCCTTGTCCAAATACAGCCCAACGGAGAGCAAGTACACAGTGTATGAAACAGGGGTGAGGACCACAGAGGAGGGGTGTCATTTAGTGTGATGCTTTTTGCTGTGTGCAAAGTGAACCTGAATGCAACACACATGTATCAGTCAGTGGCATCACACATAGTGTTGCTGTGATGTAAAAGAGTAGAAAACGTATAACGTGCAACACATTTTTTTTCCCAAGTAAAAGCTAGTGTGCCCAGTTTACAGGGCGTGCTCAGGATTGTAAAGGCCAGTCTCAAGTATCATTAGATCTGGAAACATGCAGCTAAACTGGTGCTGCAAGGTCAAATATGGTTGAATGAATTTAACAGGCTTCAGTGAAGTTTGGATGCAGCAGCTTTCTCAATGTTACAATTTTCTCAGTGTTATAATTTTGTAAACAAAAGATGTTGGTGGTACGCAAGCTAACAGGTAAGATGCTGAAACCTATATAAGATGGAAATTCTGTGAAATAGTGCTGTCACAGAGCAGATTTGGCACAAGATACTGAAATACACTAAAAGGCAAAGCGAGAAATTCCTGTTTTTTCTCTATGCTTTGTTTTGAAACAACAGACAACAAATATGCGCACTGGATCACTGCCGAGTTTTATAAGAGGAAGGAGTTGCTGTCTTTGCAAGCCATGCATGCTGTGGCAAATGAAACTAGGAAGAACTAGGCATTAACCATTCTCTAAGAACAAAAGACTTTCTGTATCTGCTCATGGTTATCCTAATGAGGATTAGACAATCATCATTGAAGTTTGCATGTTTATTTGGGACCACCTATTGCTGTGAGCAGAACTGTCACTCAAGACCGATCCAAACCTGGAAAACCAGCCACTAGTAGCATCAACTACCACCGAGTAGGTTACGAATATTTGTGTTTGCCCAGAAGGGAATATTTCAACAATGTTGTGGACACTAAACTGTCAACAGCCTGCATACAGAAGCAAGTTTACAAGCCCGCTCTAAATTGACCTGAGCCATTAACAGTGTGTCAGATTTATGGCACTTCTGTGAATCATCAACTTAAAAGACTTACATCAACAACTGCAAACTGTGCACTTTTGTGCTCTAAAACTTGAGTGTAGGGGTCCAGCTCTAGGGTGTGTAAATCCCTGAATTGTTAAATTCATTCGATGCTTAAAGCTGTAATATATCTTTAGAGCTGAATTTACATATAGACAGTTATATTTTCTTAGTAATTATTTTGTATTTAAGACAGCATTTTATCTGACTGAATATGGATTTAAACCCTTACATTTGTCCAGAGGAGGAGAACCTGAGCCAGATACTGAACACATTTCATCTCCAGGTCTTAGAAGAACCCTGACCTCTGACCTGTGCAAAAAAGGTTTGACATTAATAGCAATACAAATATTATATTAAATCATATTATATATCACAACTTTTGGCCTATTTGAATATGTAACCTTAAATAACATTGCCTTACATAAACAATGTTAAATGTGACTGAGTACTGCTGATGATACACTTTGATGTGTACTATTACTGTTTCCCGTGACCACAGTTATGTAAGATAAGAATGCCATAAAACACAACGGCAAACAAAACATAAGTTCAATAGGGTTCCTACACTCTCCAACCTTGTACTATACCCTGGCGTGAAACTGGATGAACAAATCAATCACACCACTGTACACAAACAAAATGTGATATCGAGTACTACAGATATCAAAATGAGATCATTATTCAGGGAATGATCTTTACTGCTGGATTGGTAATATTGGTCAATTTTTGAGAAACACTATATCTGTGCCCTGCCTTTAACTGAATGATATGCAGTTTGGCAGTTGTATATGTAAACAGTGCATTATATATCGTAACATCGTCGTGTTTTAATGATAAGAAAAACACCATCTGCCTACAACATGTATCTGAGGGAGATTATTAAATGAGGCGGAGTTAAAAGTACAATATGGGATTTGAGGCAAAACAGTGCAGTACTTGATTAAAAGTAATCTTCCCCATTCCTGGAAAAGTGACAATACCATGGCAAGATAAAAATGACGAATATATTACATGACAAATAACAATGTGGGACAGCGACTGCATGTACATACAGTGTAAGTGAGTTGTCGTTTCACGGTCCTTTGTAGGTTTCGTGTTACGATAAAGCGGATGTGTCACGATATCGAAACAGTGAAGTAACACGAGTGTGACTTAGTAACACAACTCACGGGAGGCTGCAACCGAGCAGCAGAAGGAGGAAGTGACAGACAGCGGCTACACCTGACAGCCCCACACAGGAGCAGCCAGTCGCTGCTGTGCTTTCAGGAACATGGCAAGAGCTGCTGCCAACGGCAACACCAAACCTCCTCTCAACTACAATGGACTGAGAAGCGAAGATATCAGGACAAACGGCTTCCACAACAACACAGCGGTATGTCTGCCAGGGCCGGGATGTGTTTACACATGTGTCTGCGCGCGACATCCTGCGCGTGCTGCTTTACGCTTCCTGGACACAACTGTTTACGACTTTTTTTTTTAAGGAAGCAAAAAAGAGACAGCCTTTTATATGAAATTGTTTAGCTTCATTTACATTAACTGTTATGGGCAATATTCACGTAAAAGACGGCTGTCAGACGAGACTATGGTTTCGACTTTATGTAGCAGCCGAAGAATGCTGGTTCGTGATATGCTTATATAAATAAAAAACTTTTTAAACACTATAAAATAAATGACGCCGTCCGCCATTTTACTGAGATTTAGATCAGCTCGTCTTTGAGTTTTATATATGATCAATGAGTAAATGAAGCGACGGCCCCGCCCTGACATTCCTCCTTTATTTCAGGTATTCTCTGTCCTCGGGCTAGTTAAAAAAGGTGCGGTCTCACTGCTTGTTTCTAAATGTTTTTGTAAAGTGACGACTGTGCGTAATAATGAAAGGTGAATCACTTTAAAGTTAGCTGTAACGTTTTGTTTTTACCTGGACTGTTTACCTGGTTATCGTAAATCAGTCCTTACTGACGTACTTTATGTTCTCCAAAGTGCCTCCCAGTGTAGCCGCTGTTGATTATAAGCTAGCGATAGTAACAGGCTAAATGTGGTAACACAATGTTACCACCAGAACTGTTAGCATTAAATATCAGTCTTTGTAAAAAAAAAAAAAAAAACTGTCTTTAAATTGTGACTCTCGGGAACACACCCACCACTGCTTGAAGGAAGGAAACAAAATCAACAAAAAAAAAATACAAAATCAACCTGTGCAAGCTCAAATATTCATCCTGTGAACAAGTGGAGGCTCCAAACACATAAACAAAATAAATGGTGCAATGTAATAAACAAATAAACATGGCAGCCAGAAGTTACGTGTGTGACCAAATAATCAAGAAAATTTTTGTTATTTATTAATTCTTATTTACTCATATCACTTACAGAATTATTGTTGGTGTGTTTCATATTGTAGCAACAGTGTTTGTTCAATACAATTTTATTTATCCAATTTTCATGTTCATAGACTACAACAATTACCGCTACTATTGTACAGCCTTCCTAGCAATAAGCTTGACAACGAAGAGAACCTAAGATTCTACCAATGCCTGGTGTAAGTGGCAGATCGCAGGTAGAGCACATCAGAAATTGTCTTGCTCCGTAGGCTGACAAATACCTTTTCTTCTACTTTTCCTTCTGTCTTCCGTGGTGGCTGTGAAGTGTATGAGGTCATCACAACCTCATTCCCGAAGGAAAGTGTCAACCACTGCCATCTTCAAAGTAACCTAGCAACTTGGCCAATATGGCTCCTATACATAGTTTCACTTAGAGTCTGTGATACAACATCAACTTCATCGTTTAGTGGTTGGGATATTTTTTTTGTTTTCAGATGGAAATAAGTGATGTAGTACAGTTTGAAAAGACTGTCATAAAAACAGTAAGTTTTGAAATCAAGGTGCAGTTTATCTCTCTGAAAAACTGATGCTATCTATGTTACTCCTCCGCAAAAGTCCCACTAAAACAATAACAGGCATAAACTGGGTAATTCAGCCGGCGAATATTTCCACTGCAATTTGATTTGTAACATTTGATCTTAAGTGTAGGACAGATGTTTTTTTTTAATGTCACATTAAGTATTTTTATTTTTCTGTCTAATCTGTATTTAAGTTAAATGGTGTGTTTGCTATTGATTGAAAGAGTGTTGTTTTCTTTTGTGCCGTCTGCATTGTAAGACAGCTCATATGGGCTCATATTGTTGTGTAGAAAAATGGCCCATGGACTGGTGTTGCCTCCAGGCAGCACAGGCAGGAGTCGTTTGAACAGGCGCCCATGTATGTGGCCGTCATGACATACCTGGGCTTTGGCATTGTCACCCTGTTTGGCTACCTCAGAGATTTCCTCCGAGCTGTGGGCTTAGAGAAGTGCCACCTTGCCAAGGAAAGAGAGGAACAGAAGGTAGGTGAAACGCCTAATCAGCACTAACATAGCCATACTGTATGGCATGTTGTTAGCCATGCACATACTGTAAGCACACATATACACCCAGTCAGTTGGAAGAGAGGAGCATGCATGCCTCGAGTGTTAACACATTTTGTTTTCCCCTAATTATTTCCATATTTGATCTCAAGCTTTCCCTCTACATTCTCTCTTCATGTTCTCCTGCACAATAATGTTGCCATGGAAGGGACAGGACACCACAGAGAATATCAGCCGAAGACCTAATTAAATCTCAGAGGATTTAAGTTCTTTCTTTGTTGCAGTGCTTCAGATCTTTAGATAAGGCCTGACACTGCCATATAAGAACCGCTGTGTTGCCACAGATTTCTCTTCTTAAATCAAAACATTAAGTCCTTAGCAGATAATGATTAGTTTTGTGTAGCACTTGTGTATGTGTGCCCTTGTGATGGTGCGTTGGTTGGGGATATATCTGGTCACAGTCATATTAAAGCAACAAACAAATCTCTTGCTTTTATGAACAAAGTTGCTCAGAACTTTTTGAAATTGTCAACATTATTCAAAAATCTCACTTTACATACACTTATTGTTCCACCACTTTGTGACATGAGACTCTGTTGAGTACAGTTACTGTATTTTTCTGCCCTTAGGATTTTGTACCGCTTTATCAAGATTTTGAAAACTTCTACACTCGAAATCTGTACATGAGGGTACGAGACAACTGGAACCGTCCCATATGCAGCCTGCCAGGACCTGTCTTTGACTTAATGGAGAGGGTGTCTGATGACTACAACTGGACATTCAGGTACTGTCAAGTCATCATTGATAGACTATAAATAGGACAGACTGGCTTGTTTTTGTTTTTCTTTTCACCCATAGACAGTTGAGCAAATATTTTTGAGCACAATCATCGATTGTAATCATTGTACGTGAGGTTCTCAATTGACCGACAAAGTTAAATAAAGGTTAAATAAATAAACAAAGAAAGAAAACCATTTTTTTAAATTGATTGATCCAGCTCCTCTACAATGAGCCAACAGGTTTAAACTGAAAAAACAACGTATTTGTTATCGAGGAGGATATGTCAGTCCTGAATTTCTTTATACCTGGATCACAGTTGAGATTTCTCTGTAATATGCAGTGGCGTCAGGGAGTATATTATTATGAATAGAATTATATTTTTAAGAAGGCCAGGAGTGGGGGAAATAGCATTATGAAGAAAATGCTATGCTGTTATTTAACATTAGTTTAATTGCACATCGATAGAAATCCCTTGATATGAAAGGAGTTTGTGATTATATTGAGTTGAATGTTAATTACTTATTATATTGTCTAATTAATCCTCCTAGTGTGTATGTGTAGAATAAATAGAATCGCTAATTGATTCCTATAATATTGATATGCTTGCAGGATAACCGGGAGGACAATACACAATGTCATCAACATGGGCTCTTACAACTATCTCGGTTACGCTGAGAACAAGGCAGAGTTCCTAAAGACGGTGGCAGACAAAACACGCAAATATGGAGTTGGGGTTTGCAGCTCACGACAGGAAGCAGGTGAGGTCAATGTAGCGTTAGGCACGTGTACACATGTTCCCTTAAGCAAGTGTCAATAAGGGCATTTATGTGAGCTTGAGCGAAATGTCCACTTTATAAATGTAGTTATTCATATTGATGGTGTCTCTTGCATGTGCATCCAAAACTCTTTAGCAGACCCTAGTGACACTGAAAAGGCTACATTTCAAACTGGAAATATATTAACTCCATCGCCCTCATCTCATGTGGCTTCATTTATTATCTTTCTAGTGAATTATACTGCCCACATGTTTAATTATCTTTCACTGGCTGCAATGTAATATGAATTATTCAGCCTTTGCTAAATTATGTAGCGTTTGGGCATAAGCTGAGATCATTACATCGCGGTCCACTCTGTGGAGTGCAGTAAATTCATATTGAAATGTAACTTGAAACACCCTGGACACTAAGGAGGATGCAAAAAGAATATATGTGATGGAAGCGTTAGAACAGCAGGGATCAGAAAGTGGGCTCTTGGCCTTCAGATGAATTTTGAATGGCGTTTTTATTCTCTGAACTTCAACCCTGCCTCTGATGGTGTTTAAGTGGTTGTGTGTGCCAGGAGCACGTGTTATAGCATAGCAATGGAGCAGCAGTAAGATCAGCTTTGTGTTTTTTGATTGAAACTTGTCCGTTAGTTAAGAATGTGAAGACTATTAAGCAGGTCGCATTTAACAAAGTTTACTTGAGAAAAGTGGGTCATTTTCTTGCTGTCAGTTATGTTTTGCTGCATTTTGTATTTACCCCTGACACTGATATCTAGAGCGTGCAGACTAGCAGAAGGTGAGCTGACACACGGGCTCAGTGCGAGGTGAGTCACTGCGTAGTGTTGCATGATAACACCATTTTGACAAGAACGGAGAAAACCAGGGGAATTAAAGGGCATGTGATCATTCATTCTACATTTGTTTGTCATAATGCAAGCCTCCCCAACCCCCGCCCCACTCCACCCCACACACACACACACACACACAGACCATCCATTATTCATTTGTTTCACTTATTTATATGTTTATTTCTCTTTCAAAATGGGACTGTTTTTTCTCTGGGTTTGCAATCTGGGTTTCAGCCTGCTCACTGAGAGAGTTGAGGAATAACAAGTATTTTTCCCACAAGACCTCATTAAGCATTAATTATTAAAGAAGACAGTGTCTCTGTAGTAGAAATGACACCATCATCACCACTGCTTCAGTTCACCTGCAGCAGTTTGTACTCGTGGAAATCTTAAATGGCAAAATTTCTTTGAAGGGGTTTTCATTGAAATTACCAGCACTCACTTTGTTCAGTAACAAAAAAGTAAAAAAAAAAAAAAACACTCTCCCAATGCCAAGTTCATAAGTTACCAGGGACTTATGTGTTATTTCCACAAACACACACACAGAGGGCAGTCTGAGGCACTTCCTCTTAGACATGAATAAGAAGATACAAAGTGCACTGAAAACACACCTTGTAAACAAACAGACGAGTGAAACATTCATGGATTTGTGTCAGTGGTTAGCTCATTGTTCAAAAATGTCCCGCAATCATTAACACGCAATAATTTAGATAATGATTACACATTTAATTCAGAGACAAATCACTATCAAAATACTGACTGTAGCCACCAAGCACAGAGTAGTAAGTATTTAACTATGATATGTAAACTTACGGAACATAATATAATCAGGCTCATTTTAAATGTTTCATGTGTTTAATGATTAACTTTTAGCTACTTTCCTTTTTTTTGTTATGTTGTAAAGGTTTTAAATAAAAGCCCCAGTCAAAGATTTACAATGAAAATGGACAAACTATATCTGTGAGGCATCATCATCAGTGACTTTGATGATTCTAGTGGCAGGACAGTGACCAGGGTAATTCACAGTATAGGTGACCAGCCGACTGTATTGGAAATGTGCATGACACTGCAAAATAAGTGACAGCTAATACAAACTCTGCTCTCTCCCTTGAGGTGTATGCAGACCTACACAGCAATATGAGGTTAGAATACCAATAAGGAAGCAGGGCATGATGCTGATGAATCCACAGCTAAGTGAAATGTTCTATAAAGAGAGCAAATGCCAGTGCGGTCTGATTAAAAACCCTGCACATGCCAACAGAGGCTGTGTGTCTGAGTAGTTGAGGAAACGTACAAATCGATTTGATTTGGCACAAGGCCTGATGCAAAGCACTAAACAGGAATCACAATAAAGACACAGCTGCTCCGTCGCATTATGGTTTGAAACATACGACTCAAAACCCATTTTCCAGTCTTTCGTGAATTCATTCAGTTTGTTTGAACTTTTCAGTGCCTGCTGTCATTGGTTAGTTACTGATTATGTCTACAACGATAAGCGTCCCATGAATATGCAACCTGTGCATCACACACACACACACACACACACATATACATATATATATATATATATATATTTCTGACAAATTAGTATTTCCAACAACAGTTTCTAAAATATTGAAAATGAATGGATTAATATAGCTTATTATTGATGCATTCATGAGTAGATGTGCGCTGCATCACTAATGATGTCAGAGAATAGAATCAGTATAGCATAGCATAGCATAGCATAGCATAGCATAGCATAGCATAGCATAGCATAGTATAGTATAGTATAGTATAGTATAGTATATTTTTACCACACATTTAACAGTGGCCAGAGACAGAAGAAATAAAATACATTACATACGAACCTTTTACTGCCTAGCTCTCTGTAGCTCACAGTTATATAATATATAGTAATATAAGTAATTTCTTTTTATCAGCCCACCATGAGGGTCTCCAGGGATACCTGAAAATCCCACTTTCATTGCACCAAATAGAAAAACACAATGTGAGATGACAGACTGCATTCGGATCAATTCTCTAAATGAGTGTAGGTCTCCACCTGTCAAAGTGGGTAATAGCCAACTGCCTTAGCCCCAAAATGTGCTGCAAAACCATTAGGTCCTCGCAGGGCTTGGCCTTGATCTTAACTGGGATGAAATACCATTGTTGAACTAAATTAAATTGAAACAGAATTTACCACATCTTGAATTTTTATAAACCTAAAAAAAAACCCAAAAACAATAAAACAAACAAGCAAGCAATTGAGAGACACTGACACTGCATGTGCTGCAAGTCCAGGCTTTTGTCTGTGGGTCTTCTTGTTTTTTTATCAGGAGCAATTCATCTCTGTCACACATTATGATGGCTGACAATGACGACAAAGATCTAGAGACTAGACGACAACCAGATAAACCAACAGGTACTGTGATCTGGTCTGTGATCTCTGTCTTACAGGAAACCTGAGCATCCATGAAGAATTGGAGACACTTGTGGCGAGTTTCCTGGGAATGGAGTCCTCCATGACCTTTGGGATGGGATTCGCCACCAACTCAATGAATATTCCAGCACTTGTGGGCAAGGTATGTGCATTATTTTACACGCTAAAGATCACTCATTGTACATACAAAATCCACAGCACATGCCTGTAATTGTCACAGCACGGCAGAAATTCATCCAATTAGTGTAGCTTTTGTTCCCTTGTTACACGTGGCCTAAATTAATGAATTTCAGGCAACTAAACTCAGCTGCAAACAACTCTTGATCCAGCCCTATTAATTAAGATCATAATTCAACATTACAGTAGCCTGGAGGATAAAGCTTTGGGTGTGCACAGCTGCTTTCAGACACAGAGACAAGGAAGGGCAGGTTTTGTTAAGAGCAACACTCAAGGGGATGATTACCCATATTCTGGCCTGACAGCCCCCAGCCTGGCTTACACTGACAGCCACAGGTTGCCAAGGGCAACCCAGAATTAATATCTTTGATTGGACTAGGCAGGAGAAAGGGGAGGTTGATGGTTTAAGTGATAAGAATGGGGTCATTTATGCAGCTCAAGTCTGGTAGAGGCTCCCCGAGGCCCTCAGAGCCTACATAGTCCTGCAGGGACTGAGGTCAACCTACACTGCCAACACTGTCCTGCGGGGACAGGCTTTTTCGGGACAGGCAGGATGACAGCTGCTGGTAGAACAGGGAGCAGGCCGGCTGCACCCCGGGCCAAACTGAGGGTATCTGTCTCTGAGATGGTGTCAACATACCCTTTTGCTAGAGCTCATTCAAACTAATGCACACAAGCGCTCCTAGCTTCAGTGTTAATGTACTGGAGAAAATAGTAATTAATTTGCATTGATTTTTATATTTGTATTTTCTCCGTGAATGACTGAAAACTCAGGGACCACCTGGGATTTTCTTATTCTATACAAACTATTTTTTTCTTCCCACTCTTTTTCACGGGGAGGCTCTAATCGGCCCTCTCATTAAACGCACTAAATCAACAACACATTCACCTGCTATCTAGTCATATTTCCTGTAATCCTGTAATAAAAGCGTGCCTACAAAATGATGAGTGAAATACACAGAAACTTAAAAGCTTTTTTTATGGATGATTTTAATATCAGCCTTTTCTCTCTGCTGGTTTTCAGGGTTGTTTGATATTGAGCGATGAACTCAATCACACATCTCTAATCTTAGGGGCCAGACTGTCCGGAGCCACTATCCGAGTGTTCAAACACAACAGTAAGGCCACTAATTATTTCACTCGAACGTGAGTCACAGGGCCTTTGCTTGACAAAAAAATACAATACACATGATTGTTTAAGTGCCAACGTTTGTAGAGCTCAACACATGCTGCTCTTGTTCTGTACCTGCCAGCTTGTGAAAACAATATGTCTTTTATGTCCTACGATGATCTGCTGTTGAATGTGAATTTCAGTCTGTAAATCCACTATTCCACTATTCCATTTTTATTTATTCCAGTCTGTGAGGGAATATATTATTCTGTGCAGCACAGGATTTGTCTTAGGAAAACCCTACTTAACATCCTGTGTTTAGAACAAATGTGAAAGCTTCACGGACACGATTGTGTTTTATGTTTTGGAAGCAGTTCTTTCTTTGGATAAAAGATTCCTTTAGACTTTAGATTAATCTCCTCAATTCTAATATCAAATTTCATACTGCCGGTTGAATGGATTATAAGGGACAATTGTTGATAATGAATGATAGCAGCATTCCGTGTGCCTGCATGGGAAACAGTCCCCAGGCTTTCAGGAGAGGGGACACATCAGCCAGTCCTCTGGCAGCAAATGTGTCCTGACAGGTACAAGCAGTGTCGGTTATAGGTCCTCAAGAAGATCCCAGGGGCCTCTCTGAAGGCAAAGAGCCCTCAGGCACCTGAGTAGTTGACCCTTCCTTGCCTCTTTATCTCCGACACAAGACTTCACTTTTTTAGTCATACAAACACATTTTACTTAAAGGCTTACCCCAGTCACATTAGCCACAACAAAAGATGAACAAAGAATTAATACCATAAAGTGATTATAACAGTGGATTGTGCAGCAGTGTTGTTGGTGTAGTGTCTAAAATGTCTTGTTGATGCAGCGTAATGTTTGCGGTTTTCAGTGGCATATCTTTGTTGTCATGTCACACCAGACAGAGTAAGTACTGCTGTGTCATGTCTGGTGTGTGTGATGTGTGTGTCAGGCTGGTAGGTTGTAAATACTTCAACTAGTTGTGGATAGGGGATGCTTCTTCTGAAGGTTAACACTGCTGCTCTTTCAAATAATGCAAATGTTGTCACGTAAGGTTGGGCTCCGCTCGTTAAGCTGGAAGCGTTGTGCAACCAGTGTGTCAGTACAAAAACAGATGCGCCCACTGACGTTTTATAGGTTTTTGGAACTGTATGCACAGTTTATGTAAAAGCGAAGACCACAACCATCCCCATCAGTGTCTTATCTTAAGTCAAACAATCCTCTTGTTCCTATCGGTGCTGTAAACAAGCTGCTGTGGATTCCTCTTCTTGTTTAGTCTCTTCACTCTTGATCGTAACGTTATATTTCAAACGCTTGGGGAGCTGGAGTTAGTGGTTTTTATCAGAGGAGCATCTTGTGCCTCTAAAACAAAGCAGCTCATGTGTTGAGGCAGTGGCATCGATCATCTTTGACAGATTATTAGCTGTGACAGATAGACTCGCTGCTCAGCTGGAAATGGTCGGTGTGCAGTCACACTTTGTATAAAAGCCCCCTCATTGGCCATCGCTATTCAATACTGCCATCTGCTGGTGTGCAGGCACCGATCATTGACACTGTCACCTGGACCGGTTACAAACTTGAAATGCCAGTGGGAAATTAGTGAGGTTGAAGCCAAAATTTCAGGCACAATCTTAAGCAACCATGCAGCTTGTGGTGAAAAGACCTTTGGCCAAGACTATCCTAAGCCCAGGCACTTATCCTCTCTGATATTACAGGTGCTCATTAGCACCAGAGCGTGGAGCTACATCCTGTTTACAGTTTGTGGAAGGTGTTTCTGTTAGATAAAATTGCCCTGCCCTGTGGAACTTTTTACTCGACTTGCTGTTGTTCTCTTACACTCGGGTTTCTTTGCAAATGTTGGCTTAATCATTGCAAGACTAGCAGTACTTTTAATACTGTACAGATTATATGCACATTCTTAGTAGAACCTAAATACTATTTTAAAGAGTTAATGTGAACTGAGATCTTTCTTTTTCCTGTCTCACTGACGTGTTTGTGTTTGTCAGACATGAAAAGTCTGGAGAAGATGCTGAGAGAGGCAGTTTGCTCGGGGCAGCCTCGGACTCACAGGCCTTGGAATAAGATCCTGATCATGGTGGAAGGCATCTATAGGTCAGCTGTCAACCCGCGCACACATTCCTGTATCCTCCCTCTCACAGACACATACATTGTTTTAGTTGCGCTATCACTCAGCGTTAGTCTGGGTTTTCCAGGAGGGTTTGAACAGGGTGTTGCGCTGCCAAACTCAGGTACAAATCTTCATTTGCAACCGGAGAGCTTTCAGCCTGTGTTCAGCAGCCCCTGTAATAGTCTCTTTTTCAACTGCTTTCCACTCCACCCTTGAATGACAGATTGCACTTATGTGTGCCTGCATTTGTGTGTGTGTGTGTGTGTGCGCGCGTGTGTGTGGTTGGGTGCCGTTTAATTACTGGAAAACAGAGAAAGGTGTATAATGTGTCTCTCCTGGCAGGGAGCTGTCCAGTGGGTCTCACTGACCCTCTCCATCTGCTCATTAGCTCCAAATCAAGGCCAAATGGAGCCACAGAGATTGAATTGGCTGCAGCCACAGCTCCAACTGTTTATCGCTGCCATTTTCTTTTCACCCTCCATCCCTCTTTTTTTACCCTCAAATAACAACACATGACATATTCCCCGTGCTTTTGTCTGTGCTTTTCCATTCACATTCAGTCAGCTGTCAGTGACAACCCTCATCACAATGTAAAGGAAAACCATAAACATGGCCATCACTATGATTACTCACAAAGCATTCCTGGTAATTTGAGTGGCGACTTCACTGCACATCATCAGACTGCCTTTAAAAGGTAATAATGTCTAGGGCCAGTCTGAGACACTAGCGAGACACAGTGTCTGAAAAAAAAAGAACGCTCCATCTATCATCTTCCTGCAACATCAAAAAGCCTGGATGAGGAGTAACCATGCTCGAGCTATATCTTAGGGCTGCCTTTGATGTCCGCATTGGTCCTGGTGAAATCCTGTCTTCTGTCATTTGAGCCTCACGCGCTCTTAGCCACAGCGAGGATAGCAGGTCTGGGATTGCTCCATTCCCAAGCCGTATACTCACTGAGGCTGTCCACTCGTATCCTTAAAAGGCCTGACATAGAGAGAGGTGGGAGTAAAGTGAAAGAGGCCAGCAGAGGGATTCTTGGAAAATTGCACCAGGTCAATGTATGTGATATAAACCAACAAAGGTACAGATGCTCTTCAGTGGACAGAGTGAGGTTGGGGTCAGATATTTAACGGCTTGGTCCATGATTGATGGAATGTGTCTGCCATTATTGTTGCTTATATAAGTTCTCTGTCTTCAGCATGGAGGGCTCTGTGGTGCGACTGCCAGAGATCATCACCCTGAAGAAGAAGTACAAAGCCTATCTGTACCTGGATGAAGCCCACAGTGTCGGAGCAGTAGGACCAACAGGCCGGGGTGTGACTGAACTGTTTAATGTGAACCCAGCAGATGTGGACATCATGATGGGCACCTTCACCAAGAGCTTTGGAGCTGCTGGAGGATATATCGCAGGGAAAAAGGTTCCTATGGCCCTTTGGGCTTACTGTCATATCGTAGAATATTTTATATACTTAATTATCTCACACTTATCATCACATAGGCCTACTTAAAAGACTTTCTCACTTCAGGTCTTCCGATTTTATTTCATAATGTCAGAGAAGACACGAGGTGAAATTTCTGAAGAAAAAAAAAGAAGGCGATGAAAATCCTCTGAAAGTCATAAAACTCCAGCGTGAGTCTGAGCAGCCCTCCGGAGAGAGAGGGTGACATTAAAGGCCTTTTAGCAGAACAAAGTCACAGCATGAAGGACTTTTACACCTTTTACATCAAACAGCATCAACTTAGCACACTGATACGAAACAGCAGCTGATCACATCGGAGCACCGCATTTGACGGAAGAGGCGATCTATCCGTTTTGTACTCTTTTGTCACACTTACGCACAACAGCCCAGCCTTTCTTAAATGAATCATCGCATTCATTTCCCCCATATCAGCAGTAAACCAGTCTGGCTTTAACTGGTAAAATTGTAGGTAAACACTGATCGGCTCATCACACTCAAATATTTGAAAAGTCAAAGAAGTGAGATGACACTTTCCTGACACTTTCAAACAACCTGGCAACCACACATTGACCCATTTGGCTCTGAACAGTTTCAAACACATCATACACCGTTTGACCCAGGCCTGTGTCTGAAAGGTTACATCCACTCATACGTGCCACCTCTCTCGCAGCTCTCATGTGTCCAACAAATGTTCCCCGCCTGTGACTCAGGCCCTGTGTAACTCCTCCATTCCTGACTCCATTAAAACGTACACTTTAGTACATAACCGCATCGGCTCTGCAGCAGTTGATTAGAAAGCAGCTGAGGAAACGGCCATGTTGTTTGAATTAGGAATTCAATGTAGGGCCCTTCCTGCTGTTGCCTTATGTTGGCTCAGCCCTGCTCTGCCATAATAAGAAGGTAAAGCTGGCGGAGGGCCAGCCCCTTCTTGTGGCAGGCGTCGGAACTGCGCTCCAGATTTAACAGGATGACTTTTAACAAGCATGATAATGTTTGAAGTATGAACACTCCTGCATGGTTTGACAGCTGGCTGCAGTAAACTCCTGAGCGAAACAGGCAGGAGAAGAGAGAGAAAGCCGTTAGATTTGACGTTAGTCGTTGTTGTGGTGAATCCCTCAAATCTCACATCTTACAGATTCAAGCTGACCAACAACAACAACAACAAAAAACTCTGCAGATGTGTTCTGGAAAACAGTCATGCTATAGCTATTTTACGAGCGTACCAAAAATAAATAGCCCAGTAAATACACTCCTAGCTCCTTCTAATTCCCTTCAATCTCGCATCCCTTGCATACAGCAGACGTAATTAATTCACCCTTTACTTAAAGCCTGGATTCCACTGAAAAGGTTACTAAACTCATCCACTGAGGGAGGAGGTATATGGAGTTCTGTGTGTGTGTATATGTGTGTGTGTGTGTGTGTGTGTGTGTGTGTGTGTGTGTGTGTGCTGCTCTGGCACAGCTCCAGCTCTGTGGCCTTGTGCGCGTGTATCTCCACATCAATACTGTGGCCACAGTGCGGCCAGGTTAAACTCTGAACTGTCACTCTGACACGCCTGAGACGTGCAATGCCTCTCGGACACGTTCGCTTAACTGGTTGATCTTGGTCGCACCGAAATCCTGCAGGGCCCTGAAGCAGTGAAAATCCATCCGCCTTAAACGAAAACAGATGTCAGCTTGTTTCAGGGTTCTTATCCTACATTTCAGCATTTCCCCTCAAATCCCTTCCCCTCATGTGTGTGAGGAAGCCGCAGCAGCCGCCGCCCAGTGGGGACAGATGGCAGCGAGTGGAAATGGTGGCCAGACAGCATCTCCGGCTACGTGTCATCACCCTGCACCCACTGGCCACCACGCAGCCACCAGGCAGCAGCCCATCACAGCTCTGGGCCCGCTCCCAACCTCAGACCACTCACACACACACACACACACACATACTCGAGGGACCCGTGACCGAATCAGTTTCCTGAAATCATGCTCTTCTCTTGACAGCCACGTGCAGAATGAATCTCCTGCTGACATTTAGGAATAATGAGTATGACAGTCGTGATTCTAACTCATTTCAGCGATGTCTCTCTCTCAGCTTAGTGCAGCAGATCTTTCACTGGAGAGCAGGAGGGGATCCAGAGCCTTTTTACATTTAGTGCCAGGGAAGTCATAGTGACAGAGAAAATGATGAGGCGCTTTCATTGATTCTCATGTGGTCACTATGCATGAGCTCTCTCTGGTGGTGTGAATAGAAAACTGCAGGGTCCAGTGCTTCACGAGCAGACTATTATCAGTCTTATAGCATCAACTATGTCATGGACAGATATATACACAGTGTGTAATGATCTGTTCGATGCTGTGTGTGGTATCTTGCAGGAGCTGGTGGACTACCTCCGAAGTCACTCTCACAGTGCGGTATACGCCTCGGCCATGTCGCCTCCTGTCACTGAGCAGATCATACGTGTTATGAAGTGCATTATGGGAAAAGACGGGAGCACAGAGGGTGAGTATCTGAGCACGCTGGGTTTCCATCCAGTCGCTCAGCCTAATTACCCACACACTTGTCGAGCCCGATGTTCTTCACACGAACAAATGTTCTGTTTGGCTTATAAAACATTTTTACGCCTTCATATAATCTTTATGGAAACAATAGCAAACCAAACACAGGGGACAGTACCAATGTTAACATTAGGAGTGAGTCCAGACCTGTGGTGAAAGACAAACAGCTGCTTGGTCAGAAAATGTGGGAATAATTACAGTGGTCTGCAGCAGCAGGGTTGGGGGGGGCAGAGTCCCTGAGCACACGTGACCCCATCGGGGAGGAAATCATTTTCATATGTGTGTTGTGAGGAACGCCGTACCTCTGAAAAGTTTCTGCTTTAATGACATCAGACACTGGGGCAGGGAAGTAGTCATTACCGGACTAGTACCTATACCACCACAGCAATTCTTCTTGAGTCACTGTAGCTGTAGATCTGTAGAAGCTGTCGCACAGCGAGCCTTATTGGATACAGTGTGGATTCACTCTATCCATTTTGTAAGAGATTAAAAAATGTGTGTAAATGCAAAAACAGGCTGTAGCAGAACATGTCTATGATAGAGTGACTATAGTGATATAATGGGTTGATCCCTCTAAGGCCTGAAGCCGGGTGCGCTGGTCTCCTATAGATGAGGTATATTGTAGCTCCATGTGTCGATGAGTAACTTTCTCATCTGGCCCTGGACCAGACGTGCTTTGGTTCTGACGTAGCCCAGCGAAATAGCTGTTGTGGAAAAATCAGTCTTGACCTGTCTGATTGAGGGAGGGATCGCAGCTAACAGTGCAGTCTTCTCAAACCTCGGCTTCAGTGTCCATCCAAACACTGTGGCAGCAAGTGTTGCACATAAACCGATGGCAACAGCTCTCAAATTCTGACAGCGGGTTTTTAACCTCCTTGCCCCATCCTGGTAGCAAGGAATCATTTACAAAATGGAGCCTGTGCTTTTTGGCAGATGCTTGCATGTTATGGTCCCACCCCCCCCACCCCCCCTTCTGCTGAGATTAGGAGATTTAAAGCGCTCCCGTACATCCCTTTGAAGGAACGGCCAATCTGGTCCCAGGTAATCAAAGGGAATCGGAGCTGTGTTCCAAGCTCTGCTCGAGCCACAATGGAAGCAGCCACCCCAGCCATTCTCACAGTTAGAGAACACAGGGTTAATGTATGTGAACACAAAGCATCAGCTGACTTTGATTTGTTTTTTCGCTTGTAGTTACAGTGTCTGTAATGCGCATGATGCTCAAGCATTATTTGTTTACAGCTTCAGTCATGGCTACGCTCCCACAGAGATCCACAGTCACAGTGTGTGTGAAATCCATGGCAACCAGCTTTCAAACCGTGCATGTACCATGTTGTCACGCAGACAAAAACGAGCCATCTGCCGCTGCAGCTGAGTTGTAATCTTTGGGCAAGTTCATTGTGAAGGCTGGTAATGGCCCAGATGGAGCAGGTCTCAGGATGAGGTGGCCCTGCAGAGAACACCACACACTACATTAGCTGCTACTGACAGGTGACATCCCTCCACCCAGCTCAAGGTGGAAAAACAGCAGTGAGTTGGTTCTTTACTCATGTACTGTACATCTGGTGGTGTTGTCCTGTAGGCATTAGGCGGATCCACCAACTGGCAGAGAACACCAGATACTTCAGGGCCAGACTGAAGGAGATGGGCTTCATCATCTATGGCAACGATGACTCGCCCGTGGTTCCAATCCTGCTCTACATGCCAGGCAAAGTGGTGTAAGTCCATTGAAGCTCTCAACCACCCGACACACCAGTGTTTCCATGAATCAGTAGTCAAGACCGTGTAGATTCAGTGTCTGTAACCACTTAAGAGGCAGCATCAGGTATTGATTAGTTATAAACAAGGATGGTTTGAGTCACTCAGGTATAATGAATTAGGTATAACATGTCTTTCAAAGTCAGGTCCCATTAATGTCCATGACAAGGCCAGTCCGGCTCAGTAACAGTATGATCAAGGGCTAATGTTAGATTACAGTAAAAGCTTCTTGTTTAACATTTCTCTTTTTTATATGGTTGATTACATTTTTTGCCAGGTATGAAAATGCATCTCACACTCAATCATCTCGCGTATACAAAACTATAAACTATCCAAATCGTTTTCGGAAAACGTTTTAAGGGTTTGAACTCCGCAAACTGTCCACTTTGCCACAAAATGAGAAATCATTCACTGCTTGACCTCAATGACGTCAGCGGCAGCAGAAATGCCACTCCCTAAACCTCCGAGAATTGACAGTTATGTGTTTTTCGATTTTAATTTATCGTGTTTTGCAGAAATTATCACACGTTATTTTTTACCGCACATCACAACCACATGTTTAAGGATTTGGGAGGATCAGAAAGAGCAGCGTTACTCGTGGCGGTTACTGCGACGAGGCAAAACAAAATAGCATGTTGCTCATTTTGAGGTGGCCTGTGGGGTCACTGCAGGTTTTGGAGGCTTCAGACCTTAAAAAATATGTGAAATAAGCCGAGTTGAGTAGAACAACTGATGTCACTGTTTGTCCTGATCCAGTTTAAGGCTCAGTTACTTGCAGATGCATTCACAGCAGATCCTTATATAATACATATAATACAAAGATATTTGAATTCAGTACTTAAAGGGAAGTGGGAAGTGACTGTATTTCCTTGAACTGATTCTTGTGCATTTGTTTGATAAAATACACAAAAACTTTTTTTGTTGCTGATCAGGGCGTTTGCTCGAGAAATGCTGGAGCGGAAAATAGGTGTGGTGGTCGTCGGCTTTCCAGCCACGCCGATTACAGAGGCCCGAGCTCGCTTCTGTTTGTCTGCAGCGCACACTAGAGCCATGCTGGACCAGGTATACACACACAGACACACAGGCACACAGGCACATAGACACACAGACACACAGACACAACCTCCATGAAATGATTTATCAAAAGCCTGAGACTTTTTTTTTAATACTTGAATCAACATTTACTTTTCCTCCGTCGTCAGGTGCTGCACCATCTGAACGAGGTGGGAGACGCCCTGTGTCTCAAATTCTCAAGGCGAAAATATTCCTCCCGACCCGACCTTTACGACGAGACAGACTGTGAGCTGGACAGCTGACGTGACCCTTGACACCTTCACTCCACAGTGTCAAAATCAAGTCTAAGTCCCCTGCCACTGCAGACACTTAAACGAACAACGTCTAGAAAAGAGGCCAAATGTTTGGCAGCTACTTTTTATCTCTGCAAAACAATGTGATTTAACAGAACACTTGTTTGTGCTTTGTCAAACTATTTGAACTTTTATCTACTTTGACTCTGTGCGCTTTTATTTTTGGATACTGTAGGCGATGTGAAATGATGGCGCACAGATTGGTGCGTTTGTCTCGGATTTGGAGTTATTTATCTTTTTACACTGAGACAAATCACCTGTTTTTTATTTCAGATCCTCTGCACATTTTTGCAGACAGTTTTTAATACATTTAGATCAGAGAAAATATGTCTACATTTAGACACTGAAACCTTTTTATGGAGGCGTTTGCTTCCAATAAATTAATATCGGGTACACATTTGTTAAAGAGAGCTGGTCGTTATTAGTCGAGAGTGTTGCACATTCTCAAAGAATTGAGGATGGAGGGATCCTGTTTACTTCCTCAGCATGAAGCAGTAATGCTATGTAATGAAAAAGGCATGTGTCTGTTGAAATTTCCCTCTCTGGTGAATGGCTGCGTTATAACAACTTTGAGTCTGCTGCTTTTCTTTTTTTTTTTTTACCTCTCCAATAAAACACAAATGGCACGATGTAAACTTCCTGGATGTGATATGGAACAAAAAAATGATGCAACCAACGGGTTTCTGAAAGTCTGAACTGAACTGACTGAACAAATGATGAGTGAGATGCCTCCACTTCATCCCACTGTTAATTGACTTGAAATAAAAAAGGTGAGACGGCTCATATCCACAGAGTCATAACACCTTAACTGTTGACGCTCGCAGGGCCTACGGTTCTCTTTTACACACACACACACACACACACACACACACTGCGTGACAGTTGTGAAGGTGAGCATGCAGCGTACGCAGCACCTTAGTCAACAGTCTGTCCTGGCGATTAGCACTGAACTCTAAATTCTTGTGGCATGGGGTAATCGTCTGATGAACACAGAGAAGGTTATGGATGGATGATGTTGCTGCAGTGCGTCAGATTGGGTCCAGTCGACACTTGTTTGCCCTCAGGACATTAACCTGTTTGTGTTTTTACCTCCACATAAACATCCATATGATAATATTTTAATGATATCGGAATAAAAAAAACAACATGCAGTCCTCAGGGAACATCCAGCAGATGAACTGCAGACACAGATGGAGCATAAAGGTTTTAAATGAAGATCTATTTATACCTTAAAGGAGAACCAACTATTGAATCTATGCTCTATGGCGAATGCGATTGCACATCTGGCTCCCATAGCCAGAAACAATACAGAACAGTTTCTTTAATCCTCAACGCTGTGACGTCATACCAGTGGACGGTTCCATACAGATCTGGAGGAGATGGGGAAAGGTGGCCTCAAATGTTGCAGTGGGTTACGCTGACACCCTCAGAGCAAGCGTCTGTTATTAATCTGTGTTTACTTTCACCTTTAGTCTAACTGGGAACATTGTGAAATTCATAGCAGGTTTATGGCAGAGGCACAGATGTGCGTATAGAGGAACTGGGAAAAAAAGACTGGATTTGTTTTCATACATAAGTCACCATGTTGCAGATGCATTGTTTAACTACTGATCATGCACAAAGGCAAATTCTCTCCCGCTGACATTTGTCAGCAACATGTTCTGTTTGCACAGCAGAAAAAGAAATCGAGAATCGAGTCTTTGAAAAATACATTTTTAAGACATCATATTGGTTTTTTTTTATTAAAAATATTTATGTTTTGCATTATTACACTCAACATATTAAGTAACTGAATCACATCACATATTTTTTACAGTTTTGTGAAAATAAAATAAAATAAAATAAAATAAAATAAAATAAAATAAAATAAAATAAAATAAAATAAAATAAAAAGCAGACACATTTACACCTATGTATCTTTATAATGTCAATGTTGTTAGAAACAAACGCATCCATTTTCTGATGCATTGTAATGGGTACAGTAAGTAACACACAGACTGTCAGGTACAGTGGGAAGCACAGGTCTTGCCAGACTTCCCTCCAGTCACTTCTAACTGCCCTGGCCTTCAGCAGAAGTGGCAAATGGTCTGCTGGCATTCAAAACATCTGTGCAGCCGGACTACTGGTGGCGAGGCCCCAGAGACCTGCCTGCCTGCACCAGCCTCTTTTGAACTCCAGATCCAAATACACTGAGCTTATTGGAATGGCATGTAGCTGCTATTCTGAAGGGGGATCCTCCGCTTCGCCTTTGATGTCCAGTACTGTGTCCAAAGCAGACAGGCCGTTCTCAGCGCTCTCTGTTTCCCATTTAGATGGAGATTTTTCTCTTTTGGAGAGCGAGTTTTGAAGTGAAGGAGACAAAAGACAGATTTAGATGGTTTGGACAGATCTGCTGTGTCTGACAGTAAGTAAGACTGAAGGCTGTAGTGAAGCTGTTGACTGGCAACGACCTGTCAGGGCTGAGCTTTTAACCAAGATCAGCTTTCCAGAAGTCAGAAAATGACCATGTGATCGGCCTTTAATGTGAGATGACCTTGGGGTCATTGGGTCATTCACTATATACACAGGTCTGACTGACTGAATATGATGTCCGGCAGTTTCCTCTCAGATCCAGGTTACATGCACACAGTGTTTTCTCCAGATGGCAGTTACAGTATATCTGTGCTGAGGTCATGTTGGGGTCCGAGTCAGGATCAGGATCAGGATCAGGATCAGGATCAGGAGTGACAGACAGACTTTAGAAGGAAAAATACAATTAGTCTTGGCCATGTGCACGCCCCCGCACCCCCACCCCCGGGGTCCTTTGATATAGAAAGGTGACATAGAAAAAAGAAATTACATGAAAGCAACATTAATTTTGCATACCATTGAGTTTTGATGTAAACAGACCATGTGAGTCTAGTTTGATGCTGCGTCGTTGTCGCGATCCTGTCACAGCTGTGCGTCACGCGCAATTTGGCTCCAACAGCATCACATCATTGTTTCACATTCTTATTATAAATACACTGAAAAAAAAATCCAGTTTGTCACTGTCGGTAACATTATTGTTCTTGAGGCCCAAATGAAAGGAGACTGACTTTACAAGGTGACAGGTGACGTCACCTGTGTCCTTTGAAGAGGACAACAAACAGTCGCACGAGGGTGATCCCATTAATCACCATTTGTCTTGCTTTGGTGAAGTGTCACGGCACCTTCCGTGCCACAGCGCCGCGGTGACAGAGTGAGCCCAGGCTGCAGCGCACATGTCCGCAGTGGAGAGGCGCGACCTCCTGGAACGCGCCTCCGGGGGTCTCCGCCTGCGCCAAGACGCACGTGTGCGCCCTGCGCGCCCCCAACTCCAGGTTGTTCCAGATTGTCACTTTGATTTTTGTGTTTTTCAGTGTTCGATCGTGTGGGAATGACCTGATCAGCAGCACCATCACGTCAGTGATTCGGCGCGTGGCCAAAACGATGTTCCCTGAGATATTTTGTACTTTTTGTCCTTAAATGAAAATTGGCATAAATTTGCAAATAAATGGAGACACAAACATTTGTCGGAACATCTGTTGGTGTGTCCCGGTAAAACTTCCTTCCAGTGTTTGTTGTCGGACGCAGTGTTTGAGAGGGATGAAAGAGTTAAGCAGGGGGAGGGCGCTGGCACAGGGGGCGGATAGTATAAAACCACCTCCAGGGCGCACGGCGAGAGGAGCGCGCGTGTGTGTACGTGTGTGTGTGTGTGGGAGAGGGAGAGAGAGAGAGAGAGAGAGAGAGGGGAGCTGTTGGTTTGACTCGTTTCCTCCAGCAGGGCTTAATCCCAGTGCGCGCAATGGACGTCCCAAGTCCACGGTGAAGACTGAAGTGGAAAGTCGTGTTTTAACTACTACTTTTCCCCCCTCCAAAGTTATTCCCGTTGAAAGAGGCGTCGCGCGGCGCAGGATGTGGACACAGCGTGGAATGCGAGCAGCGCCTGAGCTGGAAGTGATGCGGAGCGCAGCGTGAGTCTGGCGGAGATGTGGCGCAGACAGCGCGGGACCACTCAGCCGCAACTTCCCTGAGCTTGGAGGGTTTGGCGCAACAAGAGCGGAAAAGTGTTCCAGCTGCGCGCCGGAGCCCCGCAGTGTTCCGCGCACAGTCTGAAGAGCGCGTGAACTCACGTGACAGATGGTTGAAAATCAAACTGTGTGACCAGTCATTTAAAGGAGGTCGAGAAAAGCCTGTGGGTCCAGACGCATCCAGACTGCAGCTCCTGGTCCGGGCGGATTGACTCCCCCCCCCCCCCCCCCCCTCAGATCCTTTTCACCCCCCCCCCCTTCAGATCCTTTTCACTCCGTCTTTTGCTGTTCTGATCCCCGAAGTGGCTCCGAAGTGGTGTTGCGGCTCCTCGTCCCCGGCGGATCCGGAGATCGGAGTCTCTGCACCGGGAGGAGGCGCAGTCGGAGCTTCGGCCACAGCGCCCGCTCCAAAGAGCGGCCGCGTCAGGAGGATGGTGCGGCTGGCGGCGGAGCTGCTGCTGCTGCTGGGACTCCTGCTCCTCACGCTGCACATCACGGTGCTGCGGAGCAGTCCGCTGCCGCAGGGCAACGCCACCGTGAGCCTGGATCAGGACACTGCGCTGACAGAGGTGAGTCAGAGCTGTCACCTGTGGTGGTGGTGGTGGTGGGTGGGTTCAGTGGGGAGGCGGCCCACGCAGTATGCGATATGGTGACTGGTATCATTTGGTCAAAGTGGAGCCTTTGGGGATTGTTGATGTACGCACGGATGTGGTCTCCCCAGGGAAGAGGCAGGGTCAGAGGTCAGCCCCAGACACCAGACACACCTCCATATTGTTGGGGCTTAAATGGTAGCTGCAGGCACTTCTCTGTCACCACTGGCTCATCAGCTTCACCCGAGTGTTCAGGATGAGGCTGAGGGTCAGAGCTGAACCCCCCCCCACCCCCCACCCCCTCACAGGCAACACATCCTGCCCATCATCAGCACACGTCCCACAGGCAACACACTGAACAACATGTCCTAGCAAATCATTAACCATTTGTGTCCGTCTCCTGGACAAAACGTGTTTCAGCGATGGTCTTTTTGGAGGTTCGGTCCAGGTCAGGTCCAGGTTTGGACCAGGCCAAAAAAAACAAACAATGTAGACATCTGTCACCATGACACAGCTCAGGGCGGCTTTAACAGTTTAACTGGCCATTTCAACATCAGCGTAAAGCACAGAGCCTCCAGCAGAGCCTCCAGCACAGCCTCCAGCAGAGCCTCAGATCCTGACCCGAGGGTTAAGACGGGTCCAGGATCAACAGGCTTTTTAGAGAGTGTTAAGCGTATCCTTCAGCTGCTATTTGATGTATATTTAGCATGCTACTGAAAGACTGTCAGCGTGTCCCAGTGATAAATGGGTATTTATATCAACTGGAATGGCGTCCCTTCATAAATGCTTTATTGGAGCTTGGTGGAAATGGATGGAAAGAATTTAGTCTTCAACAGGGGATGCTGAGGGTAAGTTCTCATAATCTTTCATCACAGTGGAGCAGCAGGAGACCTGCGTCCAGTTGGTTATGAGAACATGCAAAGCTGAGGAAATATTCCAGGAATTTGTCAGATGTTTGTCACACAGCCAGGTGCTGGATGGGATGAGCGGCTCGAGAACCAGGAGGCAGCTTCTCCTGAGGAATCGCAGGGACACAGACACACGGACACATTCCACTCATCCATCCTCAGCAACGCTTTTGTCATAAGTTCACATTTACAGAGAGAGGGTTTTGGCTGGCGATGAAAGAGCCCGGCGCTGCCACCCGTGCCCCATGTGGAGGCGAGTGCTGAATGGCTTCTCGGCCTCGTGAGTCCTTCGACTATGAACGGACGCGCTTCACTGCTCCTCCACTGAAGACAGTGATGTCATCTTCCAGCCGGGCTTGTCACGGCCCAGGGGGCGTATTGTCATCCCAAGGTGTCATATTTAAAAGGCCATTCACAGAGACACAAACGACGGGATGCGGCTCCGTGCACCTGTAGTGGACAGAGAAAAGTCTCTGGCCGGAGACACACTGGCATCACTGACCCAGGAAGTGGGATTCATCCTCTGTATCAGGGTAGAGTTAGTGTGAGGTTACACATAACTATTCAAATCAATGACTACGACCAATAACGGGGTGAATGAATCCCATCATGGTGTGAACATTAGAACTCATGGTACTTCTCAGTCTGATAATGTAAATAAACACGTGCGTACAGCCTGTGTGGGGCATGTGACAGAGGAAGGGTGGTTTTCTCCTCCACCTACACGAGTGTGGTGGTGAAAAGCATCTGGCACAATGTGCACTGCCTTCATTTCCTGCCAGCGTCCCCGGGGGAAGGACCCCTGAGTTGCTCCCAATTGAAAATGGAGTCATGCTCCTTTAAGCAGCCCTCACAAAGTGAAAAAGGGGGAAGCGGGAAAAGGAGATACTGTGAGGAGGGAGAGGGGGTGGCTTGTGTATGCAAGTGTTCATTCATGGCTTTTGAGAGTGGGGGGTGACATCCTGGGAGGCCCCAGATGAGCCGAGGAACGGCGTGTCACTTTTGATCTCCAAATTAAAGCACGCTCCTCGATGAGGAAGACCTCCGATGAGTGATAGGGACTGTGGAGCAGGCCGCCATCAAACAGGAACGCGCTGCCTTTTTTTTTTTTACATGTAAATGAGCTTACTTCCTGTTCACTGTTACAGTCTCAGCACGGTTGGGGAAAAACGAGAAAACCGCATGGTGCATGAGCGCGCCGCAGAGGGTCATTCAGGGAAAAGACAGAAACCAACGATTATGTCGACATTATGGGGGAAGTGAATGACTTTACATGACTGATACACAACTGCCATTCCTGTCTGATGAGTAATCCCTGTGTTCCCTTTGCATTCCCTCATTATTCTCAACTCAGTCCTCAAGTCGCCCTGATTGTGACTGAGATCAAAACAAAAAACTAACTAAAACTTTTTTACCTCCACGGAGCAGCTTGTGTTGGTCTTACAAAGGTGAGAAAAACAACATAGCACATTATGTAGCGCCAAATGGTGATTTAATCGCTCCTTTAACTCAGCTGATCGTGACCCGGGTTGTAACCGGTTTAAAATAAACTGCACAGAAAATCTACACTGCAAATAATCTGGGACTTGTTTTTAAAGATGCCGCATGGACAGATAATTTCACTAGTTTTAAGTAGATTTGCCTCAAATTTAGTGCTTACATCTTATGTTCGGACTACCCCTTTTTTTTGCAGTGTAGCCATGGCGATGAAGCTGTTTGCAGCACAACACATCAGAAAGGATCCGTCGGTGTCGGAGTTAAGCTGGATGTGATTTAACAAACCGTTTTGACACAACACTCGCAGCAAATAGCAGGATTTAAATGGTGACAGATGTTTAGTTTTAGTCCCGAAGTAATGTGATAATAAATTATTACCACTCTGCAAGGAGCATGGTAATATCTAGTGTACATGAGCTTTACCCTACAATCTACAGGATCATCTATGGAATAAAAACATCGAGCAAATCACACTTGTGCTATAATTCTGTTATTTATCCATAAATCTCTTTTACAAATGGCTCTCAGCTCCCACGGGGGATGAAATATCATCACAAGAGCTGCTCTGGGATCTGTCAGAACACTTTGTAGTTAAACAAAACACTACCGAGGTCAGGATTCGATTATCTGCCTGTCATGTGTAACACGGCATGATCGGACATAAGAGGAGAATCAGAAAGGATTCGATCGGATTATGGAGATTTATACTGATAATAGCACAACGGGATCTCAGAGCCAACTTGTGGATAAAAATAGGAAATGCTTGCACAATAGCAGTTGTTTTTTGTTTGCAGTCGGAGCATCTCTAGAATACATTTTCTTCAACCACATGTTTCATGGATGAAAACAAATCCCAGTCTATTGAGAGCTGTGCAGGAAAAACTGCCGTGCGTCCACAAGTGGATTTAAAAGACTACTAGTCATATCAGTGTGTGCACTGTGTGTACAGTAGGTGTTTACACTGAGTGTGTAAGGGCTGTGTTGGTGCTGCTTAGTCACAGCCACTGAGTGACTTCTGAGGACAGGGTTATCACCTGGTCATCTCAAAGCCTGTGGCGTTCACTTAAAGCGCTGATCGCCAGCGTTCAGTCTGTGCCGCGGAAATGATCTTACTGCTCGCACTGAGGTCGCACTGACGCTGGAAAAGACATTTAAGCTTTTAATTGGAAACAATTTATTTTTCCTCAAACGTAATGTTTTTGTGTACATAAATTCTCATTAAAAAAAAAAAGCATCATCGTCAACACTGACCCCCACCTCTTTTCATATCGTGGCCACAGGCAAAAGACGGAACTGTCTCCTCTTCTTCCTCAAAATTACGGGCAATTGTGCAATCATCGTAATTATGGCGGTCGCTCGGATTAAGGAAATGTGATGTGAAGTTTAAAAACAACAACAACAAAAAAAGAAAAATCTTCAAAAATGCGTCATGTTATCACATTAACTCCATCTGGTCTTGGGGCTAGTAAACGGTAACGCTAAAAGGGAAAGGGAGGTGTTTCTGTGCAGCCAACCACCGACTCCCTCTGTGGCTGAATCCAAGTTACATTGTACATTTATAATCCTTCCTCCCGTGCTGCGCTGCTCTATTTACAGCTCCTATATAGTCCCAGAGTGCACCTTGGCTGGACACAAACAGCTCCGCTGGGGGCTTTTATACCCACCACAATGCGGCCGGCCTTACACTTTGCCTGTGACTGCCCACCGCAGCTGTACAGCACTGCAGCCATATTGTCAGGCCTCAGCCCGGCCACAAAAACACTAGGCAGCAGGAAAAGGGACATGAAGAAACAAAACAAGGGACATGATTGATGGCTGTCTTTGATCTTATTTTCTGCCACCCCAGAAAGGATGATGGCTGACTGCTTACGTCTGTGTGTCCAGTTGAGCAGTGATAGTTCTGCCTGTGTGTACCTGACAGGGGACATATGGCCTGACTGTCCTTTTGGGACAGATTTACAACCCCACCACCACCATCACCCCGCCCCGTCAGAGGAACGAATGTTTTTCCTGTCTACAAGACGGACAGATGTAATTATTTTGCAATGTTTGCTTAGGTTTTTCTCTGTTTAACCCCAGTGCAAGAAAACCATCCCTCCTACACAGCTGTTTTCTCCCAGCCAGCACCAGAACATGCTATATATGCCCACATCGCACTGCTACAGTAAAGCAGCAGCGTACTCAGCCAGTTAAAAATGGAAAAATATAAATATACGGTCTAAGTGTGGAACTCGCTGTCGATGCTTTATGTTTCGGTGGGAGCAGAGAGAACTCGGCCCGATGTTTGTGCCACTGCCTCTTTTCTGGGCCCCAAGTAGTCTGACTGCAGAATGTATGACAGAGGTCATGGTCACATGAACCTCAGTCAACGTGAGAGCCCGTGCTAATGTGGCTAAAGCGACATACATTCGTCTGAATGAACAAAAAATGATTACTATGCATTCTAACAATCCCGAATGACGGTCAAACAAACAAATTCATCTTATGTCCCGTTCTCTCCCCCCAGCAGAACAACATAAATGTAAAAAGCAGCTCTTCTGCCCAGCTGGTTCCTGAGGACCGGAGGTCAGGTCCAGAACACCGGCTGGCTCTGCCCTGGGCACAGGGCAGCAACGTGCACAGGGACGGCCCGGGCACGTTCATCCTTGATCTGCACAATTTCCCCGACCTCTCCAACGCCGACATCAATGGACAGAATCCCAACATACAGGTGATGAGATCATGTGTGTCTACCCACCTACCAGTCTGGTTTGATGCGTTCACTCACTTGACTACTCAAGCAAATTGGACAGGAAGAGCAAACAGGAAGCGGGAGAATAGTGTGCCCCCCCCTTTAGATAGCTTTAGATACATACTGATACGGTCTCACGTCCATCATAATGGCAGCACACCACCACCTCCCTACAAACCCATGTGCAGACAGCTGGCAGCTTATGTTAATGTGTCGCGAGCCCTCGGCCGTGAGACCCTCAGAGATGCAGATGGCAGAAAAAAAAAAAACGCTGCCATGTTTGAATTATTCCCCTGTCTAATCCAGCGAGGGGGTCTTTCCATTTCTGAGAGCATCACCGCTAAATCCGAGCACGAACAAAGTGTATTAACGTCTCAAGATGTGGGGAGAGAGCGGGGCAACCAATTGAGCAAGGGCGTGAGGCTGTGGTGGTGGTGGGGGGGGCAGGGTGTTTTCTTTGATCCCAGGATTCATCTGGCTTTCATGGTCTGGAGGAGGCCAAGTAGCCCTTTGAACTTTCTGTTTAGGTGGAGAGGGCCCGAGAGGCGGGAGGGTGGCTGTGGGGCAGGGGTGGTGCTCCCCCCTCATCTGGGAGGCACATGTGTCAGGACGAAAGAGGGAGGGGGAGGGGGGGACTTGGCCTGCAGGGGTATCAAAAAGTGACAGCAACCGATGGTCCAACTCTGTCCCTTAAACGTGAGTCCTTTCTGATGAGTATTGACTTGTGTTATTTGATGTAGGTGACCATTGAAGTGGTTGATGGACTGGAGAGTCATGAGCCAGAGAAAGGATTGCGCAAGGAAAGCAAGCCCAGCTGGGCTTCTCCCAACTGGAGGAACTGGTGGCCTCGGACCTCATCCTCCACATCCACCTCCTCCTCCTCAACCACCCATCAAACGGAGGAGTATGATCACCCGTACAGGGGCAACGGCGAGGACAGCAACTTCCTCAGGCCGTCGGCAGACTGGGACAGGAGAGGCGGCACCGGGGGAGGAAGCAAAGCTCAAGCTGAATATGGTGAGAGGGACAGGAGGTCTGTGTCTGCAGGGAAATGAATGCACAATGCACATGGCAGAATATTTAGCAGGACCCATACGCTCTCTTATTTGAGTGCCGGTCTTTTCCACAAATGGTCATAGTCTGAGGCGGAATCTGTAATTTGCAGATTTGCTGATTTAAGCTGTCACCATAATAAGAGCGCTCATCCCGGGCGAGCCTTTGGGAGCCTCTGATTGAAGCCTTTAACACTCTTTTATGAGACGAATTCCTCTGTGGTGCGGCGCAAGCTACGTGACACAGTTTGAACATATTGCGACATCAGAGTTCAGCAGCAGGAACGGGGCCAGGAGAGCTGTTACGCTGCCGCACTCCTCTCACAACACCCTCCAAACGGAAGCCCACAGATAAATCTGCCCTGGAAGAATTCACACTCGCTGTCATACAGTATGTGTCCGGCCCGTGTTGTAGCATGCCCAAACCAACATGGTCGAACAGGAATGCGTGTGCTGCGGAAAATATCATTTTATCCACTCGCACTTACACTGCGGCGGTTAGGAAGACCATTTCATAATCTCTTTAGTCAAACCGTAGCCCATGTTTAATGTTCCTGGCTATCGCTGCGGTCAGCTCTCATTCATCCTTTATTTCATACCACACCAACAGAGCAGGAAATATTTTATCATCATTACGGTCCCAGGGTTTAAACCTAATAATCATACTTGTGGACACGCAGTTCGGTTCATTCATCACGGGCCATTCATAAAGGATTGGGCTGTGGGCTGAGGGCAGGTTATTAACAAGTTCTCCATAATGTGGGTTTTGTCTTGACTGGTCACCAGCTCCTTGGCTGTAATGGGCTATGAAAGAAGACAGGAGCAGTGCCGCGCGGCGATCTGGCCTGTATTTATATAAAATGCTCATAATGAAGGGCAGATGGCCCTTAGGGAGTGGGGGGGTGATGGCGGTGGTCTTGGTGGTTACCTCCAACCCAACATGTCCACATACTGTATATTCTCCTCACTGATGAGCGCTGCTTTCCAGACGCACGTGTGTGGGGCCATGGTGGAGGTGGGGGGCTGAGGCGGTCCTGGTTTCCATGTATTCACATTTACTCCACGATAATTAGAAAGTAAAGAGATTTTTTTTATATAGTTTCCTGTTTTCCAAGCAGTGTGTCGCAGACAGGGCTGAACGGTGTCCTGTGCTGAGTGGCTCCTGCCGGACCACCGGCAGCTGGGATTTGCCAAACGCTTCCCTGTTACTTCGCTTAGTGAACACACATACTGTACACTCAACTGTGTCAGTGTGGATAATATGGAGTGTGTGTGTGTGTGTGTGTGGGGTATCTGCTTTGAGGAGCAAAGTCAAAGAGAACTTTGAGCTCCCCTACTTCCTCTTTCACCCCCCCCCCCCCCCCCCCCCCCCACTTATTATTAGTGAGGCACGCTAATAGGCCTCAGTAAGTTCAGCATGAGGCGCCTGCATCAGAGCTGAGGATCTGCCTTCCTCTTTCTCTCTGATCCAGACTACATGGATGGAGAGGGCGACTGGAGTACCTGGTCAGTGTGCAGTGTGACCTGTGGAAATGGGAACCAGAAGAGGACCAGGTCATGTGGTTACGCCTGTACGGCCACAGAGTCCAGGACTTGTGATATGCCCAACTGTCCAGGTAAAGTCTGAGTTTTGGATCACAGAAATAAAGTAGTAAATATTGTAACAGTGGATATTATAGAACACTGCGTTTTTCATCCTCTGATCCACCTTCCATCCCTCTGAAGGTATCGAAGATGCCTTCAAGACAGCAACTACCGAGGTCAGCCTGTTAGCTGGAACCGATGAGTTCAATGCCACGGAGCTCTTTGGTGTTGGTAAGAATCTGGCTCCTGCCTCCGATTCCTGCAGACTATTTCTCATTCAGATGTTTCTTCAGTATGAAGGGTAGATCATCTGGCATCAGTGTTCCTCATGCCCGGCCTGTCACCCATTACTGTTCAGCAGGGCAGCAGTGTACAGTTTGCTGCTGTTATTTATTATCCAAGAGACACCGGCATCTTTAACATTACATTTTCTCAAACTTCTGGTTTCATCTTCTAACGCTGGCAGAAAGGAGGAAAGAGATCTTGATTTGAACTGTGTCTTTGTTTCTTCCAGACACGGACAGCTGTGAGCGATGGATGAACTGCAAGAGTGACTTTCTTAAGAAGTACATGACCAAGGTGGCGAACGACCTTCCCAGCTGCCCTTGCTCTTATCCAACCGAGGTGGCGTACAGCACAGCGGACGTACATGATGCTCCCACGAGGCGAGATTTCCGGTGGAAGGACGCCAGCGGGCCTAAAGAGAAGCTGGAGATCTACAAGCCCACGGCCCGTTACTGTATCCGCTCCATGCTGACTCTGGAGTCCACAACGTTGGCAGCACAGCACTGCTGCTACGACGACAACATGAAGCTCATCACTCGTGGAAAAGGGGCCGGCACGCCCAACCTGATCAGCACAGAGTTCTCAGCGGACCTGCACTATAAGGTGGACATCCTTCCCTGGATCATCTGCAAAGGGGACTGGAGCCGCTACAACCAGGCCAGGCCGCCAAACAACGGGCAGAAATGTCCCAACAACCCTCAGGATGAGGACTACTACAAACAGTTTGAAGAAGCGAGGGAATTCTAGCCCGCTGTAAAGTGACAGGAGACTAACACACTGCTTACATATTCAGCTAAACCTCAAAAATGGTGCTGAAACCATTTTTTAAAAAAAAAAGTCTTAGGTCAAACAGCAGACGAACTTTTAGGCTCTGAGGAACACGGCTTAACTGCTCTTTTGAACCAAGAGGAACAAAAACTCGAGTCCAAACCCGTACTTGGTCACAGGAACTTTTCTTGACTAAACCAAAAACAGCCACAAAATGTTTTCGCTTTGTTTTAATTTGTATTTTTTGTTGTTGTTGTTTTTTTTAAGTATGCCTCTGAACTTTTGCCAAGTAATGGTGTTGTCAATAATAACACAGTCGGATTTTGGTCACTAAAGGGAGAACTGACCTTTTGATCCTAAAAGGGAAACTTGTTATTCTAGGAATGTAAGTTTAGATTGTGTTCGTGTTCGACCCTGTAGATCGCTTATGTTTGGTGAATCTGAGAGGCCTGTGATAGCAGAATAATAAGATTCCTCAGGAGTGTGTTAGGGTGGTGGTGGCGGGGGTGCAGTGTACAGAGAACAGGGTACCAAACGGACTCCCTGTTCTCCCGCTGTGTCAGCTGCAGTATCCAGGTTCTCATGTAAGCTTGTGAGTATGTTCATTTAGCATGCATGTTTCTTTAACAACCACGTCCCTCGTGTCTATGAAGCAGATCATTGTAAAGAAGCCTGCGGTATTTTTGTAAAGTATTTATTAAGCTGTAGCGGCGTCTGAGTCTGTGACTGGTTTCCGAGACACATCATACCCTATGGCCTGAATGCTAACTTGAGACTTCTCGCCAGCTCAAACGCTGCCATCAATGTCCACATCCCCGTGTCAAGTTAGACGGCAAAGAATGTGTGAAGTCAACTGTACGGAAAGATTTTCAAAAATATAAATCTATAAATAAACTGAAAACCAAAAATTGCCAGTGAATGTTTTGTTAGAAGAGAATCTTATGTACGTATGTTGTTCACGGGGAACATTTTCAACAGCTGCCGCCAGAGGAAACTCATCTGCAGGGAAAGAAAAAGAAAAGTCATCTCATCAATTAAACTCCTCCAACAGGCTTAAGCCAGCGCACAAGACTCCCATTAGTTCCATCCAGTGGGGCTCGCGGGCCAGGCCTTTTGATGGGATTGTGATATTTCTTCAGAGGGGGCGAGGAGGGTAAGATTCCCTTCAATGAGACTCAAATTATTTGTCTTTGGCATGTATCCTCACATTCCTGAGTAATTTCTCAGCTTACGCACAAGCGCGCGCACGCACACACACACACGCACACAGAAACACACACTGCTTCAATGCGGCCTGTCCACAGCGGGGACCTCTGACCGTTCCCTCTCCACTCAGTGCGGCAGTCATTGTCGCACAGAGAAAGCCATTCATGGTGCCCTCATTCCTGCAGTCAGTGTGCGCCACAGCTGTCCGGGTGCAGGGCTTGTCTCCACAAAGGAGCAGGCCCCAGCACGTTCCACTTCCCCGAAGGTGCTGCATGCAACCCGCCTAGTTGTTTCACTACTCAGACAAAATTCCACCGCGCACATCCTGCGATCTATTTATCCCCTCCGAGAAAAAAACAGCCCGTTATCAACGACCCGCCCTAAGACACTCACTGTAAAGCACTTACAGAAAATACCCTCTCCCTCTCTCTCAGTACAATCAGAGCGGGTGTTCACCGTGTGTATTTTGAAGTCTGCTGTCCGTCCCTTCATTAAAAGCAGGGTTCGAGGCTAAGATTACAGTAACTGGCGTGGATCGTTATCTCCACAGACCGTCTGCCGACCAGGCCGCGGAGATCAAAGCAAGGTGTTTGTCTTTATTTTAGACGCATTAAGGCCGAGCTCAAATTGATGACATACGTCCGCCCCCTTCCTCCGAGCCCAGTATCTCTTCCCCAGACAGGCTCCACGTGTCTGGAGATCAGGCAATTACTCCTACACCCTCCTCCACTTTTCCATCTCTCGTTTCTTCTCCCCTCCCCACCGGCCCGAGCTGCAATGTGACTCCTGGGCCAGGGAGCAGGTAGGGATACACCGCCGAGCTTCTGAGGCTTTGCCTAACCGTGGTGTAAATGGACCAGGGGAGACGTGCGAGTATGGAGAGGGCAGAGCAAGCTCATTGCATCGGCTGCAGGACGTCTACGAGGCACCGCTTTTGTGTTACTATTTCCAGGACTCCACTCTGGTATGTTTCAAAGGATGCAAAGCACCATATTAGTGGTATATTGTCAAGGATCCGAAAGGGCTCATTAAGCATCACCAAGATATGATTGTTGGTATTTTGCCTCTATTTTTGTTATGAGAAGGAAATTATGTCCGACGGACTGACACGGTTTTAGAGCGGCTGTGACAGGGCCGGCTCTGGAGTTTCTCACTCAGTTTCACTTTCAGCACACCAGAGGCAAAGTGTGGGAATATGAAAACAAGAGGCTTTAGAAGAGGAAGAAAGCGGTGGAAACTTGGATCGGCCGATTGCAGTAAATAAAGAGAAAGCTCAGCCGCTCTGAGGCTAATTTGTCCGGGAATATTTCTCATTAAGACAAAGCCCAGGTGGTCAGTGGTGCAGGCGGGGGAGGGGCTGCGCGGCGGCGACGAGGCATCGCTGTGTTGTGAGGTGCAGATGTGGCAAAACCATTTTTAGCCTTGTGCCCTCTCTCTCTCTGCTACTTTATGGGTAGTGGAGCACAATGCAGGAAGTGTCTGGGCCACAATACCACAGGGCCCTAACTGCACGGCAAAGCTAATTAAAAGGTTTTTCTTTGGTCTTCCAATCTGGAGTTGCTGACCTGGAGCGCGAGGCTGCTTATCTAGCTGCACCGTCCCTCCCTCTCAACCCTCACCCCCAGTGTCCTCCCAGCCAAACAGGGGCGGGGCCGCTGGCTGTCTTCCAGCCACAGGCCTGCATCTTTGGCACAGCGCGTTGGTGGTGGGGGTAAACATGTGCCTGGGTGTGCAGCTGAACAAACAGGTCAAGTAGCTGTGGAGCATCTGAGAGGGCAGGAGAGGGCTGACTTAACCCTGGCTGCTGGGACAAAGCACATAGCTAGAAGCTCTAACTCGCCTGAACGCACAGCATCCGCCATGCAGTAAACATCATCTTGTTAGATGTAGAAAAAAAAAAGCCTGCTCATAAATACACACACACACACAAAGCTGTAGGATAAACAAGGACAACGGAGAGAGAGAGAGAGAAAAAAAAACAGCTTTTCCTCCTCATAAAAGAGTAAATACATTCAGTCATGCTTTTCTCTGTGGTTAACTTATGGCCGACGTTAGTGGGAGTGAGTGGAAATGAGTTCACTCCAATCGTCTGTTTAAGAGGCTGATGTTATTTACAATCCAATAGATCGCTAGATAGCGACACATCAGTTTCCGAGTCCCCACACACGTGTACAAGTTCATTTATTTTAATGACGATGGCGATGGCGTAAGGGCAGGCAGAGTGAAATCCTGCAGCGTGTCCCAAGAGGACACAGACACCGAACCACTGTGGAACCACTGTGGAACCCGCTCAGTCATAGTGGACTGTTTGGATCAGAGCGTGATAACGATGTGGACAGAGCTGTGCAAAGTCTGGTTCCTCTGATTCCGTGGGGGTCAGTTGTGACGTTGTCCAACAAGGGCAGCTACACACTCTGTCTGGTTCGTGTGTGTGTGTGTTGATGTTAGCCGCTGGCACAGAGGGGCTGTAGCTGCGTTTGGGGGGTTGTTGTTGGCTGAGGGAGAGGGCTGGGGTGGGGGTTGTCAGCATGCGCACGGACGCTGCATGGCTGTGATTCACTGTGACAGCGGCGCTTGGCATGTGAGGACAGCAGGCCAGACAGGCCGGGCTGCTGCCTTTGATCTTTATTTGCTCCACCGTCTGTTTTGCGTTTCAGGGGCGTGCTGAGCGCGAGGCATTGGATACACCTTGAACGGCTCAGGACCTCGTCCACTTTTTAAAGACCTAGGATTCTTTTTCAAAGCCGAGGGGATCCAGGACACTGAGGGGTGACGTTTGAAGGGGGCATAGGGCTGAGATTGGCTCTGAGGTTTAAAAAAAAAGGGGGTTTAAAAAAGGGGGGTGGGGGGGGGGGCGCTCAGTAATAACACATAATCAAGCTAATAGAGGATGGTGTGAGCGAGGGCAGGGGGCAAGGTAAACGCACGTCTTCGATGGATCATACTGGGGGTCAGGAAGCTGTGAACGAAAAGTCCACTTCCTCCTCTGGGCTGTCAGAGACACTTTGCACGTCAGTAATGTCGACACTCAGAGACATCTTACACCTGAGAGGCAAAGCAGCTGGATGTCATCAATACTATCCTACTACCAGGCACGGTGCACTGACAAGGAGGCATCCCTCTCTTCAAACAGCAAATATATTTATCTGCTTCAACATCTCTATTGCACATTCCTCTCCGACTCTGCAGTGGTCACGATCCAGAGCCAGCAGCTGGATACGCTGATATAAATAACTGCCCCCTTGAATCTGACGCTTTCAAAGTGTGCTGATGTGGAATCCGGTCAACACAAGAGGAGAGAATTTTAACAAACATGAATTTGTCCAAAAAAACGTCAAAAACAGTGGCTCGTCAAAAACAGAGAAAGACATTGTGTGTGTGTATGTGTGTGTGTGTGGCTGAGAGACACAGCAGACATTATTATTAGTCAACAAGAGCAAAAAACACAGACTTCATCGTTTCCCCTCTGGAGCTGAACACTGAGTCCTTGGGCTGAATTCTGTCTCCACTTCAGCTGCTGCCCAGCATGTAATTTATTCCCAGACTATACATTTTTGGCAGTCTCCAGATCAGATGATGATATTTACACTGTCTGTTAGGGTTTTACACTAACTGCCTCCCAAATAGCAATGTGCAGTAGCAATATGTCTGTGCAGGAAAGGGACTGCTAGAAGATTATGTCTGAGGTTATGGAGTTTAAAAGACTAAAGATAGACCCGGAAATGTAGCAACATAGATTTTATTCACTTTTTTCGAGCACTGAAGACAGCGGTACACATATGACCATTTTTATAGCTCATACCATTTTATATTAGCTGCTTTTTCAAGTAGAGAATATTTGTTATGAAAACTTTTAGTAGTAAGTGAGCAAAACAGCAAAACCAGAGAAACTGATTATCCCGACAGAAGCAATCAATTTAGGCCATTTCTAATTTCAAGTAAGATTCTCAAAAGCACCATTTCATGGGCTTGATGCATAAATAATTTGTTAGCGGTCTTTTTTTATAGCAAGAAAATACACGTCTCTTTCAGTGTGACTATACAAATATAAATGCTTCTATTTAACTGATGACTAACAGTCCTGTGTGACAGTGGGATCGAATGCAGCTACCTGAGCACTATACGTTAACAATACATACCCATATATACAGTACATACATACATAGGCTTGATGCATAAATAATTTGTTGGCGGTCTTTTTTTATAGCAAGAAAATACACGTCTCTTTCAGTGTGACTATACAAATATAAATGCTTCTATTTAACTGATGACTAACAGTCCTGTGTGACAGTGGGATCGAATGCAGCTACCTGAGCACTATACGTTAACAATACATACCCATATATACAGTACATACATACATAAAGCGCACACACACAAACACAGTACATATACACCTACATATATACTGTGTATTTTCTAGATACTGTCCACACTCACACATATATGTATATACTGTATGTATCCAATAGCTTTCTGCTTCTTGATCAACTCTCTGCCTGTCAGATAATAGAAAGTGGCTTAATGTAGTTTTTAACATGCAATACTTACACATTCACATTTTAAATCCATCAAAGCAAAGCATCCTATGGCTGAAATGGTTATACAATTCATATTGATCTAAGATGCACATTATGCTATGGTATGGTGTATGCTGGCGGATTAATAACAATATGCCTGCAATATATGAGTACATGGAGGCTGGCCTGTACATGTTGACTAATAAAAACGATGTTCATTGTTTGCAGCTATGAATGCTCCATTCCTTACAACGCTTTGAGTAGCAAGCATTCCACAAGGTACGAATAGTATATCAAGAGGAGAATAAGGCTTTGCATTTGAACCTACTTGAAGTAAAATAGTTGAAAATAGTCGCATCTGTTCAGCAATAGAAAACAAATTGAACATCCACCCTGTTTTCCTAAATCATAGCTTACATACAAAAGGAAGGGCGTCACTATTGGTTGGAAAAGAAGGACAAAGACAGGAACGGTGCATCAAGTCTAATCCAGGTGACACTGGAGAGTGTTGGCATAGAGTACATGCTGGAGGCAGACAGTGGCAAAGGGAAGTCCTCGAAGTGCACTAAGTAGAACTAATGAACACCTGTTACAACTAGAGCCCAACCGATACAAACAGTTGGCCAGTTTCATTGGCTGAAACGGACCAGTCACACACATACTGACACTCGCTTAAATGATGTACAATATGGAGGAATTTTTTTGGTTTGTTTTTATAGTAAAACAAAGTACGGAAAAACATTTGGGAAATTTAGAAATGATGTAATCACTGTCCAACAAGGAGCACAAGCCCCTCCTCCACGGCACATATACTATATAGAATAGTACTGTATGGAAACGATAACACACACACACACAAATAAAAACTCCACTATGACTAAAACAATAACCAATAACAACCTATACAGAACAGTAATAGTGTATTGGCTGATGATGTAATATTGTAATAGACCTAAACTGGCCCGGAAATTCCAGTATCGGTTTTGCTCTAGTTAAAACAGCTACCGCTCCATAATTCTGGCATCAATAATTTAGTGGTGGGGGGGTTAGGGTGGTTGGTGTGTGTGTGTGTGCGTGTGCATGTGTAAAGGTATTCATTGGAGTATTGCTGGAGAAGCCCAGAAGGAGCTGGGCAAATGTGGCTCACTCCACTACGCTCATCAGTCGACACACTCCTCCCTCAATGGCCAAAGATTGTCCAGGAACAGTCCCGGGTGGTAATCTGGATATGTGTGTCTTAAAGAACACACACACACATACAGAGGAAACACACACCATGAGTAAAACATCCAAGAGGATCAATACATAAAATAGAATGCACCCGTGGGAAAAGAAACACCAAAATAGTGGTGAATGGTACAAGACCAAGATATATCGATAACGATGAAACATGTTCTTTAATATAAATTAGTTAAGGGTCATAAAACTGAAAATAAAAATCACAAATTTATTTGTAGTGAATCTTGGTGTTAAAACAGTAAATAGTAACAATGCAGGCAGAGAAAATAAAACCCGACTAAGTAGAGCTAATGTTGCATCATGAGCGCACAACCCTGACGATGCAAAGTGAGTATTTACAGAGAGGGGGAGAGAGAGAAAGTGGAGAGAGGGAAGACAGTGCTGGTGTTTTGTGTTTGACCAGAGACAGGGAGGAGTGAGAGAGGAGGAGCGAAGGGGCACACACAGCTGTGAAGAAGGGAGTGAAACCTCCACTGGGGGATCAAAGATGACCAACTCTCCCTGTGCCAATAATGTCTGTCATCCTCCACCTCCCCTCTCTCTCTCCTCAGAGGGAAACACTGGCTTAGCCTCAGGCTAAGAGTCCATCCATTTATTCACTAGGCCACTGAACTGGCCTGACATTTCTCCTCCAGTTGCAGAAGCCTTCATGTCTACTGGACCTTTTTTTTTCGTGAAGGGGCCTGAGCTCTGGCCCCTCGCAGCCCAAGGGCAACTGCTGTCACTGCGATGGGACGACAGCCAGACAAGTCTACGCACACATGGCAACACTCTCGGGGGCAATTATGCCTCCAGACCCCCTCTCTGTGTTCATCTCCTCCCTTCATCTTCTAAAGACGAGGTTTAAGAAGGGCCTCGCGTAAACGGTTCTGAGTGAAGGTCCATAGCTGGGTCACAATCGACCAATGTGACATGCTAAATATTTTCCTTTTGATGTCTGCTATAAAGGATTCTGCAATCTTCTGTGAAAATTCCTACCACGCTGAAGACCTCGCTGAAAACACCCCCGGCTACAATTAGGTGTAGCTGTATGACATCATTTATTGCACAAGAAGATTGTGTGTGACAGTGACACACACACACAAGTGCCCTGCACCTCACCCCTCCATGAAACCTCACATCACATGTTCAGACCTTAGTGTTTGTTTGACAAAAAGGACAGCATGAGTGAGTCAGCAGGAAGAGTTAGGGGTTACTAAACCAAACAAGTACGCAATTACGCCACCGCAGTGCCAAGCCGTGCCACTGGTTCATTACATGGGAACACAGTATTGAGAACTCTTTGCATCAGACATATGATGTCGCAGTCTCAGAGTTCTTTCTACAGTTACAACCACAAACATCAGCTGACCATCGCAACATAACATTTTTTTCATTTCATGCGTTGGTCTGTTTGTGACCGCAGTGTCCACCCCGACACCTCGGTCACAACGTCCCGTCGCCTGACTCTGATTTACTGCCTTACGAATCCTTGATGTGGAAGCCATGTTGACTGAAGTAATAATCAGAAGAACAGAAGAGGGAGGGTTGGAGAAATGTAGAATTACATGACAGCTGGACCAGATAGACGGAAAAAAATGAAGACACGCAAACCTACTGTGAGCCTGTTGTCAGCTTGTAACCCGGGGACTGAGGTGACCACATGACAGGACTATGTCTGAGTCAAAACACAACGTGAAAAACACAGTTCCTTTGTATTTTTCAATGGAAAACAACATTCTTTGGTGATATGAATGTGTTTAGGAGCTGGAGAAGCCACACATTAACACCGCAATGTAGGTCGAAGAATAATTTTAGCTTGGTGACTATGCTGCTGTTTTTGTGTTGTGGTTTGGACATTCTTTTCTTTTCAAATAAAAAAAACACAATCATATGCTATTTATTCTACATGCGAGATGGATAATAAAACCAAAATGTACCATAATAAAAAGCATTTATCATGTAATACACAAAGCGGGCTTTGACCAGGATGCCTGAATTGCATGACTGGCCTTTCACAATTTGAGTTGCAAAAGCTTTATAGTGGTAATGATGTCCAGGAGCAGGGAAATGGGCCATGGTGGCAGTGCTGAGTGTCCTACGCTTCTCTTTCATCTGTCCAATCATGACAAATAATAAAAACAATAGACTGTTTGAGAGGTGCCAGAAAACAGGGCTTGAAGTTCTGATGCCCTATCCAGTGCAGACACAGGTGATGGTTTGAACAGAACCAGATGCTCTCCCTTTGCAGCGCTGCCGCTTTATAGCTCTTTACAGTCGAATGTCAAAAGGATTAGGATGCAGCCTAAACTCTTCCCAGAAATGTTGTCTGATTGAAAAGAGAAGAGCTGTCAGTTCAGTGTCTGCAAAACTGGCCTGACATCTAAAACGAGTTAGACTGAGCTACAGCAGTGTTCTGGATTTATGAAAAAAAAAACATAACAAACATATACGTGCAAATCTGAGAATGAAAACAGTGTGAAAGAGAAGGGACATCGACCAAAACAAACCAAGTCCGACCTCTGTCCTAAATACTCCTGCTGCGTATCAACCCCTCTATGTCCTTATCACACAAAAGCGGTGGAAGATGGACTTTGACTGGCTGGTTAGAAACGCCCAGTGGGATGCTAATAGGAATGGGAGGAATGTCTGTGAAATAGCAGCTGGGAGGTGGATGGCTCTGGCTCTATACTGTACCACAGCAATCTCTGCAACACAGTGCACTGAGAATGTGCACATGCTTGAATGTGTATGAATCATTCAGGCAGCATGAACGCTAATCCCAGTTTTAAACATCATGTTATCATAACAACGCAGAAAGTCTCCGCAAGTACTTGCTGTGTTCTGCATGTTCTGTTGCGGCGAGGTCACAGCACTGACAGACAGCAGACATCATCACTGGAGCTTTGCTTCATAGAGGTTCTCATCTCCGCCTTTTATTTTAACCTTCCCTAGATTAGGTAAAAAAAAAAAACACCAAAGATTTCTTTCCATCAGTGGGCGTTGCGCTGCCCAGATGGGGAGAAATGGAAACCTTGTTGTTTTGCGCTGTGTTGTGTTGAGTGCATGAAGGACAGAAGAGCCAGAGTCTCTGGTATGCAGATGGCGAGAGCCGCAGGGGCACATGCGGCTTCATAACCTCAGCCCCACAACTTGCTGCTCAGCCTCTTGATAGAACAGCGTGTGGCTCGGTGGAGCAGCTGGGTTCCTGACTGCATCTCTTTAAAAGCACTGCGTCACCAGTAGCCCCCTGAAGGACGTGAATACACTCTCCCAGGAGATCCAGAAACCACTACTGACAATGATATTCCTAGATCTGAACCCTCTGAGCACATTCGTTTTATTAAGACCACGGCACACACATTTACTGATGAAGTGATGCTGGGAAACCAGTTCACCAGAATAGACTTTAAAGCCGCTTCTCTGTTGCAAAGACCACAGGCGTTTCCACAGGCTGAATAGGAAAACAACATTGACCAGTAATATCACCCTTCACTGAAGCCCACCTCTTAACTCTTAACTATACAGTTAATACGTTACATAATGATTATAAACAGAATGCACTATTAGGTGATTTACAGTGGCCCTGATCCGTATATAGTCCACTGTGCTCTGCTCACCACTTTACATTGGCACTGGCATGAAAGGAGAGCTCACTGGCTCACATTCCACCACAAAGCCCAACACACAGAGCACATCTGACAAATATGCAGATTGATACTGATATCCCCTCTGCTACATGGCTTTCAGTAAACTCGAGGGTACTTCAGGACCAGGTAGGGGCATAGAGGGGGAGTGACAAGAGAGATGGAGCAGGGGAAAGAAAAAGGAAGGGTTGGGGGGGCGGGGAGGTGGGTCTGAGCGCAAAGACTTTGAAATCTGAACCAGGCTTGAACAACAGTGCCCTCTCTTCATACAGGGTGACAGCGATACATTAGCCAAACAAACCAGGCTGAGCAGAGGCTCCACTTAGAGCCAGGAGACCCGAGCATGAAGCCCTGCTGCCTGTGCGGACACACATACCACTTCATATCATATATGTGTATGTATGTGTGTGTGTGTGTGTGTGTGTGTGTGTGTGTGTGTGTATACAGTATATGTATGTATGTATGCATATGTACAAATATGTATGTTTTTGCTCTTAATTTTTGGTTAACAAAGCCAAACTCGAATATTATGTTTTAGTAATTTTTTCACAAAGCTGTAAATGTGATATCTATCTATTATCTGTCGACCTCTGGGAAGATTTTCAGTGCCATAATCAAAAAGCCCAAGGTTACCAGCAGATTGCATAGCAAATCAAAGCACGTGGCGAGTTATATTTCTACAGTCTAACATAACTCATAAATCTGCAAAGTCACTTAACCAGGGACTTTTTCAATTATGATGTAAAATAGTCGTCATGTAAATCTATGCGTTTGGCTGTCAGAATGGGGAAAAAGTATACAGTGCAAAGGTTTTGTTAATGTCAACCATGTCGACCTATCTGGGAAGTTCACCTTTGCTTTGCTGTCTTGGGCAGACATGTAGCCAACACACATGCTCTCGGTGGTGTGACTCCATAGGAACTCCACTGTGAAAAACATACACAAATAAAAAAGGCTGATTATCTTAGCAATAATTCAAATAAATGACCATATGTGTAAATGTAATGACACAGACAGATAAGAGACACAGACATGGCTGGGGAGAGAGCAGAAGATAAACAAAAAGGTAAGTGTCACAAAATGTACAGGAATCAACAGCTGCTACAGCTGCTGGGGAAAAAGTTTGGCAGGTGACACATCTTGGTAAACTGCAGTTAACTTGTAGCACAGGCTGTAGCAATGTGATGAGGATGTGGAGAATTACTTGCAGTTGTGACATAACAGAGACAGGTAAAAACTGTGAGCTACGTTAGAGAGTCAGTTAAAGGATGTGGCAGACATCATGGTTGTCCTTACAAACCGACACATTTGACAATAGAATTTAAAATAAACATGTTATCCCCAGCATCATTATAGAAACAACAGGTCTATATTTTGTTGGTCAACGTGAACTTTCTTTCTTTTGAGGCTGAGGGTTCAACACACATCATGTTAAAGTACAAGTTATATGAGACGAACAGGACTGAATTCATTGATGGCGGCTTTGCAAAGAGAAGGAGCACTCTCAGTAGCTCCAGGTAGAGAAACCAGATCCACAAGTACAATCAGCTAAACTAGGCTGTATTCAGAGGGCCACTCCACCACTCTGAAGATTAGTGGTTGATTCCATAGTGGGAGGTCTCTTCTGTTTGAATCTGAGATGCAGGGTGTGAAACCAGAGCCTGATTGTGCAAGTTAAAACACAGACCACCCGAAGGAAAGCCACAATACCCCCCCTCCTCCTGAGGATGAATTTATAAATATTAACAGAACAATCTTTGCCTACTATCTGCTGCAGCGTGGGTGTTTGTGTGTAAGAGGCCTGAAAATAATGAATGTCTTACCCAGGATACCCTGAATATTTTGAGATGGCGGCGTTTCCACACATCTGCAGCACCGCAAGACAATTACTCCACCCAAAACACGATCCTCGCTGGCCAGAAAGGGGGAGCCTGGACATACGAAAGAAAACACAGAGATAAAGATGACTATAAATTTGGTAAAATGGCAAGTTTGTCTTATCAATAGAATCTACTGTTTAGTTTTACACAATACAACTATCACATGTCAAGACAAGATAAAGCGCAGACCTTTGAATCCAATTAAGATGATCTAGGCAAAAAAAGAAGAATATCCTTCATTTCAAGTTGTTTGTTTCTTGGCCAAGTCAAACAACTGAAAGCAATAATTGCATCCTGATGCAATTACTTTTTTTTTAGCAGGCTGTTCAATTATTAAATTCCATTTGCACGGGCAGCAGGCTTCAGTGAAAATAATAGTTTAGTGACAGGTGGTGTTGTTTTTAGCTTTCCACACTGTAATCTTACTTCAGAGCAAAAAGAAAGGGTCATTGTGTAGAATAAGAACCTTTCCTGTTCCCGGACTAAAATTCCGAGGAGGCAAACTTTGAAAGCGGTGTTGTGTATGCAGAAAAGAAAAAATAATCTAGGATTGTCTAATTAGTGTGAGCAATAAAAGAAAAGAGAGCTGGGTTTGAAGAGACAAACTAAAAACAGCTACAGTGTGTTTTGAAATGCAACAAGTAAAAGAAAAACAGAACAACTGATGACAATATTGTCTAGTGTCCAGTGTCGTACTGTTCCCATCGTTCCATAAGCCACTGTGGCACCAACAACCATGGAAGCTCTTTTTCTGATACTATATCTGCACACAGAAAAGCAAGTATACATCATATTTTTTTTCTTTTAAAATGCCTTTACCATCATCTTACCTACAGTAAAAAAATAAGTACATGGTTCTCAAGTGTGCATGCATGTGTATTGGACTACACAGAAGGATCTGAAAGTAGCTTCCTAATGGTGTTTTCATTAAAGACATTCGACTTGGGCAGCCTGAGTTAATGTATGATGTAAGTGAAACGACAGGACGCTGCCATCATTGCTGCTTCTGAAGCCGAAATTTATGGACCTTCGTCGAAGCTAATGTGCACCTTGAAAGGAAACAAGAGAAGAATTAACTTCAAATTGACTTCATCCAGCTTGTCCAAATGTCTCGCTGTTACAGATGTCCATGACAAAGCCAAACTGGGACAGACTTCTAAAGGGGGCCGGGAGAAGGCAGAAACCGCCACATGTTTCCACATGTTTCTTCCTCTGCTGTCTTCACTAAGCTCTGGCCATTCATAGGCACAGCAAATATAGTTAACAAGACTTTCTAAAACTGACCACTTCTGAGAATCTGGCAGAGAAATTACATCTTCTCATGAACTCGCAACAAAACAAATATGTCTTCCAAAATTATCTCTGGCTGTCAGCGATGATATATGGGACATTTGAAGGGCCGGTTTAAACAGTGAAAATAATCCCTAAATCAAAAGCTATCTCCTCTGTTTCTATTATTTCCAGTGTTTCCAGTTGTTTGTTCATTCCTGACAATGTGCAACATGTTTGTCTCGTTTTATTCTTTCTGTATATAACTGTCTGTGCAAACACGTCCCTGGCGAACAAATCAAAGTCTAAGGAGAGGAGAGGGAACGGGGCCACATGTAGGTGACTCACTGATGAACTTGTTTTGCATAGCCTCCAGCAGTGCTTGGTGTGCGTCTTCAGACTGCATGGCAGCAGAGCATTCCCGTGCCAGCATGGTGCGAATCAGATGCTCTCCACAACCTGGCAAAAAGACACACAGTCACAGCTGGCCCTGTAACATTAACTTGTGTTAACAGTTGCTATGATGGAAGCATGCAGACCTCAAGCAGAACAATTGTACTATGTGAAGTATAAATGATTTATGTCCAAGAAGGCACAAATTATGACTTTAAAAATGCCATTTCGATGTTTCACAGCTTCATGTTTGAGTTATTTTGAATGGATCAGTGTGTGAGACCTTCTCCTGATTATCCTTTGTAAAGTAGTGATTTAAGTTTCATATACCATCAAAATGACCAGATTTTTCCTACATGTGTTGGTATTACATTTGTGCTACTGACTCATTCTCACTGCAGTTAAGCTTTATTATTTCAGGTAAAGTTGACAGCCCCAGGGGGGCTGCCAAGTACAGCTGCCCTGCTCAAGGGCACACTGACAGTATTTGCTGAAGGAGGTTTCGAGTTTCCCTTTCAAATTCCCTGCCCAGATTCCCAGCTGGTCTGGGAATTTGAAACAGCAACCATCCAGTATTAATTCCACTTCTGTAAACTTTCACTGCAGTGTGTGCTTGCAGCATGAATCACTGTGACACATTTATGAATCGATGTTACGATTATAGGCTTTAAATGTGTGCATTACCAGAATATGTATTTTTATAATCATCTTTTTCCCAGTTAGGCTTGAAAGCCAAACGCCAAAATTATTATTGATTCAAATATAGACGGCAAACAAAACAACTATTAAAACAGTCGTGAGCTGGTTAGAGTTTGTGACTACATGTCATTGAAGACTAATATTTTTATGTTAGCTTTTGTTACAGTAAAAAGACACAACACTGAAATGTAGACAGTGTGTGTAAACATTCAATTTGAATGAATTATTGGAACTGATTCAAATTAAATAGAAAAGGAATAGCAGCAGAGTGTTCTCCACTGGGCTTCAATGCATTCATGTTAAGCATTTAGGCAAAGCAGGAACCTGGAAAAGCCTGGCAGCTTGCACAAACATCTCACCTTCCCCTCTACTACTTCCAAGTCAAATTGAAATATTTCTCCAAACTCTGCCCATAATCTGGAATAGGGCAAGAAATCCTAAAGTGAAAACAAAACACATCTGGCAAAGGTTCCTGTGAGAACCCATAAAGGCTTAAGAATATAGCCCTGTTGTTTCTGTAAACACAACTGAAGGCCCCATAAAATATCAGGTAACTACAACAAAACGAATGCGGGTCAGTTACTGTGGAGACCAGATTCCTGGAGCAGTATGAAGGTCTTTGTTAATGAGTGCAGAATGTTGGATTGGTCAGGTAATGTGCCATTTGTACTGTGGTGCCCACAACACACTCCATCCCAGTGAAACTGGACATATGTAATAGCACCAAACACACATTAGAGCTGCAGCAAGAAGCCAACACTAACATTCGTATCGCAACAGAAATGTAACAAGAGACAAACAACCAGTCCAACCCTATGTTAGAGCCAAAAAGCAGAGAGAGAAAGAAGTGAAGTTCACAAGCTGCTCCCTGATGATGGGCGACAGCAAAAAAAAAACAAACAGGCCAGATGATGCATTCAATGGATATGGATATAAAACAAAGATCTGCATAGTATAAAACAGATAAGAATGACGGATGGGAGGGAGGGTTAACGGGTGATGTGGTGGTGACACAAAATAAAGAAAGGACACAGAGGATGAGGATCATACGACACGTGTCAAAATGAAAATTATTATTTTTTTGTTCCTTTTGATGGGGATGCCTTTCATGTTAGGAAATTAAAAACGGGTGTTGTACTGGATCACACATTATGCTTCACATACCCATAAGGAAATCTTTTTTTTTAGTAACATCAAAGGCAAAGCCACAATATAGAAAGACAGGATGAGGTGAAAGAACAAAAGGAGAAAACATATACGCTTCTCTCGACTGGAGTAACTAATGAACAATTGTCACCTTTAAACTGCAGACTATAAGCAACTAACGGACATTAAATATCACACCACATCTTGTGTGATCATAGACAATGTACAGAGTGAAATTAAAATCACTACATGCAATACCATTTACTTCAACTGTCAAAGACAGTCGATGAAGAAAACAAAAACATCTGTGCAGAGAAAATATATAAAAGTGATTTGCAGTCTTTTACTGTTTCAATTAAATGAGCCACAAAACAGAAATATATTGAGGGAAACATTTTCCAGGACCTTCAGCATAACCCGTGGTCTATAGGACATTTTTAGAACTACAGTAGAAAATCCTATGAACATTTTAAATTCAATAATAGATTTGGCATAGGGACTAAGCCTAAATTTCATACAGATTGCTCATCATATTAAGGGGCAAGCTTTACAGTGCAAAATGCCGGCTTTATGAGTGGACCAAGCACATATGACTGAAACTTCAGCCTGTCTGATCAAATTAGCTCATACACACTGAGATGCTTTATGCTTCAGATCCACATCAAAAGGTTTTAATTTCCCCCAGAGGCAATGTCACAGATGAATACAAACCTTAAGGAAGTGGGCTAATATACAATAGACTCTCTCCCCTCACATATAAAACCATGCAGCTCACAATCATTGACATTGCTTTCAGCTAAAAGAAGACATGCACTTTTGTTTTTGGAAACGATAAGGCCTAGTTGTGCAGGTTAAATATGTTCATGAAAGAAAGAGATGTCTTTGTCTGACTGAATTTCTGCATGACTGTAAACCCCCAAGAGCCAGTGCTTCAGGAGACACTCTACATGCTCTTGTCTATGCGGTTAGCAGAGGATTGGTGGTTTACGTTGTTTTCCTACTTTCAGGTTTTGTGAAATCTACAAATTAATCTTCATTCCAGGAAAAATCCAACATAGCAATATAAGTGATCAATTAAAATGACAAAAACAGCTATTTCTCTTTCCAGGGAAACCAATCCAGTTACTGTGGGTAGTCCAGGAGGAGGACCAGCATTATGTGACAGGTGACATCTATAAGTCATTACCATGACACAATGTGTCTAGGGTGGGAGGATGTGAGGAAGGAGTGTCAGAAGCCATGTACAACAAACAAGCAAAAGACACTGCAGAAGATCTGTGTGCATTCATGTAGTTCACTTTTGAAACAGATAATTACTGGCATTGTTCTCCTTGTTTTAAACTTTGAATTGAAAGATGCATATCGATGACTCCCTTTAGAGGCCTATATTTAAGGCCTACTACACAATACATTTGTAAAACTACAATTCAAATTGTTAACCTGGAAGCATCATTGTCTTTGAATGTGATTTTGGACCAAAAGCTCAATTTTTCATATTTTTTAATTAATTAATTGAAAAACTGGTGGTGTTCAGCTGATTGTCCTAAGATAATAACAAAACAGGTATAATTGCCAAGCAGCACTTGCAGGACAAAATGTACCAACCTGCTGCTGCACTTGCAGCAGTTCTCCCTCTATCATATCTATAGCAGGTGTCCCATGTCAAATGTCACTGCAAATCCAAAGAGCTCTGCAATGCACCTGGCATGCAGCTGACTAACAAGAGTGGGGAACAATGACTCAATCAGCAAAGGAAATGACTGATGAGAATCATGTAGCAGGGATGGCTGAAGGTCGTTGGAAAGTATTATCAGGCTTTTTGAAGCTTGACTCACTGAGGCCAAATAAGAGGCTTCACATCAAATATCTGTATCTGATTCATATTATCTCCCAAACAAAAGGCCTGATAGTGGTAAACATTACAGGGAAGAGGTTAAGTCTCTCTCACACACACTGAAATGCATGGAAGGTTGTGAAAGGTTTGCTGTGGTATACCTGAGGTACTCACTGCTGTAGAGTAAGGGTTCATATTACAGGCATTTTCAGCCCAGCAGCCACATCCGTAATGAGCAGCCTGAGAAAAAAGGAACATAATAGAACATGTTAGTTACAACACAGCACATACTGTCGTTTTTGTCCAACATTTTCCATGTACTAAATACTGTCAATATACAAGGTTCTTTAAGAATAATTTGGATTGATGACAATTATTATTGTGTCTAAAAAAATTACATATTATTCTACCTCCATATCATTAACATATACTAAAGCATGCAATACTAACTACTACTGCTTTCTCTAGTGAAGCTGCTGGAGAAAGCAATTGATGTTTGACCCCTAGAAGATGAAGGACATAGAGAAGAAACCCCCCCCCCTCAATACACAGCTCTGTCACATTAGTAGTAGTTAGTGGTTAAGGTTGGTTGGGCAAGACCCAATAGTCAAACAAATCTTTTCTTTGGCATGTAGTACTGATGAGCCTACTGATGAAGGGAACTCTTTAGGCGCCTTTAACGTTAGATATTTGTTTGTCACTAGAACAGGTACAGTATATTTCCTTTTAATTAATTTTATTCCAATACGCATTTTTAATAAGACAACTAAAGTATTATTTTGTGAAATCCTGACATGGCTCCAACAACACTGATCTCCAACTGTCTAGGTACTTACATCAAACTTTTTGCCTACCTGACCAACCCTGCCTGAATGTTTCATGGCCAGGCCTCCACTGGACACTGCTGCAGCTACATTTCCTTCCAGATCGACCACAATGGCTCCCACCGTGTCAAGACACCCAGAACCATTCTCCTGTATCACAGTCAAGCCACATAAACAGAAAAAGACAAATAAACACTGTCAAATGACAAATGCTCTATACAACAACGAGACCTTATATATTTTAAAGAGATTCCCCACATCCAGAATACATGAACTTATGGATCCATCTTACTTTTATGAACCATAATGACTGAGAAGGCATGATAAACTCAGTCCTAAATGTACAAAATGGCATCATGAAACATGATCAGAGCCTCACTCCTGCCAAAAACTGAACTTTACTGAACCCTAACTAAAAATGCAGAATAAAAAAGGCAATAGCATTTTTCATTTATCTTAACTGCTCCTAAATCAGTCCTGTCTCCAAGATTTGGAGGCCAAATAGTAAGTGCCAACAATTTTAATATGCTACAAAGACCATCTTGTCACTCCTTATCAGTGTGCATAAATTTAAAAAATCCCGAATAAATACGACCGTAAATCTTAAGGGGATTTTCTCCATTATAATGATGTACTCTACATTTATCGATAGATTTTCCAAAACAATACTGCAAACGGTACACCATTATGAGGCTGGTGCCTATACTGCAGTGAAAAATTATCAGAAAGATTTTATGACCCGGCAAAAACACAGACGCATAAAGAAAATTAGAACCAGATTTGCTGCAATAATGTTTATGTTCAACTCAGAAGTCTCTAACTGCCATTTCTTGATACAAAAATGATTTCCTCTTTTTTGACCTATGTCAAAGCCAGACTAAAACTGAAAGATAAGGTTAAAGTCCTATAAAATACTCCCAAAGTCTGAACATGGCATGTATGTAAACTATCACTGGGTGAATTTCAGATATGCAGTGGTTGTATAACTGCACAAATGGCTGCATACTAATATTTAAACATCAACAGTAAGCATGTCAGAGAAACATGAGAGCACAGGGCAGGTCAAACAATAAACTCACCATCTGACGCAATAATTGATCATTTATTACTTGAACATGCCTGAATCAACAAACACTCCATCTTAGTTGTTAGTCTTCCTTTTTAATCAACATTGCATTCATGCTGATGATTGATGTAACTGAACTACATAAACAATATCGCTCATAATGGCCATCAATGGGCCCAATGAAGCATTTACAGGCTGTAGCCGTTTACACGTTTTACTCCATTTAACACAACTCCCATCTGAAACAAAGATAAACTATCCCAGCCTCTCCTAAGCTGCAGCCACTGCTAGTGACTTTGCAGGAGAATGAGTCTGCTCTCAGGAGCTTTAAACTCAGATCATGATTAGGCCACTCTCCAGCTGTGCTGCTCAGGGCACTAAAACTTTGCTCGAACTCTTGTCAACAATTTTATCGTTTCTTGGACCCATCTGTACAACCTGGTAGATCCTTTGACGTCCCTGTCAGAATATGAGATCATAACTGTCAAAATGTCTCTTGATGTTTCAGATTCCATTCTTGTATAAAATATCATATAATACTTGAGTTTTTTCCCCCCCTTTTCTTCAAAATCAATTTGATGCCATCATTCCTTTAAGAAAAACTTTAACTCTTGTTTATAATCTGCAGAATAGGCTGCCGGCATAATAAAACTGGCGTCAGGACCACACTAGTTTTCAGCTGATGAAATTAAATTGGTGTTCGTCTCACTAGGTTATACTCACATTTTCACTTGATTGTCGCATTTTCTTTGCCTGACCTGTGTCCATTTTTTCTGCAAGCTCCATCTTTCGCTTGTTCCTCTTGTACGCAGATAAACTGAACTCTGCAAGTGACAAAATATTCTCTTTGTACTGCTGAGCAGTGTTTTTGGTTTAGTTTCTCAGCTACAAAGAATGCAAAGCTTCAGTGAAGAGTATTTCTGAATTATGCAATACTCACTGGTGGCCATTCTCTCTGAAGGACAAGGTGGTATTCCATGGCTGACAGCCCAGTCGTGAGCTCCTCGTCCCACTAAAAAGCTGACAAAATGAATAAATTAACAAATGGATATTGTCATAGTATAAAACATTAAGTGTTAAAAACGATAATCACCAGGGTGGTATTCTGCCAGCTGACAGTTTCCCTTTCTGTGCTTCACTTAGCAGACGATTTGCAACTAAGACTGGGTTCTTAATACCTGAAGAAAAGGTCAGACTTATCATAGGGCTGGCTGTTCATTAATACAGTGTAGACAATTTAGACAGCTTTAGCTCACGTCTATTTGTAAAAGAGATACAGTAATCCATCTGTTAAATCAATATTGCATGCATAATGGCATTTTAATGAGAAAATAATGAGGCATACTGCCAATGATACACAGATGCACATACACATATTAAATTATATCAATAGCACTTCCTTACTGTCCTCAAGGTACAAGGATTTTTGAATTTCTGAATCTCTGAAAACTCAGAGATAGTTGGAAATAACTAAAACATTTGACACATGAGTAAAAACAGAACCTTGGCTTCACTGACACAGCAACATAGCAACACATCATAAATATAAAGACTTATGTGGTAACTCACCACTAATAGCACCTACAGCTCCATAATGCAGTGACTTCCCGTCCATTATACTTGCATCACATTCAATTTCCCCCGACAAATTAAGGTTAGAGCCCATGCCCGCGTTTGTAAAAGGAGAATCCTGAGAAACATTAAAACACTCAGAATCTAGTATAAAACTTCATACACAATGAGACATACTTTTTAAAGTGTTGATGAAATTTGATTCTTATATAGATAGTTTAACAAAGGCAAATGTGTCACGCTTCACATGGTCTGTCCAGATGGAGACATTGTACAAGGAACAGCATAGTAAATGTAATTTACCATACACTGCACTTCTTTGCTCATTTTTGGCACAGTGCATCAGTCATTATACTTAAAACCATTTCAACCTTGCCTTGACGCTAATGTGTAATTCAACAGAATGTGCATGAATATGCATCTGATGCTCGGGCAGTATAAAGGCAATAAAGGTGAATACGTACTCATTAATTAAAACATTTAGTAGACTGACAGTTATTAAAATAATCACAAACAGCTCACCTCAAGTTCAACCAGTGCTGCAGCTACTGCTTCCACTGCAAGTGCCCCTGCTCTGAGCTGGTCCACAGCCTGTAAGTGACAGATATTTTGTTGAAAGCAACATATCTTTCCAGTTACAACGCTAAATACATCCTCAAGCTCATTTCAGCATTAAACAGCATGTTGTGACCTACCAACCTACCTAAATAGGTTAAGTTTATCAGTTGCATGAAAGCATTTTTATTCTATAATTACAACATATCTAAAAAAAAAACATTTGCTTGTTCTGTTTGATACATGGGTCTCAGCAGAATTTTTTTGTACTGACACATTATTATTAGACTGAAGCAATAATTAATGTACCTGCATCATATTAAGAATAAGACATCATTTGCACAAGCAAAAAAGTGATTGTTCGTTTAAATACACACAAATTATAATAGTAACATCCATAATGCAGACTTACTCGCTGACAGGCTCTTTTGCAGACATGCTTGTATTCCTTAGCCTTAGACTCAGAATGGTATCCTGCTCCTGAAAGGAAGTGGAAAATGTGCTTGACCAATCTTGATCACTATTAGAGTGATAATAGAAGATAATTATTTTGGGATATATTATGTTTCAGTACATCGTGGATACGTTAATTCCTATAGGAAGTACTCACAACTTGCACAACTAACTTATTATCAAGTGATGCATATTTGTCTTAATTCTAAATTCTGATTGTGTGCATACATACCTGCATGCACTAAAACAAATCCACTAACACCTTTGGGCTTCAAGATCTTGCCTGGTTCCTGTTTTTTGGACCATGTGTTGGCCAGGGGAGAGGAAGGTTGCTGCTCTTCAGCACAATTCATTAGACTTTCCATAACCCCCACATTACCTGACAAGCCTATCATGGCCTATCAGACAGTGGTAAGAAAATCATTTTCTGGCACCCCTGTAAAAGAGGAGATCTTTTTTTTTTGTGATAAATAATATAACCCTTCTTGTCTCATTCAAAGGACTGCACAGGTGGATTCCGTAGCAAGACAGGGATCAAACATCGCCCTCACACCCATCATCCAGTACTTAAGGAAATCGTCAACATGCTGTTAGTGACAGATTACCTACATGCGTCACTGAAGTAATTTGCAATTAAATGAAATTGAAACCATGATGAGGTAAAATTTATGTAAATAAAAATGAGAAGAAGTTAATGCTGGCTACATAAAGTAACTGCAAGACATGTTATATGTCAAAATGACTCAACAATGACTTTACATTTACCTAAGTACTAACTGACAAGTACTAAGATCATGCACTTTACATCTGCCTTGTAACTACATCTCAAACCATGTGATTCATAGTACTGATTTACAAGACAACAATTCAAAGCTCGATCCTAGCATAAAAATATTATCCTTCTAGTTTATATGTTGACGTTATTAACTTACAAATAATTATTTATAAACATGCATCGTTACATATGTAATTTTTAATTTCTTTTAATTTAACATCTGTTATTCAGTTTGTATTATTTCTCTTAACGAATCAATTATGACAAATCACATAAGACAAATAAGTTATTTCAACTAAAGCTAACAGTATCATGTTGTCGTTAGCTTCTTAGCTAACAGCTAGCTAACCAACATAACAATCGCAGCTTACCGTTTTCATTACTCTTCTCTCAACGACATAACTGCCAGCTGGCCATGACGTCACCTGTCGTGGGTTTAATACGCATAAACAGCACACAGACGCACAAATCCGTCAAAGACAAACTTTACTGTCACACACTGCAGTCCACAGATGCTTAGCTGCAGCATTCCAAAGTACTTCCTGGTTCAGATACACGTTGCTAAGGAAGTGCGTTTAGTGCAAACATTTGGGACACGTGGATGAAGCTGCACAAAATAAGACGTAGATATTTTGATTAAAAAAACAGAACGTAATGAATTGCAATGGCATTTGAAACAGAATTAAATGCTCTCGCCAACGTATATATTTTTACTGCTTTTACTTCGAATGTAAAATGATGTAATGTGACGTTTCCTTTTATGTTATGTAAATAGTAAACGGGAAGAAAATAAAAAGGGCAAGTCAATCAATACAAATACAACACAAATATATTTTCTTATAATAAGAACCAGGGACCTTCTTGCTGTGAGGCACGAGCGCTACCCACTGCGCCACCGTGCTGAAAAAGGGCAAGTCAATCAATACAAATACAACACAAATATATTTTCTTATAATAATATATATTGCATATATATTTATCATCACAGCCTGTGAAAAAGCAGAGCACTGTAAAGGATGGGTTACCAAGCATTTCTTCATGTTGCCATGTGTGAATATTATTGCAACTTCATGAGACTCCTGGATGACATACATACAGTTAAAATCATCATCATCACTTGTACTGTACCACCATGTCATGTCTTTCTATCTGTGTAAGAAAATGACTTTATGACTACAGAATATGAGTTAGATCATGTCAAATCCCGTCTGACAACAAAACATATTTCTGCAAAACGGAGCAAAGTGTTATAGATATATGTTAAATTCATAACCCCTGATTGTCTAAATTCTGAAGAGAAGAGAGATAACGGAGATGTAGACATCTGAACGTATAGTAAAAGGAAAAGGAGGACATGGGTGGACCAAAACAAGCACATCGTTAATCCTAATGTGCAGTGTAATGTTATTTGCTTTGGACTGAGTCAAAAGAGATGAAAGAGTGCCGCTGAGCAATTAAAGAGAGAGCCGGGGCCAGGGTGCACTCTGCACCATGAGGGGCCGACCAGCCTTTAGAGGGTGGCTTTAGTATCGCATACCATCTAATCTCTGTGGAAACAACTTCTAGCTGTTGTTAATAGTGTGTGGAGGAAAACTGCCAGCACTGTTTTTAAACCGACATGTTATCTGTTACGACCTCAGACTGTAGACATGATTCTCTGCTTCCTCGTCTTGTAACCAACTGAAACTCATTGTCAATAAACTGAAGCAAGATATAGTTGTGAAATGGCTCCATCATAACCTCTAAAATCAAGGCTCAATAAAACTTGAACTGAATTTTATCAAAGAATAATTTATAGTTCTTGTGATTGTTTTCATCCTCATAGTCAGAGGCAATACATGATATTGGGACAACCTGTGTGTGTGTGTGTGTGTGTGTGTGTGTGTGTGTGTGTGTGTGTGTGTGTGACAGACACTGTATGAACAGAATTACCCTCTCGTTAATACGTAAAAGCCGCAACCATTTGGATCACATTTGTGCAAACTTTGAACATCTGAACATCTATCTGCATTAAATCTATTCCACTTGAGTTCAGCCAGCGATCAGAAAGGAATTCCTGCTGCTCTGAGCGAACAGAGAGCAGACATGCTCTGGTGTGTGGAGACAAGCTGGATGGCTGCTTTATTAAATAGAGTAAAATAAACAGAGGGAGCCATTGCAACACATTTTGCCAAAGCTACAACCCACAGGAATTCAGCAGGAAAGGAATACTCACAATGTGATCCTTTTTTAATCCAACCCCAAACCCACACTGATGATCTAGACTAAACAAAGTACCACTCAGCAAACCACCATATTCACATCAATGCTTCATGATGCGTCTAATGACATTCAATTGCTCTTACAATTGAATGACAGACTGGTGACAATTGTAATCTGTGGCAGAAAATGCTTCTAATCATGAATTTTAAAGTCAGACATTAGAAATGGTGTAGCAAAATGGACTATCAGAAGTCTACATAATATTTTAATAGCTCTATTCTGTTTTCCTGATGCTAATGCTGTTTTAGCCATGGCACCCTATCTGACAATTAGACATGTCTCAAAACATCCAAAATGGTGCAGAATATTAAAATCAATTTGACAACCTTTCATGCAAATGTGTAGTGTATCAGCTGTTTAAAACATGAAACTTAAATTGGTTCTTAATGTGCATGTTATACAGAGCATCACCCCTGTAGCTTACATTGTGTTTTTAAAAGACACTTAAAGTGTAAAGCTTATATCTGATTTATTACATTTATAATATTATATAAATTATTACATATTTGCATGTATATTTTGACAACTCATTTATTAAAAAAAAACATGTTAAGCAACACATATTTTCATCTGAATGTATGATTAGTGATTCCTTATGTCGTGCAACGTAGATAATGAACTCTTGACATGCATGATGTTTCCAGACAGGTGTGTATCAAATTAGGTCAGTGCACAAATGAGCTTGTCTCAATAGAGTTACATGATCAAAGTTTTTGGCTCTTTTTGATCACAACGGCAAGTCACTGCTCACATCTGTGGAACAGATGAGCATAATACATGGCAGAACACAAAGAATAATTCGGGCAGACAAATGTTTGATTGAGAAGGTTGAAAAGAGCCCGCACAAACCACCACACTATGCAGCGTTTTCACGTTTAGGGCAGACATTGTGTCAAGAACAGTGCTGAGTGATCACAGCACACATTCTCTTGACAGGAGCCCTGCAAACATATTTTCCTCCCTATTTGCCTATAAAATAGAACAATTTTCTATTTTTATGTGAAAAACCATTGTGTGTCTTCATGTTTGAGTATGGTGTTTGGCTGTGGAGTTGTTTTACCTCCCTGAAATCACCTTTTAAAAACCATCAACAGGCTTCAACATGCATTTCCTGGATGCACATTGTCAAATCCTATCTAAGGGTTTCATAAGACATGTTCCTGTAATCCTTTTAATGTCACTTTTATTGTCAAGATCTGAAAAAAATATGTAGAGACAGAATGTTTCAAGGCCTCCAAAACAAATCTCAAGGACCTGTTGCATCAGGCAGTGACTGAAACCAGACGTTTACCTAATCCAATAGTAACTTAAAGACATCACAGAGCTTAAGGATATTGACATTAGAACACATATAAACAACAATTGCTATAATTATAATCTTTGTAGCCTCCAGGCACACTTGAAGTTTGGGAATTTTTTGTGCATTTCTCTGTAGATAATTGCTTTGCTTGCTGTAATTATGTTGCTAGGATCGTAAGTGGAATATGAAAAACATATGTATCAAGCCAACAGTAGAACAGACGATGCAAATCTCCGGCTTGTAACTTTAAGGTACATCCACTGGCTTTATCTCCTTGTGCCGTAACCATGACAATAACAATTGCCCATGTAGCCTTACGGAAATGAATCATTCTCTGTTTGGATTATAAAGATTACTCCGCAGCATCAACTCTTCACTTTGAAAAAAAAAAAGACTACACGACTATCCCCAGAACAATACAGTTTTAATGACAGGGTCATTCTGTGCCAAATCAGATAAGGTTATTGGAACCGCATCTCAAATTTGTTTTAATGTTGTCTATATCAGGAATGAATCCCAAGATCAAGGCCTGTAAAAAACGTTTTTTCTATTTCTACTTGTTTATATTTTAGCCCTTGATACTGTTTGGCATGAATATCTTGATATGGCTCATCACCGTATCAAAGAAAGGCAGCCAACAGTAATACATGAATCTGTGGGAACAGTTTGATATGGTTATTAAGAATACAAAATGCAGATGTCCTTTCATCCGTCACTCAAACATGAACAGACACAGGTTTTTACAAATATTTCACCTAAAAATATCTGTTTGTCTGTAGAACACCAGACGTGTGCAGTATTCTGTGTTGGGATTGTTGTTTATGGTAAAACCATAGACACAGGAGTATTAAGTGGTATACTACATAAAACTCTGAAGTGGGAGTATAATTGGAGCATCTACAGTATGTGTCTCCATTAAAAGGATATTTTTAAACATGTCATTTTACATTGTGCATGTTAGAAAGCTGTTCAGGCCTTTTTCTACAGACACTACCTCTACTGACATGTTACTAGAGTAATTAATGAACTAGAAATATTGTTAGTGCTATCAATGTCACTTGTGCTTCACTCACGATATGCTATAACATAATCTGTATTTTCAAACAAATCTTTTGATTGTTTCTTTGAGAACCTCTTCTTTAAAATATGGTATTATGCAGATTACTGCAATAGGGATATTAGGCGCTACAATTAATATTACTACTGCATATGGTATAACAGTATACTTCATTAAAGTTGATCATTCGTCCTCACTGTGACAGGAATTCCAAAGGCTAATGAAAGCTCAAAATGAAAGTCAACCTCGGTTTTGATTTGTCTGAACTCCAATCTTTAAACAAATATCAGAAAAGTGGGCTAAAAACAAGAAATCTTGAATTACTCGGTTATATGCACGAATCTTTATTTGTCTCTTTCAGAATAATGTTTGTGATGACTTACATTTCTAAACAAGACCACTGTCACTCTATGCCGCTCGTTATGTTGCTACATTGACATCTAGTGGTTTAGTTTGAATAGTGCAGGGGGAAAACTGGAACCATAACTTCATTCAAATTACACACTTGTGTAGATAAAGGTCATGATAAGATTCTTTATAGTTTGTTATGTCTTATTACCTCAAACTAAACAGTCAATGACAAAAAAATAGAAAAAAAAACAGTGATTTTCATTAGATCACATACAATGTTCTAATATTTTATAATAATATAATTAGGTGGTTAAATTGGAACGTAATTAAAACATTACAAGAACAAATTATAGTGTTTGTGTGTGTGTGTCAGATAAGTGCTGATGAATTCTTTTTAATTTCCTTAAAGGACAGGAAGCTCAAAGTGATACAAATCTTTAATTTGAATATAAGGTGGGGTACCTGCTGATAATTGCAACATAATATTACCACCATGGTCCAAAATGTAAATTTTGCCCTTTGAAATATGAATTTTATCCCCAAATGGTAAAGAACATATCTTTTATCTACAGTGCGTTTACAGATTGCTGTTAGTTATCTGTGCATTTATGAGAACAAGCTGGGTTTGTTGTACAGGTTACAATAAATCAACATTTTAAAAATCTGGATTGGGATCAGAGTACAGCTTGGATGAAAGACATTTTCCACTCTCACATTCATGTCAGCCATTTTAGGAGCAGATGGGTCTGGACAGGAGCAGAGCTAACTCAACAGATGACAGAAGGTGGTGTCTGGAACCAGGCTCTCACATATGACAGCCTGACTTACTGGTCTGATCTGGTCTACCCTGTAAGGTATTGTCTTCCACCATGAACAGGGGAAGGTTTGTGTCTATTTGTGCAAGCCTCACATCATATTATAAACAATAATCCTATCATAAAGATTTGGATTTGTTATGCATATAAATCTCATTTTAACACAAAAGACTTGTGTTAAGATGAGATGAGCTCATATCCATGCACGTTCAACAGTTTTAGGGCTGTTAAAAGGTTAATGAAAGTGTGTTTTTTCAGATCATGTTTACATTTTGTCATTCTGTCTTATATTTAAGTCATGGGTTAATAATAGTTAGATGTATGATATTTATGTAGGTAAATAATTATAATTAGGGCCTACGGATATAGTAGTAGTAGTACAACTATTACAAATGTATGCACATATTTACCATTTTTTTGCAATAGAATCAAAATTTGACTTTACGTTTTGAATAAAACAAAACTGTAGTATATTGACAAACAACAAAAAATACTTGCATAAATATACATAGGTCTGTTACCGCGCTAGTGGCCGGTATACACTGTTCGATTCTGATCTGTCGCAGAGGAAAGACGACGGTCATTCTCCTCCTCCTCCTCCTCCTCCTCTTCTTCTTCTTCAGACTTTGTTGTGTTTGTCTCTGGCGGCGCAGATGGATGACATACGCCGATGCGGTGCGCGCTGATGACGTTGCATATTGACGTTCGTCGTAACCGATTCAGTAGTAAACGATCATCGTACAATGTGCACACATCAGACTTAACGTGGTTAAGTTTTGTAGATCCACGTCGCATACTGTGTCATGGAATAGTCTTATAAGACTGATAAAATCGCACAGTGTAAAAAGGCCATAACGTGTACCTGTGATAACCATCTATTATGGCCTTTTTACACAGGTTATCTTTGGTCGCTCAACAAGCCACCACTCAGAGTCAACTTGACTCGGTGCACTGTGCATCCGGCGTTTCCAGCCTACCACTGCACGCGCCGGCAGGACGACCCGCCGCAAACAACCAATCCTTACTCCAGAGGCTGTGGCACTTATCTGACCGACTCACTCTCCTGTCCAATCATATTCCGACTTACGTTTTCTCGCCACCAAATCATTTTGCCGGTATTTGTACACATAATTTACGGCACAATCACGGTAGGTTGAGCCTACTGAGCTCCATAGAAATTTGACAGCTTCACAGGTGAGACAACCGTCCGGAGGCTGTTTCGCTCCACATTTCATTTTTTTTAACCCCCGGGACGCTATTCACTGTGAGCCTGGGGTTGCCACAGTCAAAAAACAGCCTTTCGAAGTCCAACCATTCCGGCAGCATGAGCAAAAAGAAAAAGGACTGGAAGACAGAAAAAGGTAAGGCTTGTTTTAGTAGGGAATGAGGGTGTCAGCATCTCCGTGGCAGACAGCATGGCCATGCCAGAGGACTGACAGACACTTTCTGTTTCCTCCGCATCCCTGTGCTACTACTTACTGTCCGGACTCCAAGCTAATCCCACACGCAGCCTGCGCTGACGTTCACATGATGTTGAGCTGCTGTTGTGACTCTGTTTAACATCCGTAACAACACTCGCACACTGTCCCTTGTCTGCATATTGGCTTGCGTCTCACGTGCCAGGTGTTTTCATTATTATTTTTCAGTTGTTGTTCATTATTGTCGGGGAAGCCTGCTACAAACAAACACACCCGGGCGTCCACTTGTGTGCATCTATAACTGCAGCTTAGCGAGTTACAAACAAACGTCTGTGCAATAACAAATACCAAATAACAGGGGCCAGGCTCTTTCATATTGTTTTCACTTTAGTGTAAGACAAACGGAAGCTAATGGTCTCTGTGTTTCAGACGCACAGTGAAACCTGCATGTGTTTTTCTTTTAGAAATGAAGTTGGACCATTTGACTTGTATATAAAACACTGGAGGGGCCTGCTGTTTACAATAGGACAAACAAATACATGTAGCCACTACTCAAAGTTATGATATTAGCCACAGACGCTTTATTTCACCAGCTAGAGCACCGGTGCAGCTAATCACCTTGATTGGTAATGGCCGCATTCCATTATGTCACTGAGTGTGCAGGCACAGTGGCAAGAGCATTCAAACAGGAATAACATTCTGAAAGCAGCCACCATTCATGACATCCAGTACACCGGGGGTTTCCCTACTCTCATCTGAAAAACCACATATCTAAAGTGAAACATTTCTCTCATTATATGACGTTATGTCATTGAAGTGGACTACTGGCTCAGCCTTGAAACCCCAATAATAGCTTGTTGACTTGCTGCTTAATTTTATTTTTGTTGATGGGCAACTTTTTGTAAGGGTAACAAATTAATATTTTTTCTTAGCCAACTATCTTCTAGTTTTACCAGGTGTCAGCATGGAATATACATGAGGGAGTCAAATGTCAAATGTCATATTAATTGCGCAGACCCCCCCCCAGCTGAAAGTGCTTCAAGAGGTCAGGGCAAGTCAAAATGTCACAGACATGTTTATTCCTAAGGAGGCTGAAGATCTGACTTGACTATTTATTAAACCTGTAGTGTTTAACAGAAATATATTATACTGCCAATGACTGATAATTGTAAATCATGTTGGTAAAATCAAACTTGTTTTAAAATGGGCAAACATTTGTGAATAATGAATAGTGTACTGAAACTGGAGAACGTTTGGAGACAAAATGAAACTGGAAAAAATGGGTTTGCTGTTGAAAGGGACTCAGTGAAATGAGATGTGACAGGCAGTCATATCTTCTTTCAGGTTATTATCAGTAGAATTCAGTTCAAGGATATTTGCAGCAAACAGTGTGCTTCCTAGCCAAAATACATCAAGCAGAGAAAACCCACAAAGGACCGAGCATTATGATTGAGGGGGGTAGATGGGGGGGGGGGGGGGGGGGCCGGGGGGGGGGGGTGACATACTACAGTGCTCCTCAGCTGAGACATGGAGATAAAGGAGTATACACTTTTTATTCTGAACAATAACCACGGCCCAAGAGGAGCCACTAATGAGTGATATCGGCAGGCGGTGTCTGACTGGAACGAGGACCTGTATTGTTTGGGGTCACCATGGCTCATAGCTGACAACGCTGACATAGCGAGCAGTGTAGATAGTGTTGACAGTACTGTATTCAAATGTCTTGGCTAGTAAGAAGCTACTTTACTGTAGTTACCTTATTGAAAGCTGTTTAATAATACTCAGAATGCCATCCAGCTCCTGGGACAGGTTTTATTGCTGATCCTGTACCATGAAAGTGAAAAGGATTTTGCTGCATTCAGAGCAACACATCCTCAAAGACGACATTATGAAGGATCACATTTTTGATAAAGTAAAGCTAGAGATTCATGAAGTAGTGAAGATCAGGACACGAGGCATGATGAATATGATAGTGGTCGAGGGCAATATCTGTGACTTGCTGCAGTGGATGTCAATAAAGAAGGAGCACTGGGAAAGTGATACGAAGAGAAGAAATAAAACAATAATTTATTTAGGAATCATTTAAAGAGTAACTGGAAATAAATTTTGCACTTGTTATTATGGGTCTTTGCCATCGGCAACTTTATTTCCCCCTCTCTTGTCTCAAATATTCTTGCAAGAATGTGTTGTTATGTGTTGAATGTGTGTCTCTCTCCACAGAGAGACTGCTTCGTCTAGATTTGAAAGAGAGACGCAATGAGTATCGTCGTCAAGATTTTATACCTCTGGACAAGATTCCAACATGGAGAGAGGAGAACAGAGGTAAGAGACACATCATATCATCTGACAGTTAGTGTCTTGTCTTCTTTGGCCTTTAGCTACACTTTCTTAACATGTTAAATTTCAAAGGAACCATTCTACGATCCTCTTGGCATACCTTTGTGGAACAGATTTAATGAAAAGAGGTAGAAATGTTCTCTGGTTTATACTGTTTTGTATATTATAGACAAAACATTCATAATATTTAAATATTTGTACAGAAAACAATTTCACTTACCTTCAAAAGAAACTTGACCTTTTTTAAAAAAAGAGTTGTAAAAGGACTTTTGCACTTTTCACCTTGGGGACATCCCGTAACATTCGCTTTTCCGATTTCAGAACAGTCAGCTCTAACAGACGTGACTGTTAATGTTTATGACAAGTTGTCTGGTTCGGAAATAAAATCAACACAAGCTGGTGAATGTGTAAAAGTTGAATAGAAACTGGATTATATGAGTGTACGGATATGTCTCCCATTGCTTTATCGATGTAAAACAAGTACAGCAAGCACAGTATTGTTTACATATTCAAAACAGACTTACTGAAAACTTTTTTACTATTATTATAATAATTCTGAGAGTGTCTACATTATTGTTATCACACTGAACTAAAGATTGTATTTTCTCAAGTGTGTGTTCTTTTAACGGAATTATTTTCCTTAAACGCAACAAGTGAAACTATTTTTTTCAAATTTTTCAGTCAACGACAAAGAGGATGGAAAAGAGCTGAAAGGCGGAGGAGGCCTGGGTGACAAAGTTTCTCTCTACAAAGGTGATATCACCGTCTTGGAGGTGGATGCCATTGTCAATGCTGGTAAGGATTTTACCCTTTCAACCTTTTGGAGCTGCTTGCTGCTTCAAGGCAGTTGAGATGTTAAATTGTCCTTGGCTGCCCCCTACTGTTACGTTTTGCGAAGTGCTGCTTCATGTGACACTGAACAAATACTGATCGAGTATATGTTAAACTGGGCTTTTGTTCTTTTCGTTATAGTTTGAGTTTTTTCTTTTGTCTTGAGCTTACTTGTAACTGCAGCTATTTTCCTACTTTGTGCTAGTGGAACACAAGGTAAATGACTGAATTAATTCTAATTAGTTTATAGGTCTGTTCACCCAAGCTGTCATCAATGTGTTATCGGTTTGTTGTAATGATTGGTGGTCACATGAAAAACTGGTAAACATCTGAGGATGGAGACATAGAGAGGGTTAACAGAATTGCTGTTCTCAGATTGCGCTACTGTTATGTAATTTTCTGCAGTTGGCCCACAACCTACACACACAGCTAGTCGTGTTTAAGAGATTGCTTTACCTGTTGATGCTGCAGCTGATTCTCTGGACCATTTTGCAGCCATTGTAGAGTTGACAATCCTTCATCATATAGCTGTAGTAGCAGTATATAGATATGATTTATATTTCTGCTTCCTGCCTTTGGGGTTTATAACTACTACAGTATTATAAAACATGCACAAATTTATTATAGTCTACTAAGCAGTGTGCATCTCGTGTGAAATGAAGGCTGTGTAATTTATGCAAGATTACTAGATGTGAAAAACAGACTGCTCATTTGGATAAGGCTATTGAATTTAATCTATCATGCAAATACCTGACCTGCTGCGGATAAGGTGACTTGACATTCTGAATTGTCGCCATCATCATGTTCAAGACAACAATGTGATGTAGAACAACTTACAAGCACCTGACTCTCATCTAAATATCACTGCACTTGTCTTCGTCATTATTTTGACCTTTTAGAACTGAAGCACTTTGTTATGGAGTTGAATTTGTTTGTTGTTTGCACTGAGTTTTGGGATAATTACCGCTTCATGTCTCTACTCTGTGTTATTATGTGCTGTTTAAATATGTATGCTCTATTTAGTTAGAGATTAAGTCACGTTTATTTCCTATTTATGGAAATAACAGGAAGGCAGGCAGGAAGGACTAACGGACATGAAACTATGCCAACATGTTCTTGATTGCACTGCCATGTCTTTTTGGACATATATAAAGTCTGCGTCCTTGAATGTCAAAACTTAAAATCAAGATTAAGGCAAGTAGCGTTTCTGCTGAGTGCATAGAACAATAGGGTGTATGAGAATGGAAATTAGGGAACATTGCAGGCTTTCATTTTAAACAGTTGAATACTATAGTAGCAATTGCAGGCACTTAACTTCAGGAGTTAATGCTGCCAGACGTCCAGGCTCTGATTGAGCTACATATTAGCCAGAAGGCAATTCATTCTGTTTAACAGCCTGTCAGAGGGTCTGAAAGGTTGAGCTAAGTGCTAAAGCCCTTAGTTTTCAGAAGGTCCCAGCAGGTGGCTCACTGAAGTTGTCGTTGATAAGAACATTACAACCAATATTGCTGGACATTGGTTCCCACTATTGTGATGCCTTTGTTCAACAGTATATTGCTGATGCACATTTTAATGTGAATTAGGCATGTTTTTTGGGGGCATTAGTAACAGAAGACAGATTTTACAGTACAACAATAATCTAATTGAAATATGTTACAAACTCACATTCGGACATGCCCTTACTGTAGGGGCTCTTGTCCAGATTCTATAACACTGTAGTGTGGCGAATGTGAACAAACATTGCGGATGTTGAGCAATGTACATTGATAAGATCTTTGGAACTGAGTTTTCAACTTCTTTCCTTTCATCTGTTCACTGCTTGCAATCTCAAGCCTACAGTACTTCAATTTTCTCATGCTGTTTTCCATTTAGGCTTGGTTCTTGGCAACGGGATTTTGCCGTGGATGTTGTGTGGGGCACTGTCAGAGTATTAGACCAATGTTTAAAGTAACTCACGGTGTCCTTTTGTTAAAAGGTAAACATAAAGGGCAGACCTGTTGATTGTGCATATTGTAAGTAAATGTGAAAATTGTTTTGTAAAATGTATGAAAACTATGAAGGACTCTTTATATAGTGTTGTACCTTTTTTTTTCATGCGTTCAGTAAACATGAACAACCACAAGTGCAGTTTGCTCGTGCTGGCTGAGGTTGGACTGTTTGTGCAGGTCACTGAACAGCTGACTTCAGTTTATTAACATAATAATGTAACCTGACACAAAATATGGAAATTTTGGTCGTAATTTGTTATGACAACTTGATTTTGGTTTTCTTCTTTTTAAGATAATGTTAGTGTTTTAAGATAATGTTAGTGTTAGTGTTGAACAGCTATAGTTGTTCAGAAGAAATGTTCAGCCCCCTGGGAAATGAGGAAGGCTTTGTTTCCTCTGTTTTCGGCTGATGTCTTGTTTTAATTTTTTTATTTAATCACATAAAATTGTGAAGATATTTTATAAGACAGATTTTAAGCCGCACTTTGAAGATGTTTGTGACAAGAGCTTGTCTTGACAGCATTTAGCAGAAATGTATTTACTTTCAAGGAACACGGGACAGATGAATACTGCTGCTATGCTGACTGCCTATAGCTTTTAGATTGTGTTAAGTTGTTTTATGTCCTTTATTAAAGTTTAATTATTAGGCTCACTGAATTTTTAATTCTGTAATTCTGTTTGGCTGGAGGTCGGACAGAAGGTGCTCAGACTATCACGTGGTTGAGAGCCCGGTGGAGAGCAAATCATGACAGGGTGGTGTGGACTGCGCCATCCACCCCCGGCAGATGGTCTAACTTATACTACTGTTTAGAATGAGCCTGGACACTGTATAAACAGACTTTCTCTACTACTACTTCCCACTCGGTTTAAATGATAAAAGGGACAGGAATCCTGGTTCTTCTATCTTCTTGACTTGGTTTCTTATGAATGACTTTCTGCCCAGATTCTTGTGCCAGGTGCATTTTTGTTGTAGAATAGCTGTTGTATGTTCAGTATGCTGATAAATCTTGATTACTAATTAATCTAGTGACCACTAGAGTACAGTATTTTTGATTTGTATTGGGCAATAATAGATGGAAGGAGCTGACTGTCATAGTCTGTTTCATCATAGATGTATTTTATAGAAAATTGCATGATTCCCTAAAAGTGGAAAGGAAACTCAAAGTGCTTTTTAACTTCAACGTATGTCATTAATGTTGCGTTTACACAGCAAACACAAGATTATGGCTTTGGTTTTTCACTTTGTGCGCTGAGTTCATGCAAGTGTCACCATCCCTCTCAAATCACAATGGGGTTGTAAAGATAGCGATGAGAAGTGGAGAGGACTTCTTTTATCAGGATGACTATAGCAATTATGCAGCTCGGTTGACTCCTAATTCATTACACACTGTAAACCTTTCCTATCTTTCTGTATTAGATCATTTTTTACTGGAACCAATTTGGTGTGCATGGGGGACCTGGTTATGAACACTATCAAGATCTTTTAGGTGTTGAGATGAGGGTGAGAAAGGCAAATGGTATTCTGTTGAATTGAGTCACTTTTGCTGTAGTCATTTCGTGTGGATGAGAGTGGTGACCCTTTGAGGGCAGAATATCAAGATCCAGTAGAAATTGACTGATGTTTTTTTTTATATGCAGTTACGAGAATATTTGCCTAAAGGGTTGCTTGGCATGTTGTTTACCTTTATGGTCATTCATGCATACTGCACAGGTCAGATGATATATCTGCCACTGGCTAGTCATTATTGATTACAAAACAATAGTCTGTGGTCAGAGAAATGAAACATGTAAAGGCGCAACTGTTGTTATGTTTTATGGGAAACGTCAGTCATCATAAAACTTTAAAATCCTGACCAGGTAAGGTCTGAATAAGAACAAACTGAAAAATAATACATTTTCTAAGTTTAAATCACCCAGCATTACTCCAAACAACATTACAAATCTCTGGGTGGTACTGTCTTTTAGGGCTTAGGAATTAATATTGTGGTGTTCTGAGTCATAAGCCTTAATGGAGCACACTGTCTTATTTATTAGCCGATGATTCTGTGAGTGCTCTGGTAATATTTTAGCTCACAAAGCAGAAGGTGTTCCAGAGTGAAAAGTATACGTGGCATTTTTATTCTCTTGCTGAGTTCTTGGTCTATCGACAGATTAAAAAGACAGACTGTTCATTGTCACTCTTTCTAACTTTAGGGGGCTTTTAAAGGTCTTGTTCTAATATATGACCACATATTCCACTGTTCTTCATAAGAGCCAATGCTCACTTGAGAAATTGATTTGCTGTCCAAATACTATTGCACTACATCAGTTCAAAATGTTGTTGGGACATTACATTACAGTTGAGAAGTGGGTATTTTTTTATTATTACGCAGTAGTTTGTCTCACCATTAAGCTGAGGGGCTAACACCAAACTGTGGCTTGACATGTAAAAGAATGCTTCCAAAGTTTCAGTTTCCTTTTCATTGTTTCTTTATTGCCCATATTGATTGATAAAGACTTTTGGTTTTGCTTCCTAGAGTTTGGGGATCTTGTCAGCCTAGGCTCTTCATTAGATTTTCTGTCAGGCCATCGATGTTCTGCACAACATGCTCAGCCCCTGGAGAGTCAGGCTCGATGTGTCTGTTGTCTGTCTGCAGATTCACACCCTGTCCTATAACCTCCTTAAGTGATGCAGCCATGCTCCCAGTAATATGACCGCAATTCAGGGCCTCTCACATTCTCTATCTGTTCTTTACCCTGCTGCTAGTTGTGTAAAAAGAACACACTGATGATGTGTGTAGTACACACACGCGCGCACACACACACACACACACACACACACACACACAACTAGAGAGATGCACACTCTCGCCTTACACTAACCGTCAAGTTTAATCATTATTCAACTAAATGTCTAACCAGCCCCCACCCTGTTCAAAACAGAGTTCTTTCTGCAAACCTAATATTGATCCTGGTTTGAAGTGTAAAAACCGGCCAAATGTCCTTACATGAGGTTCAAACCAAATCTTTTCCACACTGATAGAAGTGTACACACAGATATGCACTGACAAATACACACAGAGAGTACATAAGAAACCATAACCGAGGACTGTACCTTCTTGAGCAAACTTGTGATTGTTGCACTGTCAAACCAAGAATGAAAATCAATGCTCCTGGCTGAGAGAACTTACTGCTCTGTTGAACAGTGAAATGACTCTGGTGAGTGGGTTTCACTGGGTCTTGCACTAAAAGGTCCAGTTAATCGTATCAGCTCTGAGAGGTACAGCACAAGCACAGAGGTTTTCCCTGCCAAGAGGTTGTGAACGTGAACTGAGGTGACAAACCACCTGGTTAGCCTCCTCTTTGTCTGAGTCCAGCTCAGTCTCTCCTCACACTGTACAGGGTGTGAGCACATTATCTCAGTGTTTGGCCAATGTCAAAGTTGCTAACCTAATCTCTGTGTAATCTGTGTAATGCCAACATGACCAAATGGAAATCATTTTTCACAAGGTGTGACTAATGGAAAGTAATCATTGTAATCTCCAGTGTCAGTCAGTGTGTATCCAGCTGCCAAAATGTCTCCCATTGCATGGTTTACTAATAGTCTATGACCATATTGAGTGTTCAGGATGATGAGCCTACCCTTCCTTGACAGTCACTAATGTTAGGACCCAGCTGAACTATCATTATCTCTCCATTACTCACGAACAAAAAACATACCTACTGCAAACAAACACACAAAGTGGTGTTAAGGCAGTGAAACTGACTGTCTTTAGAGAGAATTGTCAGGGCTCATGAAGAGGCTTGTCATTCAGGTCAGGTCCTCACTTCTCTGCCCATTTGACAGAGAACTTCATTGTTGTCAAGGTCAGAAAGTCGCTGTTAGCATCCGTGTTTTTCTTCCTGCCCCTTTCCTCTCACCTCTGTTCCACCACCACCTCCCTGAGCTGAAACAATAATTTCTAAAACACCCTGCCTTATGCTGCACACGCCAGATCCCATTCATTCTATTGTTAGTATTCACCTATAGGGGGCACTGTGGCTCCACCTAATTAAAACTAAAATTTCCAAGTTTGAGAAGTAGGATGGCTGAGCTGGATCTGCACTTTGCAGATTGATTCAGAAATTCCCTTTTCTACGTCCCCCTTACACATATTTCTTTAGAACTGTTTGAGTTAACTGGAAATTCCCCAAACAAAAATATGAAAATAGAGCATATGACGATTCTGGAGCCAAAGTTTCAGATTTTTACAATGATATTAACACAGAGAAAATGAGAGCAGGGTTATGCTCTTCTTTTTTTATTGGAAATGTGGCGGTATGGAATGTGTGCAGCTGTGTGAAAAACTTGGTGCTTTCATCTGTAAGGGACTGTTGGGAGCTACTGCGCGAGACTCGCTCCCTACTGACGGAGAGGGTGAATGGAGAGGGCTGGGGAAATCAACCCCTGACTGCTGGCTGTGTCTCTGCACAATGCCTAGGCAGTGTGCTCTGCATGTTCGTCAGCAGGCAATTCACTGGTCTTCACAGTGCCCCCACACACTAGTGCATTGCTTATTTTCTGTTCCCTTATGTTTTTTCCCTGTTTTGTCTTTTCCGTTGGTTTCACTTTATTATCTCTGATCCTCCACATACTGTAAACCTGTGCAGAAGCAAACAAATGCAAGCCATGTACACAGAGAGCCAAGAAAATTGTGCACCTTAGCAGAAATACTGATGAGCTGCTCAGTTACAGACCTGCAGTGGCAAGGTTTTCTATAATGGCTTCCTATGTATAATGGCTAGGTAATGGTAATGGTGCAAGTAATGAACAACATAATGCTACAAGTAAGTAAAGGTATATAAAGCACACATTTTGCAAAGGGCATTTTCCTTGAGTCATTTTCTTTCCCAAGAAAGAAAATGATAATTTCATGCTTTAGCGTCGCTCATTTCTTCAAAGGGATTGCAGTGGTTAAAATAAATCCATACCCCTGGAAAATGCAGTTGTGTTGTAGCCGAATTAAAAAAAGCCGAATTAAAATAATCAAATGCACCGTTACTGTGACTAAGTGTATGTCATTGTGTCCTCCTTCCTATTTTTCAGTGTGAAAAACAGAAAAGTTAAGAAGGCCTTTAAGCAACCAAAATGAAAGACTGTAATGTTTGCCGAGTAGTTTTAAATGAGAATACAATTTCTGTAACCCAGGGCCATTCATACAATATTTTGAGCAAGTTTGTCTCAAAGCTGAGGAAGTCAAGGATGTGTTCATAAAGTAGCTCTCAGCCGGCCATTTTGAATGTATTTTAAAACAACTTTGTTTAATGGTAGTTCTTGAAGGACTATGACTGTTCTATTTATTGCTCTATTTAAACTCATTTTTTTTCATTGTGTGACAGGCATTTTACTTACCATCCTAATTTCACAGGGTGTTTTATTTCAGAAACTCTTTGAAACAATTTAGTTATTTTCCCAAATTTTATTTTTTGGTAGTCATTAATATTGTAAGAGTAATACTTGTATTTGCAATTTTTATTTATTTATCATCATATCACACTTTGTATTTCTTAATCATTTTGAAGTTCTTATATTAATACAAGTGTCAGCTACTTGATATAATATGTTAGACAGCCATTGGAAAGTTATAGACTGAATATTTTTAGACTCTTCCAAATTGTGTTGTATTGCAGCATCTGCAACACTGAACCAGAAATGTATTATTCTTCCGTATTATTCTAGATAATTATCTGTAGGTACTATCAGAGATCTTTTCATCGCCAACAATAATTCTGCTTCATAGCAACATACGTGGGCCTTTCATATATTACATAAAAAAGATATATATAAAGCAAAAAATAATTTTGCTACAATACCATAATTGTAAGAATAACATTTATTGTTATATGTTCTAAGAAGCGATCAGTCAGTTGACAGTGACACAAAGATTTTAACTGTAACGGCCCTGGCCTAAAAAGAAAAAAAAAGCTGCTGAATTGCTGTTAATACAGAGATCTGACCGTTCTGAAGAAAATATGCTGATAGTCAGTGGTTTTTATGCTTACATGTATTTGTATACAGGAACATAGCAAGACTTGATCTTATCTAAATTCCTGCCTGTAATGTGAAACGTCATAAGACAAGACAGAGAAACAGTAACAGTAATTTACCTTTGCTGGCTTACTGCAGTTTCTAGTGTCTCAGCCAGGAACTGTTACAATGCGTATGTCATTATGATGAACTGACCTGTGATGATGTTTTAATTGCGCATGCTTTATCTGTTGTGTGGTCATAATGAAAATACTCCACAAATGCACTGTCTGACAAATGTTCTCTTTGAAGCTTTTTGGCTGCACAGCAGTTGTCCTCGTGTATTGTGATGAAGCACTGACTCGATGTCCTGATGGAATGCATTTCCCTTCTGTTAACAAGCGTTTGTGTGGTTACTGTAGGGCTTGATTGATAATTGAAACAAGGCAAAGATCTTTTGGCTATGATGAACGGAAAGCTGTATGTGAAATGTCTGAGAGATGTGATTCTATTAAGCCTCATGGAGTTATTATTTCGACAGGCTTTCGGCTCACAATTCAGTGCTTGATGTCACTACTCTGCAAAGTTATTAAGGAAGTCCTCTTTACAAAACACAAAACCCATTCAGGCTTACTGATGGCAGAGTGATTTTATTACAGGAGGTTCTACTGTATATAATGCAGGATTTCATTTATGACCATTATTAGGCTAACACACTTGCGTTCACTGAGCATATTCTGCTAGATGTTTGACATTTTATACTCTATTACAAACTACCATAAAAGAACATTGAGATTTTAGTTTGACTATGAAGTTAGATTGGGTTTCATTATAATAACAGAGTACTACATAGGAAGGATTTCGTGATAAAAGTAGTAACGTGAAGAACGCTCCTGTATATCTTTAGTGCCAATGATTGAAGAGTAGTGGTAAATGCCACAGGGTTCAGAAGGTTGCTTATATAAAGTAGTCATAGACAAGTTGATGATTTGTTGTGATGTACAGGGGGAGAGCAATGGGACCTGACTTGAAGATTGCTTTTGACCTCAGACAAACTGCATTTGTTTAACCTCGCTCAGCTGTGGAGCCATAATGGGATGATGGCTCCTGCCATTAGCATGATGAAATGGACAAATAAGTGACTTTAGTCAAACCCACTCAAGTAAGGGGCTGCAATTTGGTTGCCCTTTGATGCTCCAGTTGGCTATGGAAACAATTTAATCTCTTTAATAGAATCTCAGCACAACCCTCCACACCCCTCATGCACAAACAAAGCAGATTAAGGTTCCCAATAAGGAGAAGCCTATGCAGTCTTTGTGATTGGACAGAATTCCCAATTTCGTGGGTGGGCTGATGAAAAACACCCTCATCACATAACCCATTCTCCAGTTTTGCTCAAAGCAGGGTTATGATTTTGCATCTGTTTTTCAAGGAAGATCAAACCAGTTCAACAAAAGCATAATACATTAGACTATGTAGATGAATGTATGGATTATTAAAAGATAGATGGAGTGAAAGATGGGAAAAATATGAGAAACATTCATACACATACTCGTACACATATTACCTTGCTTGCACAGCAATGAAATCTCCCTTTGCTAAAAGTTATAACTAGGTTACTGCATTATTGTTTTGGATTGGTGATGCTAATTATATCTCAAGTGGCTGAAACTCTGTGGTAAATAGTCAACTCCTTAGCAGCCTCTTTGCAGTCTTGCCTCTTTGATATGAGCACGAGGAAATTATCTGCCATCCTCTTTCTTGCCTCTCCTGTCATGAGCAGGTGTTTATTGATTTATTTTGTAAAAAGCGTAATTTGCTATGGATGAAGAAAAAAGTAGCGTAATGGTGGTCCACGTATGTTGCTATGAAGCAGGATTATTATTGGCGATGAAAAGATCTCTGATAGTACCTACAGATAATTATCTAGAATAATACATACGGAAGAATAATACATTTCTGGTTCAGTGTTGCAGATGCTGCAATACAACACAATTTGGAAGAGTCTAAAAATATTCAGTCTATAACGTTCTTCTTATTTTTATTTTAACAGATCACCAATGGCTGTCTAACATATTATATCAAGTAGCTGACACTTGTATTTATCATCTGAATTTTTTTCTTGTGCTACTTAGATGAATGTGAAGACAGGTTGCAGAGTCAATGTATATTTATAAGTATACTTTGAGAAGCTGCTGGGTGAGGGGAAAGAATAGAAGTGATGAGAGCTGGTAGGAAGTAATAATAGGCAGGAGACAGAGGAGAATGCTGTGTACTCTCAGCAGATATAATTTCCCATGTTCCCTGGATAATCAGGCACCACATGGCCATCCTCCAGCCACCGCAGTCCCCCAGGGGCTGAGCTGTGTTGTTGATGAAACACATCACATTACAGTTGATTTAGGTACATTTATCATGGATGGTGTCCTGATGATTGGCTGAAAAGGTGGACTGAAACAAATTAGCTCCTTATAATATCTCCTCCTTATAATATCTCTATAAGTACTCGGAAATCGGATTTCCCATCAGATGTTATTACAGGTTTTATCAAGGATATCTGTTCAGAATATTAGTCCAAATGGACACAAAGCAAACGTATAGATATTTCAGAATTATTGATTACACATCTACAGACACACATTGTGATCATTTCAGCTGCTAATAATATTTATTGCTTTTATAACTGACTATCTAGGTCGTAATAAAAACTCAGTGCTGGCATATTGAGACTTAGCATCCCGACTCCACTATCACATTTCTTTACATTTTTCTTTTAGGGCACAACCACGACAAGCCATTTTGTCACTCCTAATAAAATGACTTGTCAAGCCTAAACAAAAACTGAAAATGCTGTGTTATTGTTTGACATGATACACACACAGATTGTTGCTTTTTCAGTAAAGGTTTTGGTAGGAGCTGTGCCCAAATTAGCATCCTCACTTGTTGTTTTACAGTACACGTGACTTTATTGTGTAAATCTATTTTAGATAACTGTAGCTCATGGGAGTTGTAGAGAGAATTATAAGGTTGACATATGGGCTCCTGCACAACAGAATGAACTAAATTATAAATTCACTGCATTCAGTATCTAACAGTTTGCATAACTATAGTTTTTTGGTGTCTGCATATTCTGTGCTTAGGTACACTATGATACAGTTATTGATTGCACTCAGCTCTATTCCAGTACAGTACATATAGCTTTAGATTGGGAGTGTACCATAACCTTTTCTGTAAAATCCTGTGTATTGAAAAAGCATTTATGCAAAAACAGCAATTACTTGGCTTCTTATAATGTATTTTACTGCTGAGTGTAAGCTCTCAGTTTTGCTAATTGACCCCTAACTGCACTAATTACTCACACATTAAGAACTGAAATAAAACAAAACACAAGTGAAAATATTCTACTTGTCTTTTGTTTAGCAAAATCAGTTTTTCAGACATTACCATCTGATGCAAGGGATTGCACATAGTTACAAAGCAGGTAAACACACATTTCAAACTAGTGTAACTATGTGTAACTAGTGAGTACCTGACTGAGTGATATTTAACAGATTTATACGTTTTACCACACCGTGGATTAGCTAAAAAAGACTTGGAAGGAGTACACACCACTCCTACATGTTTCAGTTAAGCAGGTGGGACAGAGTTCTAGTTAAGTGATCGATAGGTATTGTTCTCTGTACATGAAAATTGCTTAACTGCTTAAACTTTGAGCAAACAGAACAAAATACTGCTTGTGGATGTTGAGCCTGATGTTTCTCACCACACAATGCTTTAATCTTCTTTTCTAAATATGCCCAGCTTTTATTTCAATTACATTTATCAGTCCATGGCACCACCAAAAGACAGATGTCACTGCAGATGAGAAGGCAGGTTTCCTGTAACATCTAAACAGAGGAGACGGACAGAATAGACAAACAAGACGGTGAGCTACATATAATTTATAAGAAAAACACACTTTTTTTTTTACCAGAGATAAAATTGTGTGTGAAGAAGCATAATTCTATTGTTTGCCTGAGGCAGCTTACAGCTCAAAGACTGATGTGCATTTATAATGTATTGGGATTTTCTAGTATGAAAAAACAGTTATCTGGGATCTTTCTGTCCTACTCCACGACAGCTTTTAGGCAGTTTGCTGATTTTGAAAATTTTTGAAAAAGAAATAGTTCAAGAAGCTGGCTTTGAGCAACTGGCACGCTGTCCCCCAAAATGATAGACTTCTCCTTGGGTGCTGTGATGAAGTACCTGTGCTGGAAATAGAACTAAAGTTGAGAAACAACCAAAGCTGACAAGTAAGTGGAGGTTGTCATCTGGCTATGATGTGATTCAAAACTGTGAGCGAAATCCATCATCTATTTGTGGCAAATTGACAAAACCTAGATTTGAAGAGTGAGAGCAAGTTAGAGTTGTGGTTCATGTTCGTCAAGAACTGAGAGGAACAGAAGATCAATCGTTGAAAGACAGACACGGTATATCGCTTGCCATTAGCCATAATAAGCAGATTTCTTGGAGGAGACTTTCTCTCATGAAGAAGCAAGAAACCAAACAAATAAGCCATGTCCAACTGTGCAAGAGCAAAATTATGTTTACCCAACGTTTGGCAGTTTGGCACCCCAAAAGACCGTTTTGTTCTTTTGTTAGACTTATTCACATTGGCATTAAATCATCAGTCAGTTTTAGTGAAGCTGTGCAAATACAACCAGGGCCACTTTGTATTAGAAAACATGGAGAGCTAGGGTTTGTCTCAAAAAAATCCATGTGCGTATGTTTCAGGTTTGGATGTGTTAACAAGCCAAGTAAAGCAGCATGGTATGAGGAGTGCATCGCCTCCCTCTGAGAGCTTCATTATGGTAAACTAGGTTTAGGCTTTCACTCTAAACACCAGCTGGTGTCTCAATCACAACCGTCTGCTGTGGTGTGTCAACATACTTCAGTGTTAACAGTTTCATTTTTTATGTTTTGTTTGTCATGAAATTCCTGGCAAAGAGTATGAAGTTTGATATATAGCTGTTTGTATACTGCTGTAATGTTGTATATATTTTCAGCTATCGGTGAGGAGAATGAATCAGCTATTGTGTAATGTGGGAATCGGCTCAATGACTCCTGCCTCATTAAGTTAGTTATCTTGTATGTCATTGAAACCGCAGTATTTTTTCTGTCAATGAAGGTCAAATAGGTATCTGTTTGTGACACACATCCAATAATGGTATCAATGTTAGTCTGTTTCCTTTCATGTGATCCTATAAACAGGGTTAAACATGTGATTCATAGATGTGATTTGTGATTATTTTCATGTTTACCCCATCTCTGAAATTCTCCTTTGCTCTTTGAAAGATGGGCATGGGACAGTTCACTACTCCTGATTTGACTGCAAGTTCTAGTCACTTCTTTTCCTTTCCCATAACAAAGCAATTGTAAAACAGCTTTATGTTGTAAAAGTTATGTTATAATAATGAAATCAAAGGATTATGTTGGCATTTCACACCAACAGTTACAAAGGCCAAGAGGCACACATTCACATATGCCCAAACAATATTTTATGTGCAGGCAAACATTAGGGTCAGGTCTGTGCTTCATTAGGGAAATGCACTCTGTTGCAATTAGCGGTAAACATATTCTTCCATGCACTTACCCTTTGATTGCATTGTTATTGCACAAAGGCAAGATAGATGGCTATATATTTGACGCTGGGCACTTTTTCAATTAGCAAAGTTTTCTGGGTCTGTAGCTATGTGTCCCACAGGCACAGTATATGAACCACACAACTTGAACAGAGTAAAGTTAGGTTTGAATTCATTAACAGTTAGCTGAACTAAAACACATTGGATGTTACAAATGGAGATTGGATGCTACAAATGGAGGATTTTGTGGTTTCTCCCAGTCTGTTTAGTACCAGAATCGCTCTGTCCCAATATAACCAGCCTTCAGGTCTGAACAACTTAATATGCAGGTTTGTCTCAGAAGAGACTGCAGTGAGCTGGCAAATCAACTAGTTTTATTTTGACAAATGTGACAAAATTATTCAATTCTCCAGAGTGTGGGAGGCAAAAGGCATTTAATTTTTAGACCTGTTCAGTAGTGTCAGCGCTAATAAAACAATTTGTTGGAGTAGCGGTGGATTGACAGGTTTTTCCCAATTGATTCGTACGTTTATGACTGCAAGGAAGTGTCCTCCCAGTCAGGGCCACACCAATAGGCCAGGATGTGGAAGATGCATACCTGATAGTTAAACTCCCCAGACATTACTAAATGAGCAAACTGGCAGTTTACAGCTACCTCTCACCATAACCTGCATGTTTTATATATGAGAAGACTCTCGCTGTCAGAGAATTACCTCTCAGAATGGTACCATAATGGGCTCTCACTAAAATGAAACAGGGCTTTATGAATTTTTATCATTGCACGTTTCACCAACTTTTTTTTTCTTTTTAGCAGCCAAAAACAAGATGGCTTAGGAGAACGCTGAAGCTTTTATTTCATTAGCCAGTATGTCAAATTGATCAGAAAACACTAGGGATGTTCCAGTGTTTTATAATTCAGTCAGCAATTAAAGCAAGAGCACTACTGTAAAAAAAAGCTCAAGTAAATACCCACTGCTGTCTACTAACTGCTCCGTTCCTTAAAAGAATTGTTATGCTAATGTTATGCCTGTTTTATGTGTTGTTTATGTGTTTGTGATGAGGAGTCTTGCTGTCTTTCTGTTTCTGTTTTGTTTATCAACCCTGTCAGTCATTGCTGACTTTGACTCTTGTGATGAGCAACAATAGTAATGTGTAGACAAGATTAGTGAGTTTTTAGAGTGAATTTGAAGATAGACGTATTTGCATTGGTAATTCAAATCTTTGGATTTGACAATTTGCATGTCAAGTATGTTGTCTCTATGGTATTTTCTTATTGTTGGGGAAAAACTGAAACTGCTTTAAATCTTGGGACAAAACTGATGTGTTCTGTCGCTGGGATAAGATTAACTTAAAACAAACTGAGATTGCATACAGCAACTAATGTTGAAAAACTATTTACATGAGGATATAATTTATATTAAAAATTAAATTTTCAGTCTTTAATCATCTTTTCATAGTTTAGAGCAGAGGTCTTCAACAGGGGGTCCGCGACCCCTAGGGGGTCCGCAGAGGTACTGCAGGGGGGTCGCGAAAGTTTTGCACTATAGGACCAGTTTAATATAAAACACAATTTTATACATGAGTAGGGTGTCCCTGCTCCATCTCTCCGTCAGTTTGGGGGTCCTTGGCCTGGAAAACGTTGAAGACCCCCTGGTTTAGAGCATTGAGACTTAGCCTGCCAAATGACCTTGTCTGTTTCAAAAACAATGCAGGAAGTAATTAAAAACACAGGATACATGGTCAGAAGCCAAATCCCATGGATCACTTACATTTTTCTTCTCACCACATGGAGGTCATCAGGATCTCACATGAATGAAAAATGCTGAATTAGCATCAAGTGGCCAAAGAGGGAGACTTGAAAGGAATTATTATGCAGGTATAACAAAAGGTCTGCGTTGGAAACTAACAGGGCTCATCTGTTTTCTCAGTTAGTTGGCTGCAATGAAACACTGACCGAAATGACTCTGGCAAAGAGAATTTATTACAGTATCTTGGAAAGGATGGTGGAGTTTGAACAAATCCTGTATGGTCACATTATAGTGTTATAAAAGCCTCATTACATTAATGATATTTCTGTGGTTCTATAATTGCTCCAATCATTGTCCTGAATTTGTATTTTGGGGCTGAGCTCATATTTAGCTGATTTCCTTTTCTCTGTCACTGATCACTAATATTCGTTTTAGAAACATTTAGTGATCATGTGGTGATCAGCATTAATCAAGTGTGTCATGTGTGAGAGAGCAGATGTCACACACCTTTGGTATAGATCAGGCACCAATGGGGCGGTAACACTAGAGCTGCTGGCCCTCTTATTGCCTTACTAATGCCCCAGGCCATAAAGCAAACATGCACCTCATGACGGTAACTCAATAGCTCTTTCCACACCACCCCTCAGTGTCTCAACACCTTTCCAAGGTTGAAAAATGCCTTACTCCAGTTAGCTCCCCAGGATGTTGACCCAGCAGTGCAGGTCATCACTATGAGACAAAGAGATTCTTATCAGCCCGGTTGCCCTCTTCTCACTCACCTCCATCCCCTGCCTCTCACACAGTGAGCGATGACTTCTCTGAAACTTAATATCAGTGATATCATCAAGGTGCTTCTTTACTCCTCTTTTAGGATTGAGAGGGGTGTTGTGAAAAAGTACCACCAGACACTTGGCTGACGGAGGGCGCCTCCAGGGAGCGCTGGGCAGTTTGGTGCCATTAAGTGGTGTGTAATACAAGACTGCAAAAGAGACACGCAAAGAGAGAGAGTGAGAGGCAGAGAGACAGAGGGAGAGATGGTAAAAGAGAGAGAGAGGATGTTTGTTAACTAATTTTTTCCATTCCTCCCCCAGTAATATAACTGTTGAGAGAAATTACAAGCTACCCAGCTCATTTATTTGAGTATGAAGCTGACTTCAAACACTATCTTTTTTAAAGAAAAGCAAATAGATATATGTATTTTTCATATGTTAGTTTCCCAGGATACATTCAGTGATCCTGTATATTTTTCAAAAACTGCAGTGCATGTGTTTTTCATTGGCAACGTGTTCTTGGTCTGGAATGGGTGGTGAGGGCTGCATTCAATGCCATAGTATTCCTATATGCATGAGGTGCTGATCGGAATACACAACGGTAAAAAGTGTTTACATCCATCGGTATACCAGATAATAATCCAATTCTTATATTCAGGGATTTGTCCACTGGGATATGTAAACGGAACATGATGGTTGGCATATGTGAGCTTCTTAGATATTAATGAAACTCCTCTGTGCATGTTAATGTATCCACTAAGAATATTTAAATAGCATATTCACAAGGAATTTATCCCTGTGGTACCATTGAAATAAAGTTATTGGATTGTTGGATTATTGTTATGCACGAGTAAGAAGAATATGTGTGGATATAGAAAACCATTTGTTGGTTAAAGTGTTGAATTTAACTGCTGTTGTGTTGGTTTAAATAAAAGGTTTATTTTAATAGGGTGATGCTTTTTCCTTTGCACTTAACTGACTTTGTTGTTCATATGTAGAAAAGGGAAATGCAGTTCATCATTTACTTATTATAAAGATAAGTTTTGCAGGTAAACTGCGAATGACAAGCACATTGCTTTGTCTTTGTTTTCCTTTTGCTCTAATTAAAACTGTGGCATGATACAGGTGATGTAATCATGTTAAGAACAGGATAATATGCAAATATTATCCAATGATATTTGTGCTCTGATGCATCCCACTGCCTCTGCTGTGCACTCCCTCTACAGAATATGCACATTTATATTCAGTCCCTCAGAGTGCTTTCATAAAGTTTTCATGAGGGGTGAATTAATTTGATCCCTGAATGCTTAGCTATTACAACTCGTATTCTGGCTGTCAACATGCATCCAAAGCCTGGACAGAGGAGATGTCTGAGACCCAGGCAACCTCATTACAAACCACCGTGAGCTCCTCTCAGAGATATTGTTTATTTGAGTCATTCTCCGTTGCAGTATGAAAAGTAAGGTACCAAAATTAAAAGACCAAGTTTGCACTGAGATCAAGTTTAGTTTTTTTTCAGAACCACTCATCTAATCTGATGACTCCATTGCTTTCTTGTCATTCAACCAAGCTGACACAGATTGTAAAGCCTATCGTCACTCTGCTTATCAGCTAATCACTACAGAGTGCTATAATCAAATAATCAATGAGCCATTTGACCAGAGTCAGTATCCCACCTTCCAAAGCTGCCAATTTAGGTCTCCATTCATCAGCCCGATCTGACACTTACGTCAATAGAACATCCTATCATACTGTCCAGTCCCTTTGATCAGTGGAGAGTTTGGAAAATTGACAGTGTGTAAAAATAGATAATGTTTGCTATGCATTTAGCCAGCATTTACCTCTGGTGATCAGTGTAGTGTACTGTTTAAGGGACTCAGAATAGAAATGTATTCTGAATTTTGAGCATTGAACTGTCACAGCTTTCTTGAGTGACATTCAGTAAAGATAACAAAAAGCATGAACACAGTTTACATAATGTGGTCTTGTGAAAAATGAATGGTCAAAGTCACAGTCCATAACATATATCTAACACATATATATGCTTAATAGTACAAGGGGAATAAATAAAGGCCAGGGAGAGAAGCAAAGTTATTTCTTTTTTATAACAGTAGTGATGGAGGGGAATGTGGCACAAGACATCAAACATATGGCTATTATGTCCCCGAGGCTGTAGACAGCTCTGATATGGAGGAAAAATAGCAAGCTTCCGATCTTTGAGAGCTAACTTCAGCAGCCGATTGGCAGGCCTTGACATTAGGATGCTGCCACCCCGTCATTATCAACATGGCTGTCTGCTTTGGTTGCATTATGACATGGTAGAAGGGCAGTAGAAGGTCTTAGGATACTGTCTGTCCAGATGGTATCCGGCCACAGCAGATTACCACTCCTTCAGCAGCGTAATATTGGCTCTGAAGAATTATTCAAAATGTAACACAGTTCAATCCCTTACTTTACCATGACATTAGCCATTCATGGCGCAGAATCCCACACACTATGCTTCTTGTTTTTAGTTGTGAGATTTGTTACAAAGCAGCAGTGACTAATGCCTTTAGATGTAATTATTTGATAAACCTACAAAACACAAATACATATACTTCCATTCAGCCTGAGCAGTCACCCAAATGCTGCTGGATTTATGAAGTGTATTTATTTTGTAGTTTTTGTTCGATTCACTGGATTCATCTCACAGGTAAGTTAGTTCACCAGGACACCCTCTACCCCCCACCACCTCAAATGGCCTTTTTATCCCTATTCAGTGAAACAGGCAGTGAAACATGAGTTTGAAGACATATGGCTCCTCTGTAGTATGTGCACTAAGCAGAGTATGTGCACTAAGAAGAGCTGGACATGCCTTATTGTTGAGGGCTCTTGTTTGTTTTTTTCGTCTTGTCACTAAACACATCCAGACAGTGGAGGACCGAGGTTAAGCTCTTCAAGACAGATGGCCAAAATCTGCTCAACTCTAGGGTTAAATACCCTCTTTATTTCATCAGGTACCCTAAGTGTCTTTGTGTTTTACAGAAAGCGGGTGACATCAGGGTCAAACTATTGATGAGTCGGGTGTTTGTAAACACTTTGCTGCCTCAAGCTAATCACTGCATGTATTCCCATGGATGTTCCTGGAGCCATATGGCAAGGGACAAGCATCTGAACGAAGATGTAGAAGTACATATCATTGGGGAATGGTGGGAAAGCATCCCCTCTTTATAGAAGAGCGGAGCATGGAAGGGTGAGCAGCTCAGGGAGCAGGAATGGGAACTAGTTAAGGGGTGGGGGTGGTGGACAACAGAGGGTGTGGATGGACCTTCACACAGCCTGGGCTTAAAGAAAAGAAGCTGGAAGATTTCAAAGAAGCTCCTCCACATTGAGCGGTTCAGTGCCTCTCACTGCATCTCCTTGTCATTCACACAGCAGAGCAACTCCGTGGACAGCTGGGATACGGCTCAGTCGTAGCTAGGAATGAGATGGGCTGTGAAAGTGATGGGCTGAGTCAGTCATGCTGCAGTCCTGGGAAGACAGGAAAGATGAGTAGAAGATTTGACAAGAGTCACCATTATGACAAATTGAACCCTTAGTTTGTCAATACCCATGATTACTGACTGGACCCTGGAGCAATATGGAGTGACAAGACCATGACAAGACCACACCCTATGCCGCATGAGTGGCAACGCAAGGAATGAGAGCACATTCAACAAACTATTTCAGTTTTCCAAAGTAGCCTACAGTATATTTAGAAAAAAACATGTCAGGATCAGGATCTTTACCTGGTAGAAATCTCATGTGCACCTGGTGCAGATACTGTAATTATGGTTATGCACATCCACCTGTCTACTACTGAATCCAAAAAGAGTAGCGAGTAGGAGCAGCTTCAAACTACAGACCCCAAGAAAACAATTGAAACAACAGGGTTAGGTTTTTTTTGTTCTACATTTGAGACATTTTAGTTAAGATCTAAAGAATAATAAGAGACGGGAGTTTCAACTTGTATTTCCTCATATTTATGTCTCCTATTTGTGTAATTTATTAAATAAGTAATTGCAATTTTTTTTTGAATGTCCCCGTTTAAGGGTGGGAAACAGATAGGGCTAAAGTAAACAACATATAATATTTGGGAAAACATCTCTCTCCTCTAAGAGATTTATTACACCTCCGACCCACTGGCATCATTGCACTGTTGCAGTCTATATTTGCGAGCGATTTACTGCAGCCTATTTCAGTTTTTCTTTGTGTTAATGTTTTCTTTTTTCAGCCATCCTCCTCTTTAGAAGGTGAAATTCATGCTCTGTTGTGTTTAGGTTCAGTGACTGTCCTCTCCGGTCTAAACATTCCACCCTCTCTCCCCCTGATGAAGTCCTTTGTTGTGTTGGCGATATGATTTACTTTCTACTTTGTCATAGTGTGTCTTTAGGCTTCTTGAATTCCTTCTGCTGTTACCATCATGAGTTACATCATCAGTACCCTTCCTGAAACTATTGGCTGATATGTCCTGAGGTTAGCAGAGATTAGTTTTCTAAAGATTAGTGAGCCTCTTCCAGAAGCAGTCATGCAAGCACCAGTCATGCCGCCACCCCATCGCGCTTCATAGCTTGTACATTGTGTATCATGAGCAGATACACTTTGGCCTTTTCGTCACTTTTGTCTTATCTGTCCATGGAACCCTCTTTTGCTGCTGAATACTTATTTAGAAAATCCAATCTGGCCTTCTCACAGTTGATGAGTGGTTTGCAGCTTGTTGCACGTCCTTCATATCGCTTGTCTTGAGGTCTTATTCGAATGGTAGATAGTGATTCCATTATGCCTGCCCTGTGGATGCTGGTTTTAACATCATTGATTGCTGCTTTGCCTGCCTGTTCAGTGTCTTTTGCTAGTGGTTGTACAAAGACTCTGAATGATTTCCCCCTTCTCTCAACTTCAAAAAGGCCCACTTTTCTCTCATTGACAGCCGACTGGGCTTCATATTGGTTTGTCCCTTTTATCAGGTGATACCCAAGGCTGAAACAGTGGAAATTTCAGATGCAAAACCTGTGCAATAAGATACATCACATGTGACAATACTTTTGCTTGCCTGAAAACACATGCTATGTCCTAACACATTTTGCATCAGCCACCCATTCTCATTCTCATCCATTCTTAGTTAGTGTTTTTATAAATTATATGAAAAACTGTCAAAGTTGATTTTACGATTATGAAAGTAAAGGCATGTTTAAACGTATTGCTCAGAAATAGAGCTTTACTGAGGTGGAAGTAACATTTCACTGAAAGGCAATGTTTCAACCTAAATTGGGTCACAGAGCTCGGATTCCTCAAAAGTGAGAAGCAGGGAAGCTTTTTCGACATAGCATGCAGTAAAAAAAGACCCAGACAAGCAAGATGAAGGAGCCGATGGACATAAACACAAAGCTAAAAGTTCAACGACATTTGTGTCTGTGTCTACTGATTCACTGTGGTACCTATGTATTTAACAATTACATCACAATTCCATAACAAATCAATATTTATAATGTGAATTGGTTATTAAAAACACAGGCTAATAATAAAGGATATAATAAATGAAGCACGACACATAAGAAGAATAAAAGAATTTATAAAGGTCGTCTCTCATTCCATGAACAAATCAAGATTTTACCATAAGATGCATTTAAAGTCAAGCCAAATAAAAGTCACAAGAGACTGACTTTTTTTTCCAAATACAGAGGTAGTTTGGAGAAAGAAGCACAATATACACATACAGTAAACTGTAAATGCACTTCTAAGCAAAGGAGGCAAATTAAGGTATTGCATAAATGCAAATGTATGCATATTCCTTTTATCAGCCTCTACTATGTTTTTTTTTTTGTTGTTGTTGAAAACTTTGCTCTTTTAAAAGTGCAGGCAGACAAACAGCAAGCTGTTTAAAATTCATGGAACATTTATTTAATTCACCGGGCAGGGACCTTTCCTGACAACCTTTTACTTCTCCTGCTCAAGCTCTGGTCTGACATTTGTCAGGACCATATTGGACATGATGTATGTACCATGACAGACTACTTTCCTGCATCATTCATAATGCTGTCTTGGGTTGGCTTTGATCAGGGGATAAGCATAAGCGTCACCAGCATCATGCAAACCTCCTTCTAAACAATACTGACATATGTGATGGAAAAAAATGTGAAAAAAGCACATCCACAAAGAGTGAGCATAAGGATGTACAAACACAAATAACTCGGGCATTTTAACTGATCTGATGGTGGGATATCACCTGGGATATAACCCTAACCTGAAAACTGCTATGTGGTGGAGATATGTATATGTTTTAGTAGAGAAGGGCATTGCTCATAATCATAATAGTGCCCAACAAGCCTGCACTTAAATAAGAAGGAACATTTTAGATGCATTTTAAAAGATTCTGTTGGTAATTGAAATTGGTAAAATCATCTTAACATAATAAACCATTAGATTGTGCAACGGTATCAGAGGTGCAGCAGTTTTGTATACATTAGATTATATAGATATAGATTGCAGTTATAATGGCTCAGAAATGTTCACGTGCATCCTTTCTTAAATTGACCTTCTGCCCAATGTTAAGTTTATTCATCAGATAAAACAGGACATTCATTTAATTTTATAGTTAAATACAATTGAAACTAAAATTGCTTCGTGTGTGCTCACACTTCAGTTTTCAGTTTTGTGCTGAATTTAAACTCGCATTCTTTTCCGAAGGACGAAGGATGAGCGTGAGCCAGCCACATTAAACCCTGACACATCTTACTCTTATTGGGTAATGGCTTGAGACAGGCCTTATTGACCTGTCTGACTGATGCAGCCCCACAAGGTTTTCATTACAAACCGTCCAGCTTTCTAAAAGGTCTTTTATATGAGCTGGGACTCTATCTCTATTTGAGAGACATACCCGTAATAACTATTTGAGGGGAAATAACATTACTTTATTGAACTTTGGGTTAATTTAATAGCCGAGTGTTGACAGAACCTGTAACTCCTCTGTTTGCTGATGATCTCAGACTGAATATGTGCTAATACAATCAAGCAAGTATCAATATTATAGTAGTGCAGGAAGTAGTTGGTCCTTTGACCACACCATTTCCATTGTACGTTACACATTATTAGATTTACTTAGTTTATTTCTTAGCATGAATTCTCTGAAAGATACCTTGAGAGGCAAATTTGTAATGAAGTTTCAAGTCAGCGATCACTCGGGGAGAAATGATGAAATATGATGTGATACATTACAGCATGATTTAGTCAAATGTGTCCCAGGTGTCCCAGGCAACCTGTATTCACATGCTCTTTGTCCAATGTTTCCACAAACTGGCTGAACTGAAAATGTTATCCTCTGTATGTTTCTTAGAGGAAAACATTATTGTCCATTGTCCATTTGGACTCGAGGATGAACTTTTCATATTTGGTGGTCAAAGATCACTGTCTCTGTGACCTGATCCAATCTCATTCCAAAGCATAAGCATGAATTATGAACATAATTCGAGGAATGCCTGTTGAAAATTCCTGGAAATAATAAAGAACTAAAAATATAAATCTGAATATTTTCTTTTGCAAGAAATCCATTAATACTTGTGATGAAATGTATGACTTACCTCAGCATAGCATGAACAGTTTGGAAAGTGCAGGACTGATTTTTCTTTTTTGGGAAAGCTAGGTAAGATGGAGGGCCGTGTTTTAAGGCATATTTGGTAATAAAGGTGAGCGACAGCAGGTGCTAATAAGACAGAAAAGTCCCTTTTCTGCCTTCTCTTCCTCTCAGCAGCGTAATTGTAGGAGGCCTTTTGTTGACAATCCCTGAAGGAAAATTGCAAGCACTCTGTGACTCCTGGTCAGTCAGATCCTATTACCTGTCTCCATGCTAACATCAACTTCAGTCAGCGGCTAGAGCACTACCACATACTCCCTCATTTCGCCTCTTCTTTTGACCGATAGGTCTGATAGTCTCCACAGAGGCATAAGAATAGCCTACAGTTAAAATACAGACTGCAAAACCCTTTGCTAGAAGTTTCACACCATCAGACTTGATTCTTTTCCTTCTAGTGCACATTTGGCACCGGTAATAATTCCAAGGAACCCACCACTTCGACCAAATTCTCAATATTAACTAAAAAAGCATTTAAAAATAATAATGGATGTTAGGTACCATTCACATTTGAGCCAACACAGTAGTAGTACACACACCTGTAATTCTGTTGTGTCACTCTTTAGTACCTTGTATGGTACTCTACTTTCTTTTTGGGTGTAACATTTGCATGCTAGTATGCACTTCACTTACTCTTGGATGGTCTGTTTTCTGAGCTGCTCCCTCTGTGTGTTATTCAGATTTGCTAGATAGGAAAGTTAGAAAAGTTGCTCAGTTGCAGGATTGCATAACCAAGTTAGACAGTTTTTTCCTCATTTTCTTCCCGACCTGTCACATTTGATTTGTCAGAACACTCAAGAAGAGAATGAAAAAAAAAATCTCAAAACACTTATACTCACGTTATGTAAAGCTTATATAATGAGGGGATGGAAGAATCTTGTCAGAGAAGGCTACTGTGTTGTGGGATGGGAGAATTTTTAATTGTCCACCCTTATCATTTTTTTAAAATCCCTTCATCAATTTTGAACAGCCTCCTGTAAAAATTTAAATGGTAGTGTGTGTGTGTGTGCGTGTGCGTACATGTGTGTGTTGAACTGCCTGGCTTTTCCTCAGCTCACTTCTTTGTTATCTGGTGCTTAGTAGGCATAGACATCCGAGATGGTTCTAGACCAATAGACCAAGAGGGAGGCCAAGTAATCAGCCATGAATTTCAGTTTTGAAAGTGTGAGCTCTAATTAAATTTAACTTGGCCTGATAAGAAGTTTAAGTCCAAAGTTAGCATTAGGAATGAATGCAACAAAAATTTACTCAGAAGAAAATTTGTCCTAAAGGCCAAGGGAAATTTTAAATACAGCTATGTAGCAGGTCATGTTTCCTCTCACCCTATTACATTTTAAAAAATCATAATAATATTGATGTAATTGCTGTACCCCACATTTATTCTTAAGCATGTTAATGAACTGCCTCTTGTGGCCCATGTATACATATGCACAGCACTAGTCAGTAACAAATAGCTTCATTGTGGTTATTAGCTAGAAAGTGTGCTGTATGTCATGTGGAAAAGCATTTGTCAGATGGGTTGTCTTAAAAATATATGGCTTCTTTCTCTCTGTGCAGCGATGAGTCAGTTAGAACAGTAATGAAGTTATTTTTCCACAGAGTGAGAAATGGGAGAAAGTAAGGGAAATCAATAGTGATATCTCGAAGCTAGAGTCTGCCATTTAATCTCTCAGTGGTATTGGAAGTGCTTCATTTGGCCTTTTTGATGCTTCCCCACCCACACTCTGCTCACAAAACACCTACTCCCCAGTGCTTCTTATGAGTAAACATGCATAAATGGACCTCATACCAGATTAAAATAGCAGCTTGACCATACTGTTTCAAATGGAGGTCTTGTAAGAATTCAGAAGACTGGTTGCTAAAATATGATTTTTTTTTTCATATTTTGATTGTATTTTATTCAATTAAAGTTTTTGCTTTATCCATTTTTGTCCCAAGCTGTAAGAAATACATGTCTTGTACTATCAAAGCATTTTTACACATTTGGGAAGTTGGTTTCAAAAGATGTCTCTATGGCAGTGGTAAATGACCTAGCATAAACATGTACTGTAGGTCCTGTCTTTAGTGTGTTGATCAACCTCATCTCACACGTATTCCACGCTACTTGTGAAAAATTGGCACAGCTCCGGTTACAGCGCTGTGTTAGCAGAGGAATGTAAATCAGGAGTAATGGATGAGGGCCCATAAAAACACCTGCACATGTGATGTTAATGCTCTGCTTCACATGATCTCGCATCTGAAAGGGTGAAGCTAAAGGCCATGAATAAATCACACGCTCTCCAGCGAGCAGATCTTTTGCTTTTCACATTTGCTGGTCTCTTTCATTGCAAGAATGGGCAGAGTTGTTTTGGTTCTCTGCCTTCACACAAACCATAGAGCGGAACCACAGTCTTGAGTGTGAGTGTCTTGGTTGAGCTGAGGCAGGCAGCCATCACCAATGTAGCCTTTAGGTAACATGACACGAAAGACTAGCAGATCTTCTCTTAATCTCTGTGGCAGGGCAGGGGTGGCTGTGGTGTTCAGATACATGAACCACCGTATCACAATAAGGAAGCTTTCTGAGAGGCTGGTGTTTTCTGTTCAGAAGCCTGTCTCCACTCGAGGCACTGCTACATTTGAATTTCTATCCCAAGTCAAAGACAACTACAGAAAAAATAACAAGTTTGTAGATTAAATGCTGTGTTTTGAAATTCTAGCGACTCTGTCAAAGGGATCTGCGTCTTTTTTACCTCAGTGTTTCTTCTTGTGTACATTGTTACAGCTAGGGAAATGAAATTATGATTAGTTGGTGGTCTATTGACACTTTAAAATAGGTCAGTGCCTTATTCATTTTTTGGTGAGTCATGGCCACTGGGGCCAAAATATGCCCATTAGTGTTGTGTTGGATTACACAGAAAAGAAACAGTTTGTAGATAACAGTCTTTAGCAGGAAAAAAGAGGTAAAACAGAAATTGATATGTAGTTTTTCAGTTGTTTTGTCTTACTTCACCTACCATCTGCTGCAATGTTCATAATCCATCCCCATTCTCAATCTTAATATTGTCATAACAGCTGAGTAAACATCCCTCTCTCAGCTGGACCTCCAGCCACTGCAAAAATAATGATTCTCACACACACACACTGGGAAGAACAGAATTTCTTTCACAAAAGTTACCACAGATAATGTCCCAGCAGTTTACCTACAAAAGAGTTGTGCATTAATATGCACTCCTTGTCTTTTTCAGTTTTAATATTATGCTAAATTCTTTTCATTATTCACCATATATTCAACATGTGTATTTGTTGTCATATGGTATGGGCACATTGTTCCTATAAGATCTCATGACATATTCACTCTGTACAGTCAACAGACAAGAGAGGTGATGTTTTATTTTTTATTCCTTTTCTAAAAGTCAAGAAAATCAAACAAACAAATTAATACTCCAAAAAATAATTATAGGCACCAAAGTGTTATATTTAGTAGGAATAATTATTAAGGCAGTTTACTCATCATAACCGGTGTACTGTTGCATGTCTTTGTAACACCTATACAGGGGGTCCTCGTCGGTCGTCGGTCGACGGTCGTGAGATACGACGTTTTCGTGGTTACGACACATCTCCCGTGAACTTCCTTGTTTTGGCTTAAGCGGTTTGCCTCGTAAATATGTACAGACTTCACACGGGAACTAGTTGGTGAGCGCTCTCTCTGTCTCTCAGCGCACCTGCCGGCTCTCCAACACCTCCACAGCACAGCTAGGCTACTCTGCCATGTGTTTACTTATGTGAAATGGACGGCTGGCGGGGGACACAGATGGGTTCGGGATCGTGGCAATACCGTAGGTTTATTCACAACACAGGGTCTAGAAGGTTGATATCAGTAATCTAAAGGAAATGCTCATTACACTCGCGATGTCAACCCCTACGGTGTGTCAAGAGGGACAAGAGGCAATTCACCCAAGTAAACTCTTATTTTAGCGTGGTGTTATAGCGACATCTATTGGCACAACTTAGTATCTACGTTACATATGAATGTATGTTCCGACTTACGTCGAAATTCGGTTACGACACATTCTCAGGAACGGATCTCCGTCGTAACACGAGGACCCCCTGTATTACCATTAAAGTGTGATAGTAATGGATTGAGTAAAGGAAATGAATCAAGTGTAGAGGTGAACACTGCACATTACTATGAGCTCCTGAGTTAAAACTCTTTGCCCAAGGGAAGATTTCAGACACTCACTGTGAAGTTCTCGTCCTCTCTTCTGAAGTGCCCTGCCTCTCTCCCTGCCCCACTGTGCCTCCTCCTTCTGAATTTTTCACCCACTCCACCTTCTCGTCTCTGGTTGCTTGCTCTCACAAAGTCTTCAGATTCAGGTCAGAGGGAGCGGACAGTCTGCCTTTAGCAGCTATTAAAGTAAGGCTCACCAGATAAAGGCCTCCAAGGATAGCCATCCATCAGAGAAGGTAAAAGTGGGAAAAATCCATTTAGGGCTCTCATTAGAAAGGTCTTGTTGCCAATCACGCACACGCGTTTGTGCGCGCACACACACACACACACACACACACACACGCACACACACACACACACACGCACACAATAAGATTGTTCATTTTAAATGCTTTGACCCCCAGAGTTTAAATATTTCAAAATCAAAGTACCACATTCCTCCAATTCCCTCCAACCCAGTGAACTATACATTTAAATTTCATTATGGTCTGATCCACTGAGCTCCACATCCCTGTCTCCTAGGGGCTATATGCCTAAGCTGAGGTTCTTGAGGACTTTGCCCCTGCACCCACGGGACCGAGGTGACTCCTTCCTCTTTTCCTTCAGGCCACGTGTTAACTCAGCCTCTCTATCTAACTAAACTCAATTTCCTCCTCCACTGCCTCAAACTGCATCGTCAGAATAGGGTGCAGTAGAGCCAGAGTCTATTCCCAATGGCCAGATTTGCATACGTGCCACTGTACAAAAATCCACTCTCTCCCCGAGTCGTTTCAGAGGCCTGTACCTCTGCTTCTTTCATTCCAATGAGCGGTCTTTTTCTCTGCTCCTTCAAATCTCTTCTGTAAAGCAGACTGTGTAGGAACCCGTATGTTTGTATGTTAATGCAGCGGGGAGTGGTCCATGACTACACTGCAGTGTCTGCCATAACAGGAAGGAGACTGGCAAGCAAACATCACAACAGGATGTAGGTTAATATGCGTGCACAGTTTTTGCAGGTGCCATGTTAGAGTGAGAGTCTGCTGGCCACATGCCTGGGAAAGCCCCAATTAACGGCTATTCTTTGTGTTTGCCTCAAAGTGGTTAAAGTTGACAGGCTTGTAATGGAACAAACGAAGGGTCACTACCAAAAGCAACATCAGACACATACACCGATTCCCATAAATATAGTCTGCATGAAAGAAAGGTGCACAGACTGGAGCTGAGGTAACAGCGAGACCCAAACTATTGAACTAGATCTTCATGTATATTTTATTACAGTCTTGTCTTTGATGAAGCTACACTGGAACATGGGTGACAGCTTTTGTCACCAATACTTTGTAAAGCCATTTACGCTGTCGTTTCGATCCCTTATGTGCAGTTTCTGCTCAGGGGCTCTTATTTGTCCTCATCTATTTGGAGCCCATAGAGCTGTAAAGTAAAACACTAAACTCTGCATACTGTTCAACATACAGTAATATGTTTAATTAGGATTTTTTCCTGTGTTTTAAAAAAAAGGGTCTAGCACCTGACGATTGAGGAAGTGCGACAGTGGACAGGACAGTGGACAGTTTATTTCCTACGCACCTGCTTTATGAAATCCTATAAATGTTCTCCTGTTCTGAAGCTCCCCATTTAAAATGCATATATTGTATTTGTGACAACACAGAATAAGCACGGGAAGCACTGAGTATCCAGATGGTCACATGAGTGATGTTTGGGGTCTTTGGTGTTAGACCTCACAGAGGGTTAGTGTGATGTGTGTCTGGATGCAGTCCAGATTAGGGGGTGGTGATGGGACATAGGGAAGGCAGCAATGGAATCAAGCTTTGACTAACACAGACGCGCACACACACATGCAAATGCACAATGCTCTCTGCATGGGTGGCAGTCTGAGCTGTGCTCATATTTTTACAGCTGGACCCATATCCCATTGCTTTTGCAGATGCTTTGAGGCCTTTGTGTCGCACAAAATTGTAGGTTTTACTAAAGGGATGTATTTATTTTGCCCAAACCACCCTATAAACTGAAACTGAATGTATATCATCTTCACTCTTATTTGAAGAACATGGACCTTGACAGTACAAAAAAGTACTATTATTATGTAACTCCAGGAGTACAAGTCCTGTGAGAAACAAATGTTTAATGCTGTTATTTATAGTTACATTTCAAACTGCTTGGCTATGCAACTCAGGAGGACACATTAGAGCTTGGACTTGTTCATTGATTGTCCTGAATAATCATGTTGCATCAGGCTTGGTACGTTATCATGCATCTGAGTCTGGCGTTATACCTGGATGTGGCCTGTTGTATTTAACAAAATCCCAGGCTCTCTCCCTCAAAGGGATTTGGGTGCAGGCAGGAGAGACTAAGTTATGAGCTCATACAAGATTAAAGTTTAGTATATTTGATTGTTTCTCTTGTGTGGCAGGGTTTTTACAATGGCTCTGGCCAGACGATTCAGTCTGAATTAGCCTTAGCAGGAGGGAGAGAAGGGCCACTGAGAGGGGCTGCAGCTAATCCCAGGATATTGAGCAGGATTCCTGGGATGAGGCTTCGCTCCTTTGCTTTCCCAAGTGTGACGGTGGGGAGTGTAGTGAGGGTGAGGGGGGGTGAGGGAAGAGGGTGGATTTGGGGTCTCTTTCTCTCCTCTGTCCCTATTGTTCTGAAAGTTTTCACAGTTTAGGGGCACAGTGTCTAGGATTCTCTGTCCACTGAAGTGAGTCTTTTTTGGGTGTAACAGCCAGGCAGTGTCGGCCTCTGAGGATTAGGCCCACTGGGATAATCAGGATCAGTTCTCAGTGTCCATGAAGGGGGTCTTAGTCAATGTCCAACAGAGTAGGAGAAGGGACGCCACTGTCCTATGAAGGTTATGGCTCTTATAACATAATGTCATCTCCCTCTTTTCCCATTTCCTCATATATTACCTGTTAGGATTCTGCATGAAATCCACTCTGGTTAGGCTGTAAAGGCAGTGATTTAAGACCTACAACGAATGACAATTATACAATGTAATATATTAAAGACTGTTTATAACTGTTTAAAATTTTCAGACTTAATTCGCACAGATTATTATTTTTGTTTGTTTTGTATAGAAGAACAATGGGGCAGTTGTGCTAAGACAGAGGTGAGTTTTAAACATCCAGAGAGAGACACACACACACACACACACACATCCTGTCTCCCCTTATTGTTCTTACACAGGTTATTTTTTTCGCTGGAACGTCCGTGTTGTAGGTTGTGGTCGGGGCACGAAACAAAGAGAGCAAGAGCAAAAGATGCCATTTTGTTTGCAGCCACATCTGTTTTTCAAATTTGTCTTTTTATATCACCTCTGAAAAATCCACCTTGCACAAAAGTCCTGGAAATGGGTGGAACAGAATGAGACAGGCTGCCTGTGTATACAATAAGGGGAACGCAAATGGATACACAGGTGGTGCAGCCATTCTCCTTTCATGTGGCACGCACATTAAGAAACGAAGCAGGAAAGTGCAACTTTTTGTATAACACCATTGTTTTTTGGTGGAACCTGAATTGTATGTTCACACACTTAGGTTTGAGCTCTCTGCAAATTTTATGAAGGTTTTTATTTATCTGGATAGACAGCGGGCTTGGTTGGTTCTCTGACTCTGTTGTCAGAAAATTATGTCTACAGTCAGATCCTCCATAAATGTCACTTGCCTTGTGCTGTTACTAAGATACGGGTGCGAACAACCGCAAGCATGTGGGTGAACTGGTGAGCAACTCCAGCACGCGCAGAGACAGAGCAGTTCGCTGCACAAAGGCCAACAAATAAGTGCTTTCATATCTACCCTCCCCCCTGTTTGGGACAGTTGAGGAGTTGAATGGAAAGCAGGGTTTGGGGTGTGTGTGTGTGTGTGTGTGTGTGTGTGTGTGTGTGTGTGGTGGGGGGCACTGGGTAGAATAGGGAAACCAGTGTTAGGAACATTGTGTTGTGGGATTTCATTGCTCTGTGTTCATCTCTCCTCTCGGTGGTTGCATCTCTATAACTCTGAAGTTGTCTAAATCTTGTCTGTCTGTTGGACGCCGTTCTCTCAGCGTTGAGTTGCCCCCATTATTCAGTGTTAATTGTCACTTTTCATGACTGAAGTTAATGTCGCCATGCTCAAATGTGTTGTGTCTTAGTGAGGGTGACAACGCTCATAGCGTGTGACATTTTGTAGCCGATCTGATGACTCCCATTCACTTTGCAACAGTGCAGCTTTAATTAACACCGTAGTTCAGTTTGTATGAGACTTTTCGCAAAACCCAGACCAGGACTGTAAATTATCAAATGTTTTTACTCTTTTTTTGCTCATTTTATTTCACAAGTTTTTAAGGTGAATGGAAAATAGTCCGAGTCTGATGCGGGGACAGTTGATACAAAGTACAGTTGTAATTTCAGTTTGATGTCTTTTTTTAAATGACTTTTTAAACCCACATCACATGTTTGCAAACTATATGACAGCATTAGACCCTCTGTTTGGTGCGGGGTCCCTACTTTCTCCTGGTTTGTCAGAGTCCTCTCATTCACAGTTTCTCTGTCTCTCTGTCCTCCATGTTGGGTGTTGACTTAATGCAAATTGCCTGCCTGCATCCTTGTTGTGTGAAAGAATGCTCAAAAGCACTGCGATGAGTTACAACACAACAAAACAAATAATAGAGTAGAATGACTTGCACAGCGCTAGTGCATGCAAATAATTCATATTAGCAAACCAGCTTTATATATATGTGTGTGTGTGTGTGTGTGTGTGTGTGTGTGTGATATAAGATGTCATTGAACAACATCAGAAGATGATCTACAGCTCATCACATTGCTGCACTACTTGTTGCTATATTGTCAGTGTTTGCTGCACACTGTGCCAAAATGTCGCATTAGCACATCTTGTGGTGCAGTTTCAGAGCAGTGTAGGTGTCCTTTGGGGCAGGTGTAACAATATAAGCAGAAATGGCAGCATGCTATTAGTCTTATGCTCTTCTGGCAGGCACTCTGTCTCAATAGACCCCACTGCAGTCAGACAGTGTAACTTATTCAGCCCTGAGAAAAGGGTAGGTGCTCCCCTAACACACAACATCTATTCTAATCCCTCTGCTCACAAGACCAAACCCACTTACTTGATGTTGTTAAACTCCCAACTCACAGCATTGCAAGTTTTTTTTTAATGTGGTCCCTTTTCATACTTTTGCTGAATAAAATGATAATTTATTACATTTTAAATATGATAAATTATAATAGCCATTGGCTTTTGGTTTTGGAAAAAGTATTTGTGTTGCACTGTAGAACAATATGTATAATATGTATCATCCTGAGATTTCATGTCCTTCTCATTGTCTCTCGGGTCTGGTATGCATCCCGTGTTGCTAGTGCACATGTAAACAGGAATAAGTTGTGAGGTTTTTTTGCAACATACTGTTGATAGCAGTAACATAAAGTCATGATAAAATTCAGTATCTGGACAACAGGTGGTGGGGCCCTGTAAATTTGTCTATAAATGTAGCATGATTGAACAAATGAAATTGAAACTGTAATGCCTGTCATTATTCCCCTTCAATAAGTAAAGCACTTATGCTTTCTGCTTGTGTCATGTCAGCCTCTACACTGATAATAACGCTATCACAACAGTAAACAAAACTTTTTCCTTCGTCCGCTTCACTCCCACAGCTTTAGATTTCATATTTTTATACCGCTTATTCCCCACGTAATATATTTTTAATTAATGTTTGTGGTGTAGACAGCACACATGCTGCCTTTATATTATGCTGAAGTTGTTTTGGATTGCAATTCCCATCCTTTCTCCCACAGTGGAAATAACGGAGAGGGTCAGCTTCGACATTGGCCGGTCTATGATGTGCAGCACGCACAGCTGTACAGCAGCTTTATTAATGGGATTCAGGAGCTCATCTGAGTGTTCTGATAATGGAACAATGGAAGGCCCTGCTTTGACAATCCTTCATCTCTGAGATGCTACAATTGATCACCAATTCAATTGCTAGCTGTAGAAAATTGAATTTCTAGCCCTAACATTGTTCGTTAACCACGGTGCCGATGAGAAGGCCATCCAGATTAATGATAATGGGAGGCTGAGGAGGCTTCTGCGACGGCCTGTGAATTTGATTAGCTGCAGACGGCTGTGGAGACAGAGCAGCCAGTCAGACTCTTATGTGGAAGTACTTAATGAAAACCCTGCATGGAAGGTAATTGGGAAATGTTTGTCTGGCTGCACACTTCTCAACTTACTGTACGCAGTCTTTAAACCTATCTCGCTTCAATCTTGCACTCATTCTTGCTTTTAAACACACACACACACACGCACAAAAAAATGATCTTGCCTATTAAAATAAAGAAGCCACTTACAGGAAAATCCTGCTTGAACAAACGGTCCATTGTTTTAAGCTTCAGTGCTGTTGATGGTTTCGGTTTTCATGCTTAGTGGTCAGATTAATTATGATGCCCTTAAAACGGATTCACTATCAATATCAACTTACACAATAATACAATACAGGGGGTCCTCGAGTTACGACGGAGAGCCGTTCCAGAGAATGTGTTGTAACCGAATTTCGACGTAAGTCGGAACATACATTCATTGTGCCATTGTGCATACATTGTGCCACTAGATGTCGCTATAACACCACCCTACAATAAGAGTTTATTGGGGTGAATAGGGGTTGACATCGCGAGTGTAATGAGCATTTCCTTTAGATTTCTGATATCAACCGTGTGGACCCTGTGTTGTGAATAAACCTACGGTATTGCCACGATCCCGAACGCATCTGTGTCCGTGTGCATCTCCTTACCGCCCCCCCCCCGCCAGCCGTCCATTTCACATAAGTAAACACAAGGCAGAGTTGCCTAGCTGTGCTGTGGAGGTGCTGGAGAGCCGGCAGGCGCGCTGAGAGACAGAGAGAGCGCTCACCAACTAGTTCCCGTGCGAAGTCTGTACATATTTACGGGGCAAACCGCTTAAGCCGAAACAAGGAAGTTCACGGGAGATGTGTCATAACCACGAAAACAACGTAACTCGCGACCGTCGTAACTCGAGGACCCCCTGTATCTCAAATTATACAACCTAGTATTTTTTAAAATTTCTGTTTATTAAATAGTCTCTTGCGTTCATGTGTTGTTGACCATACCTCAAGTTGTGATATACTAAGAATTGGTGTATGAAGAAATCAACACTGCAACCTTAAGACAGTTGCTCATCCATTTCACTGTAAGCCTGATGAATTCAACATGACCACAGTGTATATGATAGTCGGCTCCATAGTCGGCTGTGAATTAGTTTTAAAAATAAGTTACACTTTTTTTCACACTTATGAAATATTATTAACATTTGCACATAAGACAAAAAGATGAGTGTGAGCACTGAGTGTTCCCCCCGGTGTCAGCACTGCCGGTCAAACACTGCCAATTGAGCAGTGGTAGAAATGGCTCATGCTCTCTTCGCAAGACACTCTCATTTCGACTACTGCACAGAGGCATTGTGATTAATATGTTAATTTCTACGTCCGAGTAGAGCAGATAACTTGTTATGATGGAATCGCAGCAGAGTGTCATTTCAAGCTTGTGCGGTGGGGGAAGCTTACCTCTGGTGAAAGTTACATTTACATTTAAATGTATGCTACATTCTTACCCATAGCATATCAAGACAGGATATTCTCTGGAAATTAGATTAATTGTCTTATTTACGCACTGGTGATTAAATGAGGAAGGAAGTGAAATCCCTGTTGCAGAATGTTTTTAATATATGCACCCGTGTAGCCTCCATTTTCAAGGATGCCACCCTCTTAAATCTGCTCTTAAAGGACAGAGACAAGGCTGCAGTCTGCACCTCTGAGGAGCACGCATGTGTTACAAGTAGCATGCGAGTTTGTGTTTGCTTGCATGGCTCTGTTCATTTTGTGGGCTGATGCGAATAGAAATTGAGGAGGGAGTTAAGGGGGGTGGTCGAGGTGTGTATGCTGTGTTCTGACTAGCAAATCACTGGACATTGGGGGAAGAGCGTTGTGTTGTGACGGTTTCTGAGAAAAATGTTTGGATGTTTGGAGATACAGTATGTGTTCAGTTACTTTGTAATCAAGGCACAACTGATGTTGAGCATTGTTTTCTTTATGTGTGTGAATTGTGTTATAGAGCCAAAATTGATTATAAACCTGTTACAATTTGGGCGCAGAAGGCAGCCAAGGTTAATTTACTGGATGAGAAGGTCGTTAGAACCCTCCCTTTATCAAGCTGCTTCATTGGCTAACTTTAAATCCCCTCTGAAAACAGGAGTTAATTAGGAAAACTGACTGAAGACGGATCCCACACATGACACAAGCGTTTATTTTCTGGACTGGAAACACTACATTTGCATCCACACACAATTAACAACACATTTTGTTGTGCCTACCTTTGTGCTAATTCATCTACACAACGCTATATTACTAAAAAATAACAGAATAGAGGCTCTTTGTTAATTAGAGGCAGGTTTAACCTCACAAAGAGCAAATTTGAAACGGGAATTAGTACAGTGAATGGGAGCGTGCTAATGAAGTGTGTGAACAGAATGAAAGAAGAGAGCATTTGGCCTTCCCTGCTGGAGAAAGGTTAATGACCGTATGGAGCGGACCAGGAGTGTCTTCTCTCACTTTGCTATAGGTACTTGTTGGACCATTGTTGTGTATGAAACACCACTATTTCAAAATATTCCATTGTGTCTAGATACTATTCACTTATCAATATTTGCATTTATATACATATTGTATTGTACACGATAGTGTCATGTGCTGCATCCTGTCATCCATTCTGAAATATCTCAGCCACTTGTAATTTCATCACCATGACACTGTGTAATATTCATGGTCCACAGAGGATGTGACTTACTTGCTTTGATTATGCCATGACCTTTTTTCCAGCACCATCATTGGGTTATTATTTTAATTTTTTAGGCAAACGTGTCCATTGTTTGCTGTGAAATTAGATTCAGACAGTCATGCTTGAATTGCAATGACTTGATCATTCCTTCACTTTCCCTCTAGCCTGCTTATCAGGTCAGAATTTTAATTTATCCATTACTCTGGTCTGTGACCAAATACATGCAAACTAGTTTCATCGGGCTTAGCTCCACTGATGTGCAGCTTCACAGTGGTATGTACATGGTTGTAGACTTTGTCTTGTTTTGTATTTTTGAATGTTGAATGAAAAAGAAGTTGAACGCAACCTCATGATAGAACAATGAGTGTAACTCTCAAACTCCCTGGAGCTGATTCAGTTCATTTTAGCACACGACTAAATGTTATAATGTAGATCTTTACAAGACATTTATTCATTTTGCCCAAGCGTGTGAATAGTACCAGCATCATAAATAAATTCCTTGTTTTTCGCAGATATGAAAATGCCTTGTCTGTTACAATAAAACAATCCCGAGTTGTCTCCATTCCAAAGGCACCAACAAGCTTTCAACACGGACTGTGTATGAGCTGACATGGAATCGTGACAAGAAAGCGCTTTTATAAAAGCGCTGGTGCTTTTATAAACCATAACCATGCTTGTACAGATGTCTGTACATAATTTTACTTTAGAAATGGCTTTACTGGTAAGACTTGTGTTAAGATATGGAGGTAAATGTGGAGGTTAGTATGGCCAACTCAACTGAGACATATAGTATTAGGTTGACTGTCCTCAGAGATGCGTTGAAGGATAATTCTAATCGAATTTTAATTTGGCACAAAGTTCACTTGTACTCTTGTGGAAAAAATGTGTGTCCACTGTTATTTAGCCGTCTGAGGAGGGAAGGCAAAAACACATCAAACTTGTCTTACTCTTATTCCCCTCATAAAATGTTTGGTCTTTGTGCAAAGGTAAAACATCTAGATCACAGTAACCTCACCAAACACTTGTTAGCCACAAGTTAAAGTTAATATGCTACTTATGATGAAATTTCACACACAGGATTCACACTAATAGAACAAAATGATAATGTGATGATGTTTTTAAAAAGGTTAAAGATCAGTTTCACTGTGACATCATACCCTGCAAAAACATTCAGTGTCATAGCTCAGAACAGAAGGGGGGGTCGTATTACACATAAGGTCGCATTTATCCAACGACACTAATCTGTCCATCTTGAAACTGTAGTGATTGTTTAGATATTCTGTGCTGTCTACTTGAAGCAACCTCCATATGTACAGTTTTTGTGTCTCTGTGTTTCTGTGTCTGAACTTTTATATTTATAGTCGACTTTGAGCAATTCAAGAACAACAGACAATTTGTAATATTGTTACCCTGGAATGAAAAAAAAAACTTAAATGTTTATTAGCGTTTAAAGTAGATTTAGAATGTTAATTAAATCTCCATAATGTTTGTATTACACACAATCTAGACAGACAGGGATGTAAAGTTCAGTTTGACTGGTTGGTGGAGGCATACAACCATGCTGTAGTAATTCGAGTTTGCTGTCACTAGTGTGAGAAACTTCGACGTTGTGATGGGAAGCAAGAGACCATTTTAGTGTTAATGTTTGATGTCTTCCTGATGGCAAGATTGGTGCTGCAATTACCCAGTATATAAAACATCCTCTCATGGCTCATATGTCAGCCTCTCCCCCTTTCAGTGCATTAATCCTACATTTTATATTAAGTTTTTACAGTTTTTTTAATGAATCCTCACTGTCAAAACTGTGCTTGTTTGACCCCAACACACTGTCTGAAGTCATGTCAATTGAATTTAATTGTCTCTGACTTGGTGATGAAGCTGAACACGGGCAAAATATTGAATTTTCATCATTCATCTCAAACATTATAGAGCCAGTGGTTGCAGTTTTCATTAGGATGATGATTGATTTAGGCCGAGTGCCACTGGTCTAGGTGAGGATTTTAGTACTAATTGTCTAAGATTTTCTTTTACATATTTCAGTAATTAAACTTGACATGCAGTGATATATGTAAATCAGCAGTTATACCACATTAACTCATCGCCTAATTGCTCAGTGTTTTCAATCACAATAAAGTGCTTGTACATTACCTAGTGTATTCAAATGACAGAATTATTAAGTTCATGCACATTAGGGGGACAGTCATTTCTGCTGAAATACACCTTAATCATTTTTAAATAGTCCATAATTTAATGGAACCATGTAGTTATAAAGTACTTGAATTTGGTGCTCATGCAGTGCATAGAAACTGTCTACTGCTTTCCTAGACACTGCAAAAGTACAGAATTATAAGACTGGGTAAAACAGAAACAGCTGGAAAACAAGCAGAATCTAGAAAACTAGAAAGTACTTAGAACATAAAGTGTTAATATTCTGTAATGAATCACTAACTGAAGAAATAACAATCTTGTTTGTTGTGTGTTTGCAGGTTCAAATATTACATTTCAGCTTGTATCAACTCCCGACATTCTTGCCCATTGTCATAAACCCCTAATGATAGATTACTGCTTCTTTGGTGTTTTTCATATTGTTTTACAGTGTCACCTCATACAGCCAAAACATCTTGCTGGGATCTCGATCATAAAACTCTCTGAAGAATAATGCAGTCTTGAGTTGAGAGTTCAAGAGTTTTTAACCCACCAAAGAGACCTTGAGGTTATGGGACTGGTGCTGTCTTCTCCTTGTATTTATTAGGACAGCTTTGCAGCGGAGTATTAATCATAACTTTAAAAACTGCATGCATGCCGATCCCACATGCTCAAGTGCAATGCATATAAAAATTCATAGTGTTGGAGAGAACACCTGTAAAGCTTTTCTCTAGACCTATTGTTTGTCCTCTCTGCAGACAACCTCGATGCTCTTGTTGAGGCCAGACACATTGTCTTTTCTGTGTCCCATGTTGGCAGGAACTTCTTGCTGTCTTAGTAGAACATGCTCTTAAACTACGACTTCTGGGGCTCGAAGCGTCTGACGTTTTACTTGCATCTTGGCCCATTTCCTCATCAGCCCCATAGCAAACCAAAATAGACCCCATAATTCATCCCAGCCAATCCAGCAAGAATGTAAATAAAGAACAAACGTTGCCTGTTCTACGTGTATCGGAGGGCCTCAGTGGGAATAGAGCTTTCTTAAAACTGATCCTGCTGCAGACCTGACCCTGGTCATTTCACTCCACTCAGTTTTCCGAAGCAACAGTGCAGGGCAGTGCGCCATATTCTGTGTGCTATCCTTATCTCGCGTTAGCAGACACTTGGTCTCCCCATAGTCTGGATTTCTGAACCCGAGCTCCTTTGGCCTGGCTGTTCCTCTCTCATCTGCTCGGCCGTCTCCTCCTTCAATCTCCCTCAAACTAATTGACTTTAATCTGTCTTTTTTGTCCTCCTCTAGTTTAGTGTACCTTACGAATTCATAAGTCGTAGCAAGTGCCAATTAAAAAGGCATCACCCAATAAAAAAAAACTGATGTTAATTAATATCAGAAGTTTATGGCGCATGGCACAGGTCCCTGCATGGCTCTTAGCACTTGATAACCATTTGGCCATGCAGTCTGAATGCCATTTTAGAGACTGAGACTAATGAAGCTTGCTGGCTAACATGATGCCAGACTATGAAATGGCCTCGTCGGGTGTGCTAACACAATCACAGCATCAACACGTTCATTTGGACACAGTCTCACTTTGACTTTTTGACTATACTATTGAAATCACTGGGCACAAAGTAAAAATGGGAATATAAAGATTTTGCAAAAGACTGGCATAAAACATTATACACAATGGAGAAAACTGTTTGCTTGGTGTTTATATCTAACGGTATTTTACTTATCATAAATTGATGCATAGTGCTTTAGATTTACAACTCAAACACCAGTAATGCAACACTTCCTCAAGTAGGCTAATTATAAATATTTTAGAAGCATAATTCATAAGTGTAGTAATACATAGCATTTAGTTGGTTATCACTAATTGTGACTATACTGTAACTCTGGGATGGAAAGTCTTGGCAGTGATGTCATGCTGAGAATTCAATCTGCTGCTTGCATTGAGTGATTGAATTATTCACTCCCTGAAGCTGGCACCAATGATTTCACACTGCGATTTGTGCTTAACTTAATTTAAGGTGCCGAAGACAACACAAAACCTTTTAAGCATTTTGCTCTAGCAACACGGTTTTCAAATAATATTTCATACTAAATGTAACAGTGAAATCCAGAGGACATAGTCACAAACATGATATTGCACGCATGTGTGTTTACAGTAAATACCAGAGCAACACAGTTCAGGAATTAGCTGCTGACGCAGAACGACACCAAGCAGGAAGGCCACTGTGACCCAGCCCTGGTCCAGTTCATTTGCTCCTCAACACCAGCCTTGAGAGTGTTATATTTGGTTACCATTGTTTCACGTTGAACAATGTTTTGATTTGATGTTTTGGTTAGATTTTTAGTCTCTATATTTAAAAACTGAAAAAGCCATATAGTGCTTGACCACATTGTTTCATACATGCATAATTTAATATGGACAACTGACTTAAATCCTGCCTGTTTCCTGAGTGCTCATTTAGAGCCTCCAATTAACCTTACCACAATAATGTCTTTGGATTGTGAGAGGAAGCTGGAGTACCCAGAGACATGAGTGAACTATTGCTGAACATAATGTGTGTGTGATTCCCAACATTCAATGTTTGTAAACGGTACTACATTAAATATTTAATGGAATTGAAGCAGTCATTTCAGGAATTATAATTTTGTCTTATGAAGTCAGGGTTTTTAAAGATTCAGTCTTTGAATTTCCTGTTCCTAGCTTCATGGCTGCCTCTGAACCACTTAGAGCAGCTTGTGCTACAGATATCACTCATATTCGAATAACACAACACCTTAATCATGAATATGGCAATGGTAATTATATGTTTCATTATATTTAGATTATTAGAATGATTTATGAATCAGTCACTGAAGGCGTAATGAGAAAGTCCATTCATGAGGCACAATGTCATCCACAGAAACAAGGTCAACCATTACTCTTAGCTCAGACTTCTATTCACTCGATGCTAAAAGTTGATCTCAGCAGCTTTCTGAATAGGTCAGAACATTGAGGAATAATAGAGGGATGAAAGAGGAAACTCTAAGCTTGGAACTTGCCATTTAGGAGAACTCCTAGTGGTGAGACAAACCCCTGGAGTTTAATGTATTAGCAGCTTAACATTTTGAAGTGTGCATGCCTGGCGGGTGAAGCCAGAATGACCATCTTTAGGGACATGTGCTCTTGTTTCCATTATTCTTTAATGTATCACTCTTTTGCTTCTTGGGAACATCACCACATGTGCTATCACAGGTTTATATCCATGCTGTGTTGCAGCCTTTTTTCCCCCAAATGTGGTGTATGTTTGTTACAATATCCTTACTATTCATTTCCTTTCTGTGTGTGTCGGATGCTGTGAGTGTTCTTATCCATTAACATCCTTTCTCATCCTCTCACCCTGCCTGACTCTGTGCTTGTATGTGTTTTCACACACACACACACACACACACACACACACACACACACACACACACATCCCTTTGTAGGTTGTACCTTACAGGTACTGTCAGGGAAGGTGGCTGTTCATAGCTGTAAAACTAGTCCGTCTCTATTTTAATACTCAGATCTTCTTTCAGTTGCTTTTTTCCCCCTTCTGTATCATTGTCCTGTTTGCAACTGCCGTTTGTGTGTCAGGATTAAAGATGGGCTAAATATCACTCTGCATTTTTTGAAGGGTAAGCTACTGGTTGTAATTACTACTGTATGTTACTTTTTCACGTTATTTTCAAAACTTTTCCAATAGGTGTTAACTGTAATTTATTGGCTTGCTACAGACTTAATTTCTGGTGCCATTTTTTATTTAGAAACAACATATATTGTGATGTTATAGAGGATAAAGTGGCAGAGATTGACAATAGGTAATTGTCAATGCAAGGAAGAAGTAATAATAAATAATAAGAATAAAATGACATTCTTACTATTTTAGATAAGATTATAACAATATTGAATAACTGCAATTTCATTTTCCATCTCAGCAAAGGAACCTTTTATTGCAGCACATACAACATATGCCCAACCTCTTTGGATTCACACTGTCATAATGTATGTTTGTTAATTTGTCAATGTCCCTTTCTGACAATTATATATTTCTTTTCATTTCTGATCTCTTTGTCTATGATGTCCTTTGTCTCTCCTTTTCTATTCTTCTGCAGCGTAAAAGACAGCCATGATCACATACTCACATAAAACAGTGACTTAATCTCTTGAGCCTACGAACGAAATATGCCTTTAGACACTAACGTTCCTCTGTGTCTCTTATTTTACAGCAGCTGAGTATTGAACTTAACTCCTATGATCTGCAGTAAAAACTGCTAATTACTGTCTCTTAAATGACAGGCACCCAGTGAAGCCCATTGTATTGGTCAAGCATCCAATCAATACCGAAGCCATTTGTTCTGCTGAGGCAGTCTCTGGCAATGTTGTCATGTGCTCTGTGATATCGATGTCTTTTCCTCATAGCACATGACCTAGGTTTATAAATAAATACACTTTGGGGTGAGGTTAAAACATTGTCCATAGTTCCTTTTATTCTAGTTTTGGTTTTAGCACAGCGGATGAGGTCCAGTTGACCTTATACTTTCTGTTTTTGTATCTGCCGTGAAACAGCAATTTTTCATTTCTCCACACAGAGAAATTTGTCACCAAGACAAATTCCCCTGCATTTGTTGTACTCATCAATTAAAGCAACTCTCATTTTGACTCGGAAATACAATTTTCTACAGGACATGGTCACACTGTTCCCCTTCACAGTGTTTAGTAATGTGGCTGGACATGATTAAGCACGGACAAGCGTGTCCACAGTCCTGTTGCCAGCACATGCAGTCACCCACCCTGTCCCACTTTGTGGCATCAAACAATGGTCACTGCATAAAAGGTTTCAATTACTCATCCTCAAAGGAGATTGGCATTTTTCAAGGACACCTTTAGATGGTGTAAATGTATGATCAACTTTATATTCAAATCACACTCGGTGTGAAATGTGAACTTTTAAATGGTCATTGAAATGATAAATTCCACTAAGCAAAGAAACAAATGGCGATAATACATCTTCTATGCTCTGTCAAATACACATTGGACCTGCTCAAATTAAACCGCACCTCAGGACAAGACCAAGATTTAGGGATATGGACAGGCAGTCTAAGCAAACCGCCAACTAGTATATACCTCAAACCCAAGTAAATGTTTTTATTTTACTCATTGAAAATTCATAACATTTACCAGAGTCAATTCAGGCCATGTGTTTTTCTGATTCTGGCCTTGCGTGTCTGATTTGTGGTGGCAGACGGCATCTTTGTGTAGTTAGGGAGTTGGCGGGTGACCCCAGAAGGAGCACCTGTCCAAGAGTGGACCTGCTGCTCATTGTGTTGTGCCTTTGGGTGGGTTTGGCATTAACCCTGCTGTCATGTTTCTCTCTCCTCACTACCCTCTCACCCAGCCCTAAGACTCACATAACCTGCCAGATCCACTCTGTCAACGCGGGGTTAATTAAAATGCTACTCAGCAAAGGCACTGGATAACTCTGTGGCTATATGTATATGCATGAATGACATGAACATCTCGCGCACGCATGCGGCACTCTCTCTCTCTCTCTCTCCCTTTCTCTTGCACACGCACGAACACACACACATGCACACGCGCACACACACACACACACACACACACACACACTGACCTCGTGCCAGGGTTGTGGGGTTGTGCAATGCAATCCATGCATATAATCCATCCATCCATTTTGTGTACATATAAAATGATTTTTTTTCCCCAAATCTCTGACCATCTGGCTAATTACTGATGGTCGATGTTGTGTTTAATGCATTCCTCTTTCACATGGCACACTATTCATTCAAAGTGATTCGAATAAATTGAGAACAAAAGGGCGTTACTTATTTATCCCAGACTCTGGTAATGCCCCGGGAAAGCGACAATAGAGATGAGGGATACTAGATGAATTCTGTTGTCCTGTGTGCTTTGCCTGGCTATCAACATAATTTGATTAGTGACCTAGTGACTATGAATGTGTGGGATCTCTTCATTCAAGTCCACTGGGGCTCCTGGGGCAAGAGTCCATGTTACTAGGCTCAACCCCCATCCATTGTGACCCTGTCCTCATGTCATGTATGCATACAACCAGGCGACTGTGTGATAAATGACTAAGCTCGTGGTGCCATTGACAACTTTTGGTGGCTCCACACAAAAGCCATCACCCTTGTCACATTAGCACCAGTCCGGGAACATTTGGCCTCATGTTTCTGACTTGAAACGCAGGAAATCTGTGGTAGACAGATGTATGTACAAAGAGTGTGTCTGCAACAATCTATGCATTGTCATAGTGAAAAATAACATGGTGATTTCTTTCATTATTTTAGTGTCTCTCTTTCTGTTTCCCAGCAAAACTCAAAGGTCTAAGATGGCCTCCATGCTATAAACATTACACCCACTTTATAATTACATCATCTGCTCAGCATGAATTTCCTGGCATCTCCTGATTTCATTACTGCAGTGCTTCCATCAATGTATGTCTTCCTTGTCAGTTGTGTCTCTAGCTAATAATAATAATGCAGCATAATTAGAAAATGAAGAATGGACCTGCCAGCATTCCCAGCAGTGTTTCCTGAAACTAAAAAACTTTCCTCTCCTTCCTAAGTTTTAGTTTCAACGAAATGTCTGCATAGTAAAAGAGATGAATAATTATTAGCCTTAAAGCTTCTGGTTATATTAAATTTTCATCTGACTCCTGAAGAGCTATAATTTGTGAGGGGCTCACAAATTTTGGTTTATTAGGTGTACGTCTCACAGCCAGGGGGGAAAAGTGGATATCATCTAAGTGAGTGTGATTATTTTTCCTTGATGAAATAGCTGCCAAACAGAGGTCATGTATGTGCTGTCTGTTTTCCAAACTTCCGTTGAGTTTTTTTTTTTTTAAGTTTGGTCTGGCTTCTACTGGAAGACTGAAGTGTGAATAATAAGCCCCGTTGCTGTCTTTCCCATCTACGGTATCCTGTTTTCACTGCAGCTATCACCTTTAATAAGAATTGCTGCTAATTACATCTGTGACGAGGGTGTAACCTTTAGCACTACAGACTGGTTGCTTTATATCTCACTCTGACAACACTAAGAACAGGTGACATATCTTTATCAAATTTCCCCGAGACATTTTTATTTTACTTGTTAAATGTCCCATTTCACTGAATCTTCCTTTTAAATTGCGCAAGAGATGCAGAAGCAAGTGCTAGAATCTGGCAACAATGTTGTTAAGAAAACATCAAAGCTCTGGTACTATAAGGATTATTTGCTTTTGCAAAACCCTTTATACAAAACAAATGTGTTTTTCCAGTACTGTATACCCTCAAAATCCTCAATCCTATCATGTTACAGCTCTTTGAACGTTTTTTGAGAGCAACATTAAAATTTAAATAATTGGTTGACAGCATGCAACCATGGATATTTTTCTATCTTGTTGACCATGAACATTATCATTGAATATTTATGCCGTATAAGGGGTATGCAGACATGTGTTATACAAGTCTGTGCAAGTTGTATTACATATAGTATACAGCAGTAATAGCTTATGATTCAGATGAATGTAGGGCTGTAGCTAATGATTCTTATAAATATTTAGATTAATGTTTAAGTTGGAACAAGTTAATTATTTACATTTTCGCTTGAAATACGTCTGGTCAATTGTTTTCAAAATAGTTGATTTATGATTTCAGTGCATTGTATGTTGTGAATTAATAATTGTCTGAGTATATTGGTTGGAAGAAGCGGATTTACGACAACATTCCAAGAAATAAGTGCTAAGTTAGATATATAACGTTGCCAGATGTTCGTTTAAGCTGCAAGTGTCTATACGCACACACGCGTCCCTCTGTGTTAACTTGAGCAGGTTTTAAGCGGCTGCAAGCTTAGGATTACAGTGGTTTATATCCTTTGACCTCCACCCCTCCCACCAGCTGAGCGTACCACTCAGTCGGATTCAGCAGACCTTTAATACAAAAAATTTCTCCTCATCCTTGTTCTCTGACCCCATGTCCATTCCTTACGTTAGGAATCTCAAATTCCTCTAAATAAGTAATGATTTTTGTAGTTTTTTGAACAACAGATGGCCCCATTTTACCTCCTCTATTTGGGGAGGAAATGAGTCGTGGCAGCAGATTCCTCTGACAGAGAGATCTCAGTAATCGTGTGGCTGCGTGACACTAGCACACCACAGTGACAGCGGCTTTTAATTAATCCCACATCCCTCCACCCTGCCCGGACCACTGGTGGCTTCTCCCCAAACTTCTTCCTCCTCTTTTATTCTGAGTGTTTGGCTGCGTGTGTTTTGATGCTGTGGTTGTGGTTCTCTTACTGCAGTCTCTCAGCTTGCTGCAGTGTTTTTTATTTATTTATTTTTTTGCAGAACTTGTGTAGTTGCAGGATGACACTGCTGTCACTTTGCCACACATCTGAAAGTAGGAGATAGCCTGCTAACTCTGTTCACGTGTTTAAACCTTCTGATGTCAGCTCCCTGACTCTGTCTCTAAGAGTTTGCTAACTGTGACAGAACTATGCGAGTACACCGTGTCCACACAGAATGTTAATAACCTTTTGTTGTCCTGAACTGGATAAAGGATGTTGGGCCTCTGCTGCACTGCAGTGATGTTATGTTTAGGGGCTTGAAGACAAAAGTGAAATAATGAGGCCTTGAAGTGTCTGTGTTCTCCTTCTGGTGCCCTGACGAATGGTGACAGGTTGTATTTACAGTCCTATAAGGCGCTGACACTGCTGAATTCTGCACCTCTTGGAGTACTAAGACATTGCTACCCTTAAGCAAATGTCGGTGTGTTAGCCCCAGCTGAGGTGTGAGTGAATGAGGAGCATGGTGGACTCCTGGAGAGATGGAGAGAGCTTTTGCCTGAAGGTCAGACTGTCAAAAAGGTAATATCACACCTGCTGAGGTAGTACTGCCATGGTCTGTTTTCAACCTAGAAACATCCAGAGAAACTGATATCAGGTGTGTGAGCAGATGAATCAAGTTCTCATCGTGAAGTTATGTTGCATCGGTGTTATGTTGTAGTAAGGTGCTGTTTGACGGTTGGCATGAAATGTTTCCTGTCATTACCAGGTTGCTTTGTGCTCTCTGTCCCCCCCACCCTTCCAACACCCCACCCGTCCAAAGTGAGCGAGCTGCAAGCGAACACTGCAGAAGCAAACACTGGACTGCTATTCAGTATTACTTGGCTGTAGCAAACATTAAGTTAGCAAAGTGGGCTAAACTTGCATGCGATTAGGCTGTCAACATCTGAAAATAATGAGCTGCAGACAGAGCCACACTGGCATGCAAATACTCTGACTGACATTTCAAGCTGGCTTAACATAAATGAGAGAAGAGAATGGATCGAAGAGGAGGCTTGGCCGCCCACTGCAGTGCTGCAGACCTGCTGCGGGTAATGTACAAGTTGAACCTCTCAGAACCTTTAGGAATGAAATGATTACTCGTTTGCATCAGGCCTCATGGACAAATGGAGCTGAGGGTCGATTAAGTTCTAAGGGGTTGTGGTGTTGATCTCATAAAGGGCATCATGAGATGTATGGCCCCTTCCAAGATCATTTAAACCACTTAAAGGAGGACAAGAATTAATGGCTGCCAGGGTAGAGTCAATTATATGGATATTTTCATAACGTATTGTGTATAATACATAGTGTAATGGCATCAACACCAATCAACCCTTCTCCTTTTGTTTTGGTTATAGCCTGTTTTAAATTAGTTTATTGACTCTGTGGTTTGGTAGATAGACTAAATTGCTGTCCTCTTACAGTGATAGAGATACATTGTCATTGTCTGCCATTGTTGGGTGACACAGTTTTGATGGTGGAGGCTCTTGTTAATTTGTATTAATGTCAGATAATTTCGAGTTGCCATGGATGTGTGTGCACGCTTTGTGCTCTCAGGCAAAAAATTGGATTCATTAAGACGATGGAGCAGCAGGTTCGTTTTGTATTGCCCTGTGGTTTCAGGTCACTGAATAATGTGAAGAGATGGAGAGGGTCCTGGCCTTGTGGATGGGGCGATCTAGTCAGTGACATAAGGTAGAAGACAACAACCCCCATACGGGAGCACAGCACTCACAGTGACACGTCGCTCACGGGACACACTGTTTTTATTTCTAATCCTTTTACAGCTAGCATTAGACTGCAGGTACCTGAGCACATGATAAGCTTGACACATGTGCAGGAGGGACTGCTGGTGACTCTGATCTACTTTGCCTGCATGCATATCAATAATTATGGTGATCTGTTTTGTTTATTAGGCAGCACATTTACACACGCCTCTTGTCAAACTCAAGAGACTCGCAAAGCTTGGAAACGGAAAAAAAAAACATCCTGTGCCTTTTGTTTAAGACGGAGATTTTATGTTTTCATCCCATTTTCTTCATTTTGAAAAGTGCAAGAATAAATAGCACCCGGCAGTTAAGTGTCCCATTTGTCTTTCGGCACTGACACTTGTTTGCATATGTCTCAGTAACCACACACAGACATTCACATGCATTAAGAACAGCACACTTGAATGAAACATAAAAAGAGACTAATACCGCACGCACACGCGCGCGCACACACACACACACACACACCATATGCAAAATTTACACACTGGCAAAAGTGCAGACTGTGTGGGAGGCCCTGGGCCTCGGTTTGGCGTCTGACCTCAGCACTCTTCTACTCAGCATTTAAAGGCCATTAAATCACAAGTCTGTTTGATGTGCAAGCTGTGTGCAACAGGATGCGAGGGAGAGGGAACAGCAAGTACCCCTTTTTATTTTTGTTGTGAAAATGTTGTCGTTTTTTGGCATGTTTTTCTATGTGTTTATAAAAGCACACATTTGGCAGGATTTTAAAACTCTGGGCTTTATTTTGTGTAAAACTTTTGAAAGTTTTAAATAAAAAAAAATACTTTTATTATTAGATTATGTAAGTAGTTCCCTTTTGAATGTTTGACGAGTATGATATAGCCTATGGTAGCCTGAAACCATGATACAAAGGTCTATACTGTAGTTTCATTTGAGGATATAGGACATCGACAGCAACGATGCTCCACATTGCTTCCTATGCTGCAGGTGCTGCCTGTTGATATCTATTTTTCATTTCTCAATTGATACTATGTAAATCACAAAATTGCTGTTCTATTCAAGAAAGACCAAGCTGTATATGTACAAAATATTACACTTTACAGATGCTTTCCATTTTGTGGTGTAATTATTTTGGTCCATTGTTGATTGAGTGATCATGTTAGGCAAGTTTATCAAGCTCAAGATGGGCGACTACCCTGAGCTTACATACTTTTCAGGCACATTTGTCAAAAATAAATGAAAAAATATATGAACTGGTCCATTTGAAAAAAGAGGTCAGAACAGAAGTATTAAAGTGCAGAGTCTAGGTAATAAACCACCTTTCTGTAAAATTGTAAAAGAAAAAAGTCAAATTGGTCTTCCCTTTATCAACTTATTTGCTAAACCTTTTTGTATGGCTCTGAAAACCATTAAACCATTAGCTAAACATCTGACCTTTTTCTTCATTGTGTTTTTTTTCACTAGAATTTCTAGTTTTACGTAAATACCATTTTTTTTTTTACCCTAAGCAGACCATCCTTAGACAGGTTGCCTATTCCTGATTAGTCCCTCGTGGTCGGTTTCATTTTGTGGACACTGATATACATCTATTTTTCATCTCTTGAGATCCTTGAACCAAGTATGACCTGACTTTGCTGACCTCTAATCAGTCATAGGGTCACGTGGCCTGGGCTTTTGATTCTGCTAATGGTGCTGCTGGAGAAGAACCATGCTCAGCTACTGACCACGATGAGGTCATCCAGAGGTGCTTTGATATGAACATCTATAGGAATGCAAATGTGACCAGCTGCCTGACCAGTACATTACAATAGGAATAACAGCAGCCTGAGGCAGACAGTGCAGCTGCTCCCATTAGTTTTAATCTCTGGGTTACATAAAAGACAAACATAATTAGAGTCTGTGTGTGTCACATAGGAGACAAATGAATGTGGCATCTTGTGTTGTTTAAAGACTTGTCTGACCCCACTGAGAACATGAGAGTGATTAAGGAATTGTTTAAAAGGACTGTTGGGTCAAGGGTCGAAAGTGATAAGTGAGGTCACACAGGGTCGTGAGGGGTTTGGTTCATCAATTTTGCCTCATACTTTAGTCAGCCAAAATACACAAAGCTGCTCCGTTAAATGCATTATTTTCAGTGACTGTCACAACAATAGCATTCTCTTTTCACAATTTGCCTACACTTTAATTTATCACACGGATGAAAGAACATGTGAGAGCAGCATGCTCATTCTCAGAGCTTTGAAGTGGTCAGCTCTCATGGTCATATATCAGTCACCTCAAACCTATGACTAATTTATTTATTCCCAAAAGCCACTCCAATAATAACTTAAAATACTGCCCTAACTTTGAAGCAATGTTCATGCTGTGTAAGCCAGCTGAATTTTTGATAGACATTTTCAGCTAGACACATAATATCAATCAGTAGCACTCAATAGCACTTTTTATTTGGTTTAATTTCCTCAAAAAATAGGTTGGAGCACATTTCGGAAAAAGGCCAACACATAAAAGGTGATAAATAGTATCCCTGATGATGATGCTTTTGTCACTTCAGTTCAGTAATTGCAAAACCAAATCAGTACTGTTCCGAGGTTTTCTCCAAGGTTTCCTTTTTGCGCCTAATATTCTTTCATGAAATAAGATCTCAGGCTTTACGGCAAAGAACAAAATCTGTTGACAGCATTCATATGGAAACTATTACTATTCAGTATTCTAAAAGTAGACTGTCTGTTTACTTTAATTTCAAGTTAATGTGATATATATTTAGTGTATTGGGCACAGTTAGTGTATACTTAAGGTTTGGATCACTTTGGATCAGCAGCTTTTAGCGGCTCCTCTTACTGTAATTAAAGCTTTCACTGTGTTAAGGGCTTGTGGGTGTGTGAAAAAGGGTATGCAGTGTTTTTTGTGATACGTGCTGAATACTTGTGAGCTTTTGTGTATGCTAATACTACTAGTCTACAGACTGGTGTCTGAAAAGCATTAATGTCATTTTTAACCTTCACAAAATGCGTAAAATGGTATAACGGGCTAGTTTACTTTTGTTGCATATGTACCTTTTTGTGGGTCCTTGGGTGAGCTGCAACCATGTCATTACTGCCTTGAGCCCCAAGCAGTGTATATATACTCTGTCCTCTGCAGGGACGGGCATCCCCAGCAGGGTCTGCTTGTCCCACCCTCCATATGGTGGCTCGTCATTAGTTTTCTGTGGCCCGGGTGCCTGGGAGGGTTCATCAAACCCCAGAGTCCAATTTCTCCACAGCCCTGTTTCTACTCTACTGTGATACTTTTCTTTCTGGCCAATCGGATAAGTCACACATGGCTTCACCGCACGAAAGAACAACAGCAGCCTCAAGCAGATGTTGCTGTGCTGACTGTCCATGGAGTGGAAAACTGGGTTTCAAGAACAGTATCTCTGTTATTGCTAAAGAGTTTCCTGTGTCTTGGAAGGGGAGATGTGTTTTTATTGCTATGTGCGAAGACCTCAGCGTTCAGATCTGTGTGACGAATAAAAATGCAGTAAGTTATGTTTGTGCCTCCAAGCATATTAGTGTATAGATAGTAATTTGAGATATGAATGAATAAAACAGGTTGCCTGTAGCCCCCTTTCAATCCAGGGCAATTCACATTTTTCCAAAGATTGAATTCTCATTACTAGCAACAAATAAATTGGGCAATCGCAGCAAAGCATGATGGGATACTACTAAAAAGCAACATTACTTTGATAGTTTTTTTTTGCACTCATGGTAAGAAAGAACAGTTTTGTTTTTGTCCACTTTTATTTTGTAATATGACCAATATTTTTCATATTCAAGTGTGTATGAAAAAAAGTCACTCGTTTCTTAAAAAGCTAAATACAATAAGCATTGGATCAAGGCACATACAAGACTGGCCAAAGGGCATACAATGCACTTTGGTTTTCAATTGTAAAGAACAATTAACTTCAAATTGTGGCAACATAAAGGTGTGTTCATTTGGAAAAAAATACAAAATAACACTGATAACGAGTTGCTGACACTGTGGAAATTCTAATGAAAGCCAACATGTTCTGACTTTTTGGCCTGGTGACTAGAATGACGTATGGTACATGGTACTAAAGAATGCCGCCATTGTCGTTTGGCCATTGTTGACTTGTACAAATAGAGATAGTGGGGGGTCCTCTGTGTCAGCCCATCCAGTCTACTAGTTTTGAGAAGCTGAATGCTCCTTAAGGTTGGTGTGCTTTATCTGCCCTGTGCTGTGGCCAACAGTCCTATCAGAAACACAGGAACCCTGCTTGGGTTGCTTTGCTGTGTTTCTTCTTGCAAACAGGGAAATCCACACACTGAACAAAGCAGAGAATAAAGCATGGCACCTCATCTTTAGTTATTCATACTAAATACCTGTTGTGTATTCGAGCAAGACTCTTGGTCCATAGTATGTATACAGCTAGTCACTGCTTACTCCTTAAGAGGGCAACATGTCTGCTTTTAGTTGATCACCTGTGCCTTAGTTTATTCATGTCATTTTTTTTTTGCCTTTTTTGTTTTTCAGACAGCCACAAAGTTAAAAGAATGACCTGTGCTTATACTACAAGGGTTTCTAGTCTGATTGTTCAACACAGCAAAACCCACTTTCACAGTTGACAAGTCATCATATCTCAGTAGAACACAGAGTTTCTTTTAGAAGGCTGACAAACTTAAGCAAAGGAAATACAGTACAAATTCCTACAAATCCCTAAAATATAGAATTGCAGTTAGTTACCATACCCACTGATGGTTCAGTGATGGCCTGCAACTGGAACGTTCGCTGTCTTCATTAAATGTCCTTAAATATAAATTATATGGCAAATGTACAGAACATTGCTTCCTTAGTCTTATAGATCCAGTGTTTTGTTAAGTCTCACCACTCTGTTGAAGTCACGCACGCATCATGAATGTCCATGTGCAATATCATGAGTGGGAATGATCTGAATCTGGTATTCCACTGTCTCTGTAGCTCCTGTTGTTAATACTGTTCTCGTTATATGGGCTTTTATATAAACTCAGGCCATTTGGTGGGAAAATCGTGTGTATCATAAATTCCTCCTTGGACACAGGCAGGTGATTTATAGGTATCATTTGAAAAGATGTCTCTCGAATTTCTAGAATGGAGTTGTCCTTCTTAGTGCCAGCCTCAGCATAGTCATCCTTTCTCCTACGGCCTTTGTTGTAGGTGCAGTTCCTGGAAAAAAGTGACCCATTCCTGTGGACATACCAGCACACCAGTGCCAACATAATTATTGCCAAAAGAGCCACTGCCCCTCCAATGATAGCAGCCAAAGGCAGAGTGGAATTTTTGTAAGGCTCTTTATCTTGCTCTCTGTTTAAAATTGTGGTTGGGTTGTATGGTTTGTGAGAACCAGTCTCTGTCTCTATGCAAACGGGGGTCTCGTCTGACAGGTAAATGTTGCTAGTCTCCATGGGAACCATACATATCCTATAGGAAGAGTCTGGCTCCAGTGCCGTGAGCAGGTATTCGTTTTTTTCCTTTTGCACAATGGTCTCCGTTATGGAGCCAAAGGCGGGGCTATGTCCCAGCTTTAGCCAGCTAAGCCGTAGGGCAGTCATGGGCTGTGACACCTGCCATGATATGTGTATTGTATCTGCACTACTTGACTTTACACTGATGGTGATAATCTTTCTGCCTGAAGAGGTGGTAGTGCTGTGGTAATTCTTACCCATGTCAGGCCCTTTTACTACCGGCCTCCTAGTAACATACGAGGGCCTCTGGGGCTGTGAGGGGCGCAACGAGTTGGTGACTGTGCTTGTCTCATGCATCGGGAGCAGCTCTGAATCTGTGCAGTCAAACATTTCTGTTGTCAGGTCTTTAATTGCCATGCCTTTGACTTTATCGGGGCCCTGGCACATAAAGCCACGTACGTTCACCTTAGATGGTAACGACCGCAACCAGTCACGCACCCATTTCATCTTGCAAGTGCATTGCCAGGGGTTGTTGCGTAGCAGAAGCTGTGTGAGATTGTCCAGGTCTTCAAAAACACCCTGTGGGAGGGTGCTCAGGTTGTTCCCAGACAGGTCCAGACGATACAACTGCCTAAGGAAGGCAAAGGCACCTGCTGGGACCCGATTTATATGATTATCTTGTAGCTGCAGCTTCTCCAAACTGGTGCCGGGTAGGTTGGCTGGTGGTGATGTCAAGGAATTCCTCATTAGTGAAAGCTCAGTCAAGTTGAGCAGGTTGATGAAAGCCATCTCTCCAATCCCACGGTTGTTGAGCAGGTTACCATCAAGGACTAGTCGCTTCAGGTTGATGAGTTCTTGCAGTGACTGCTCTGAGATGGAGGAGATACGGTTGTCATCAAAGCGCAGCTCCTCGATGCTTGCGGGTAGGCCTGAAGGGATGGTACTAAGGTGGTTTCTGGAGAGAAAAAGCAGTCTAAGATGATTACTGTCCCTGAAGGCCCCCTCCTCTATGCTGACTGCTGATACAGAGTTATCATCCAAGTGCAGCTCCTCAATGTAGGGAATTTGGGCTAAAGAGGCATGGGTAATCATCCGAATGTTATTCTCCTGAAGATGGAGCTCTTTTAGCCCAAGGGGAAGGTTCGTTGGGAACTCATCCAGATTGTTACAGTAAAGGTAGATCTTCTCCACATTTGAGAGCTTGCGTAGCTCTGCAGGTATGCCCGAACTCTTTATGCGATTATTTTGCAGAAAGAGCACTGTAGCATCCTGGGGCATCCCTGTTGGGATGGATGTCAGGCCACGGTCATTACAGTAGATGAAGGTCCCATCACAGCGGCAGGCTGAGGGACACGAGGCGGAGGTCACCAGGGGGTTAGCGAGACCCAGCAGCAGCCCAACCCGGATGAGGAAAAGTATAAAGGCCTTGCATTGATGCACCATCTTGAAGCTGTGTTGCCTGGCAGCCTAATCACTCAAGAGCCCCTGGGGAGAAGACACAAGGGTACATTTAAGGCAAGGCCTTTAAAGGAGAGCCAAATTCCTGTTCTCGTAATTGCTGGGTGTTTGAAATGCTGCCTGTAGCATTTTCTAGATTATCTGCTGAAAGAATTCCTATTACACAGATATGAACAGATCATTTGAATCCCCAGACAGTGAAAGTAAAGTTTAACTTTTCCTCTAAGATAAGGTGTTTGCTTTTTGCCTAGGATAAGAAGTTTAAGATCTAACCAGAATTCGAATAAGAACTCCTTTTTTGTTCTCTTGTTTTTGATAAGACAGGCTCCAACTCTCTGAATGAATGTGAATTGAATCTCTGTGCTTTTTGGCCCTGACTTGTGAAATGTAATAGCATTCCCTAGTTGTTTTACACGATTCTGTATCTCAAGGCAGCCTTTCATCACTACAGACCACGAGGGTGAACAAAGTCAGGCTTTGTTAATGAAGTGTTGTGGAAGCTACATACTCTCAAGCCCTCTTATACCATCTTATACCGTCCGTTTTGCCATTCAGATTCTTGGATTTAACTGGTCTCATACCAATTAAACGGGGGGGGGGGGGGATTCTCTTGCTAAAGGCTTGCGGTCTGAATCACAGTAAAATTGTAAGACATAGTTTTTGTGCTTTCAAAATTAAATATGTGATCCTTGCCTTGTTCTTTTATTTTTACTGAAATTTCACAAAATTTTAAATGCACATGAAGCATTTTTAAATAGCAGGATAGTTTGAATTAAGAACTGTAATATAGAGCTGAAGGTCTATCTCTCTTTTTGCTCTCTGTGTGAAGTTCCCTTTTAATTAGTCTACTACTAATTTATTGCTTTGGGTATACATTCCTGCCTTGACCTCTCTTTCTATAGGTCTCATTAGAAATTGTACTCTGGTCAGTGAACTGGAAAAAACAAAGCCATACATATTTGTCATACCTGATTTATACGAAGTGGCAAATCCTTTCCAGCCAACAAAAATCCAATCAAGATCTCCTCTTGAATTTGCCCTTATTCTTTTTGAAAGGAGAGGTTTGTCCAGGGGGGTTCTAGTGATATCCTGACCTGGTCAGTGTTTGCTGAGCTGATCCTTGTTTGAACGATGACCTCCTCTGTGTTGTCAGGGGCTCATGCTTTCAATGCCTTTACCATGGCAGATAAGCCTGGAGAAAAAGCATCCCCACTCACTGACAAAGCATACCCTCTCAGGTAATATTAAAAATCCTAATGGGTGTGGAAATTGTCAAGCTCAACAGCCATAACCACAGATTAGATTTTTTGGATGTCGTATAATGATCCGTATGCAGGACTGGGTGAGCTTTAGCAACGGCTCCTTTGTGCAGTCAGGCCCGACAGGCATGATGGGTTGACGCAAAGCTGGTCTGAGCCATGCCAATCCCCTGTGCCACGGGCTCAATCCAGGCTTGTTCACTTGTGTACTCCAGGTCTACAGGTAACACAGAATCCTCTGCTCTCTTGTTGAGCCTGTATACACATTAATCCAAACGCGTTGTCCCTTTCCCTGTGGCAGATAAACCAGTGTTCTCTGCTCTAAGGGGCAAAACAGGACAAGGCGCTTATCCCTCTGGGCCCAGGCTCCTTCATGCATCTGCAGCTGGACTCATGCGGCCTCCTTCAAACACCCGGGATTGTGTTCTGAAAAATGAGTAGAGACAAAAGTATTTAGTGTCTACATTCACTGATCGCAAAACAGTCTAATTTAATTAAGTCTTGAGATAAACAAAACATGTATTTATAATTTAATTTTATTATTTTGTTTTAAATCAGGGCACTATTTCGGAAAATATTCTGTGCACACGGATATTGTGCGTAATTATTTCATGTTCTCATGTGAGCCACTGGTTATTTTAAAATTTACTTAAAAAAATAAGTATAATGTTATAAATGGTACATAGAATTGTCTGATCGGGAACTCTGACCCCTCTTAAATCATTTAAATTATTAATTATATTTAAATTATTATTTAGAAATACATTTTCATTTAAGCTATAATTTCACCCATTGACCTTTTAGGGCCTGTTACTCTTGAGAGCACATTTCTTTTTTTATGGTGATACAAGAAAGAATGTCTCTGCATACGAAAGACATCAGTGATCTGGGCCCCAACACAATGGCTCAGGGTGGAGCCCCTGTTCCTATCTCAGTCCAGTTCACTGCTTAGAGCTTTTGGTGTTTTACAAGAGAATAAGGCCTTAGATTAAAAAAATATTTTCTGCTTGTTTAAAAACAAGACTGGTCCAGATTCCACACGTGAGAAGAAAAATAGATCTTGTCAGTGATAACTGAATTGAATTGTTGAAAAACACTCATGAAAGTTGAGGCTCATTTTAATTTCGTATGGAGGAGAGGATGGCTGTCGCATACATCTCTGTCACGCCAAACTGCTCATTAACCCCCCACCCCCATCCTTTCTTTACATTCTGTGACTGCTGTTTCTGTTTGTAAAAATAGAATTTCCTTTGCCAAAGAAAATGTTATGTTTCCTCTCACAACACAATAGCTCTGTGTCCATATATGTAACCATGCACGAGACCTGCTGGCAGCTGCTGAGTGCTGTAAAACATGGCAAGGTAAATTAGGTACAAAAGGCTCAGCCATTTAACAGTTGTAGCCCATGACAAGGAGAAGATGAGGGAATTGAGAGGTTTCTAACTCGATTACAACTCCTGAGATGCTGTCTAATCATAACCCCCCGCCGACCCCCCACCCCCTTCTGTTCCATCTAAACACGAGCTCTTAGTCCAGTATTACATTAGTTGTAGATTAGAGTCTGGGGAAAAAAGCACCAGATGTGACCTCTACCAACTTCTGGAATAAAGAAGCCAGAAAAAGGGGAAAGAGATGAAATTCAGTAATAGAGTTTTTTAAAATGGCAGGAAGATGGAGGAAAATGTGTTATCTATCTGTTGGAATGAACTTTTAATGCTGCACTTAGTCAGGCTTTTTCAGTTTTAAATTGCTCCCTTCACCTCATTTTATAAAGTTCTCCTTCCTCTGAAAAATGTTAAGCACGTTGCCTTGATTTGCATTCCTAACATGAAAATATGAAATAAAAGAAGGTACATTTAGTTCTTGTGAAGCGAGCCTGGCAAGACATGCCTGCACACCTGCTGACAGTCTTATGGGATTGTCCAACTGACACTGTGAGCCTATGTATGAAGAGTTGCTTAAGGTGCTAAATTTCCAATTACTTTTCCTTGGTTTGGTCACCACAACAACAGCCAAACCAACAGACTGTGCCTCAGTGTCCAGCAGAGGTGGTGAACGGGACATGTATTCGCTTATGAACACTGACGTAAATATAGTCAGAAAGAGCAAATACACTGCTGCGGTTTGTCTGATAGGCCTCGGTGTGTTATGTTACAGTGAGGATGATTTATTAGAAGTCTGCTTAGAACAAAGCACATCATGCTTACTTTACCAGCAGCACTGTCAGACGTCGTTGCTTGTTACCCCCCCCCCCCCCTTTTTCTTTTTCCACCCCCCCTTTTCTTTTTCCACACTCCTTGGATTTCAGGAGAGTGGCCCCTCTCTATTGTTTGCTACAAGGAAAGCTTGTGGACCATTCAGCCTCAACGGAGGGGCGTACACATCGAAATATTTTATTCAGACAAATATAAAAAAAATCATTTTACTTTACAAAGTTTGTCCTTTAAGTCTTCTCTATTGTATCAACTAAGAATATGTAACATGCAAATGTTTACACACGCGCCGCACACACACCATGTTCATATGCATGCAATCATTTTAAGAGCACTGGAGGATAAGTTAAAGATTTTTAGTGATGGATGTCTTTTGCCATTGTCCTAATAAGCCTCTCTGGCCAGGCAGCCGATTTGTTTTAGCAGTCAACTTGGCTTCTGCGTCATTTCATCTGAACTGGCAAAGTTAAATTGAGCATCCGGTTAAAACTGTGAATGCATGCAGCTAGTTACCTTCCAGTGCAAAGCGTGGGAGTCTCGCACAAAGCTGGACACTGATAGCCATTGTGAGCTCAACACGCATAAATGCACATTAGTCTGCAATAACAAAGCCAAAGACTTTGTGCCCCCTAGTCAAACACTGCAAAGGCTTCAGAAAGAAATGGAAACAGAAACAATTTCATGCTTGACAAAAGTATTAAAGATTATAATGACTTCAGTTCTGTAAAATACAGAATAATATTACGTGGGCTGCATTTAGGGGGAAAGAGCTGGAGAAGTAGTAATGGCTGACTGTTAAATTATTCATGAGCCCTGAAATTAATTTTGAAACACTGTAGAGCTTTCCATTGGGAAGTCACTGGTGTTGTTGATTATTTCTTTATATAAATTAACAATATATTTTTGATTTATGATTTGCATCAAATATACTTATTATACTTAGTGATTATATTTTTAGATTTTGGTCGAAAAAATGTGTTTTGTTTGGCAGGTCAGTTGATTGTTGTCTGTAGGTTTTTAAGAAACCAGTCAAATGAGACAGAACAACATTAATTGTTAAGGTTATGGTTGTTATGGTTCCGTACAGGTACTGAGCACATCTCATATGAAAACATTGTCCGTTTGTATAGTCTTGTATTTGACTTTTGTGTTTCATACATTTCTTCTCTTAACTGAGGTGAGTTTTTTTCTGTCTGCAATAAAACCTTGTGTCTGTTATTGATTTACATATAAGTCAGATGTGTGTCAGGATGTTGGGCAGCGGCCTGCTGAGGAGCTGAGCCATAATTTAACATTCCCGGTCACATTTGACTTCACAGGAGCACAAGATATACTACACTCAAAAGGAAAATTGGCAAAAATCTCAGATAGCTTCACAGATTTGTGGCCTCCTGGTGCTGTATTTAGATGGGTTGAACAGATGATACTTTTGCTGACCCATTAAGAGCATAGAGAGGCCTGGGACAGACGGGGGTCTCTCTCTTTTGTAACAGCTTGAAAGGATAGATCTGTAGCAGCTGCAGTGGTTTTTCCCCCACATGGGGGTGGTAGGCACTACAGTTTTTTCCTGAGTCATGTTGTTTGCAAAGGTTTTTCCTGCAGTGTTTTTGCTTTGCAGTCATGTTAAAAACCTTTAACTAATCTGATTTTTTTAATTCCTTAAACCTGGGGATAGATACTGCAAACAAAAAAAACCCAAACAAACTGCTTAGTGGTTACATAAATTAGGATCATAATTGAAATAATCCTCAAAGTACAGTGTCTGAAACTTCCGTGATGGTTCTGAACATATTATTTTGCAGCTTTGGTTTTCGAATTATTTGATTATTTGATTCCTAAAATATCGTTCTTATTTTATGCTTCAAGGCGTTTGCCAATGGAAGACAGTGTCTGGAGTGACCTGGTTAGTTAGTTGTTATCAAGCTGCACTGTGAATTCTCTGGGAAAGCAATTGACTGGGGATTTTAGCTTCAGGCGGTCATCAGTGAAAACAACTGGGTCTGTCCTCATGTCCACTAACGCCATGTCTATCAGGCTATTTATTATTCGTCTCTCCGACCAACAGAACAGCAAGGATTACAGAGGCATCACAGAGTGTGACAGCGGAAGTCTGTGTGACTTCACCTTTTCACTGCCTGTTCGCAGACGCCTGTTCGCAGACGCCTGGCCTGACATGTGTCCCTGTGCCGGTGTTGGCACTGACACATTCAGCCTGCGCTGCATAGCAATCAAAAGCAGCTCCTTCACTGCACTGATCTTAGAGGATAAATATCGGGTCTGTGTGGAGGGAGACCATCAGAGGAGTTTGAGTCATCAGCATCACAGCTGTACATCAGGGTGGAGACTGCGCTGTGGTCGCCCATATGAGCAGGGGGCGTTCGGTTTGACGCGCTGCTAAGGACACGTCCAGTCCGCCGGGTGCGAACGGCATTCCGTGCGTTTTGGCGCACGCTTCCATGACTGCCGCAACGCAGCGCATGATGCTGTGTGTGCGTGTGCGAAGACGCGGCGTAGGGGCAGTGAAACACACTGGCTGTCAGTGTGTTGGGGCATGAATAGGGGCTGGTGTGGCCAGTGACGCCGGAGACGCGTTTAGCGGAGTTTCTCCAGCTGCACCTTCGTATCCAACTGTGCGTGATGTGCACACCGGGGTGTCTGGCGCCGACACTCAGCCCCACAGCCTCCCTAATCCCATCAAGTCTGCGTCCTAACCACCGCTTATTGTCCCACTGCTTCAGGGAATAACCCCCATGAATTAAGGAAAGGAAAAAGATTTCAGGCGTCCGTGTTGGTCCGCGGGTGTTTTACGCGTTGTGCAAACAGCGCAGCGCAGCGCAGCAGAACCAGAGAAGCAGATTTCGCATGTGGTAACGAAACGAGAGCTCGATGTCTGCGGAGAGACGGAGACCGAGAACAGACGCTGTTTGTGAGACACAAGCTGCGAGCTGAGGGGCCGAGCCGAGCCGAGCCGAACCGAGCCCCGCGAAGAGTTTAACCTAGTGATGAGGGGGAAAAGTGCCCCGGCGCATTATTCTTTAAAAAAAAATCAATAGTGTCGCTTAAAGCCTTTCTAATTTTATATTTTAAAAGAATAACAAAAAATGATAAAAGCGAGATGTGGTTGCAAGTTCGATCTGAAGTCTTGTTGTGTATTCCGCACGACTTTAGATTCCTTCTGCCAGAGAGAAAATCCACAAAGATGGAAAAGACGCATTCCCAACACGACTGTACCAGAGGGAAAACAAAACAAAACACAAACACAAGAACACTTACCTCTATAACCAACCAAAAAAGGGGAAAGTAACAGGTATCCTCTTAAAGTGGGGTTCACGGCTGAGGCAAAAAAAACAACAACAATAATAATCCAGTCCAGGCTGTGAGTTTTAAAATTCAGCTCCTCTCTCTCCCTCTCTCTCTCTCCCTCTCTCCCTCCCTCTCTCTCTCTCTACCAGAAGGCTGGCGCTATGTGGAGTTTATGTGTAGCAGCTCTGTGCTGTGTTTGCTGGTGTCCCGCTCACACACACACACAATCTGTACGGCTGTGCAAGGACATAGGTGCACGGGTAGATCTCAATACAAATGTGGAGTTGTGTTTGCCTCTAGCTTTGCTTCAGTAGAGCACTGATGTCATCCGGAGGAGGGGTCTCTCTCTCACTCACTCTCTCTCTCTCTCTCTCTCTCTCTCTCTCTCTCTCTGTCTCTCTCTCTCTCTGTGTGTGTGTGTGTCTGTTTGGGAGATGCACAGAGAGATGCAGTGTTGAACGGACACACTAGGGGGAGTGGAGGAAAGGGGAAAGGAACTAACACCCTTGTCAGATGTGTGCACTCCAGAGGAGTAAGTAGTCACTGATTGGGAAGCGATGCCGGTTGGCAGAACAGGAGGGAGAGAGGGGGAGATGGGAAATATTCAGTATGTGTGCTCCTGTCGAATCTTTGGCTTTTAACGCTTTGCTTTCAGACGACTTGTGGTTTTGGCAGCTTTGGTTGAATGATCAGTTGAGAATTAGTTTGTGTTGTGTCAGAGTAAATTATAATTTGGGTTTCAGCATCAGGAGCTTCCCTTCAGATGTGCTAATTTGTCACTCATCTTTTATTATCACGGTTTATTATCTGAACACAATCAGTGTTCAATTTGTCTCTTCTAAAAAGGAAAAGGAAATCTAATGTCTCACAGTTATAAACAAAAACTAATTAATTTATTCAAAATTCTAATTCAAAATATAAACATGTGCTTTTAGAGTAATGGAAACTCTGTGGCTGTTACCGTGTAATGCACCTGAAGCTCGCTGACCGTTCCCGTCCAGCTTTCTACTTGACCCTCTTTGTTTTCATGTCTAAACTAAGCCAGCCGGTTTGCTCCCCTCCAGGCCCAAAGCAGCAGTGAGTCACCCTGTGAGTCAAACAGTTGTACGGTAGAGCTGACCCAGCCAACCCTCACTCCTGCTCTGCATCGTCTCCAGTGTCTCTCTGTCCAGCTACCTGACAAGGCAGACGCCACAGTCTGGTGCGCTGAGCTGCAGGGGACCAGCTGCAGCAGTTCATCTGTTAGGGAAAATCAGATACTTGTGACATATACATTTGTCAGTGTGTTGCAGAGACTCGTCATTTATATGTTCTCCACCATGTCCAGTTTTACTTTTAGTTAATTACATCAACCATATAGTAATAATGTTGGTTGTTGATGCGTGGAGAATCTGTATTTACTTGGGGACTGGGGTTAATTATCTACATCAAATATTTTTTAAAGTTTAAAAATGTCAAAATTATTAGTAAACTGGCATTATCAACTTACTGTAAGTATATTTGGTTCTGACAACAGGAGAAAGGACAAATCAGACTTAATAGTGAATGAAAACATGTTAAATTGTTAGCTAGAATATAGCATGCTTAATGCAAATGCTGGTACTCCTTCTGTACTCTGTTCTACTGTTGTCTGCTCGCGAGCTGACATGTTTACTTGTTGCAGTTGTTATAACCTCATTTGTGTGGTGAGTGCTACATAGGAGCGACTGTCCAAGTGTCTGATCGCAGCTGACATCGGAGTTATTTTGCCAGGACAGAACGAGGTCCAACTTCAGCACATGGTTTGCCCGTGATTGTCATCTGAACTCGAGTGTCTAATTGAACAGGCTCTTAAACCTGCTGCATCTGCCAAAGCTACTCAGACCTCCAGTGGATTTTTTCAGATTTGTTTGCGTTCCTGCTGGAGCACGTCTCACTTCAGTTTAAACTCCGATGGGATTCCCAAACTACTCTAATTTTTCTGCCTGGTTGCTATTCATCTGGAGGCGTATGAGTACGCCAAACAATTGATCTTGCGTCATGACGTTTTCATAGAGGTGCAGTGTTTTGCTAGTGTCTTAATGAACTTAAATATCTTATCGTGGGAGTCCAGGTGCTGTATGCCAAAGACTGCGAGGTGAGAAAAGGTCATGCTCGGACATCCTGACTTGATCCTCATCTTCCCTCAGGAGAATCGGCAGAGAATCCAGTGCCTGACCTCACCGTGGCTTCCTCTCTTAAATCAACTGCAGACACATCTGTCAGCGGCTGCTGATTGACCCGCTCCCACATATACAAAGAGCCCCACCGGAGGACAAGGGTGTTGGGTTTCCGTTATCTCAAGACCAGAGAAAATCCGTTGCCTTGTCTGTCTTCTGTTCAATAGGATAGGCGCTCTTCTCTCCCAAGGATGCACTTCACTCTGTCTGGCCAATTTCACTGTGACAACAGACAGGTTGTTTCCTACACTCTTGTGTGTTTGCAAAGAGGGACAGCATAGCTAAATATATTAAGCCACTTGATTTAGTTAAGTGCTGGCTAAAGTGCCTTTTGGCTCTGTGGCAACAAAACAACTGTTAAGTGTGCACTTGGTCTTGTTCTGTATCAGACTGTCCTGTGCCCATTTTTTATCTCATGACAGTCATTCAAACACGTAATTGATTTACTCCTTTGCTCTTGCTGTGGTCAATAGATACTTGCAGTTGGCAGGCTGTGGTGCCCTACTTTGAGGACTGTTTGCCAGAAAGCACAGACCCAGTCTGATCGGTGCTGTGTATGCAGTGTTATGTTATGTTATTTTTTTTTTTAATCTCCCTCAAATTTTCTGTTTATCTGTCACTTAAGCGTAGTGTGCGTTTGCTGAAAAGCTGTGAAATGCAGTCGGCCCCAAACCTGCTCAGGGGAAAAAAATGGAGACTGATTTTCACTCATCTTTTTTACTTACATGCTCTGACTGGAATTCATTATTGATAGACTTTCCTTGTTTTTAACTAATGCCAAATTAAGGGGAACATGTAAAAGGCTGCTGCCAAAACCCCCGCTTTGTTTTTCATTTACCTGCTGCCTTATTTGCATATTCATCCTCTACAGGCAATCAGCAGCGATCTTTGCTGTGGGCCTTTCATCTCCGCTCTGCCATCCTGACAGGCAGCTTTTCAGTATCACAACAGTTTAACTAGGATTTGTGGATGAGATGTGCTGTTGGTGTGCTAGACTATTCACATTTTTTCATTTGCAGAGGATGTAGCATGTGTGACAGGGATAGAAAGATGGTTTATGGAAAAAACTATAAATCAGTGAATAGATGTTGACGGCTGATAGATTTCATTAGTGTGGGTTTGTATAAATGGAAATGTAGTCATTATTGCCAAAAATGGAAAGCTTTAAGTGAGGGATCATTTATGCATTTGAATGCAGATGTCAGTCGCCTGATGCAGGGTATTGCCGTAGGCATGACTGCTGTTGCACCATGCAGTAAGGTACTCGTCTTTTCTGATGCAGATCCCAGATGTTGAGGGATAGGTTGTTCCATTCATTTCTTGCGAGGAGGCTGCAGACCAGAGAAAGAAAGAAAAAAGCCAACAACAACAACAGAGACTAAAGGGGCCGACATCCTGCCGCTCCAGCAAGCCCAAGGGCCTAGGTCAGTTTTGGCCATGTGTTTGTGAAAGAGTGACAAGCAATGCAAATAGCTTAGTCGCCTGTTTTTTCCCCCTTGTCTTTTGTTTTCTTTGGTTTGTTTTTGTGGTTGCTGCTGTGATGTCTGTAGAGACAGAGGAACTCTGGGATGACTGAATTTGATAAAAAGGTAGAGGGGGATGCAAGCTGACTTGTCAACCTCGGGACCTCCCATAGGTTAATGACCCCAAACACAAAGCTCTGTGATCAGATTAGATAGAGCACTCTCCCCCCACTGCACTAATCAGCACAATAAAGGAGATAAAAGATAGAATTACCATACAGTGTTTCACAGTTCAGCTTACATCTCTAATGTAGCTAATTGAAGCCCATCTCTCCTGCTTTGTAACCGGTTTACTCTTCCTGCACTAAATCTGTAATTAGCCAACTTAGCATCTTTTCTCCAGCTTTAGTTAAATGGCAGCATTTATCTAGACAGTACACTGCACAAGCTTGTGTGAATGTCGGCAGAACTTTAAACATCCAGTGTATTTAATACTCGAGTGCTCTGAGATTAGAAATTTAACAGTCTTGAAAAGGTCAGTCAGGGTTTTGAACAGTGAAGAGGAAGTCTGGTCTAACGCTATCTGCTAAAACAAACCAAGTCTAAATAAGATAAGATAGATTATACAATACCTCAAGGTCCATAAAGCCCCCATTGATTGTAAGTCACAGTATTTTGTGTAAACAGTGGGGGGAGTACTGGGAAGAGGTTTCTCGTCACACAGACCTGCCATCGCTGTGATCAAAGTGTTCACTTATCTATGCCAAACTCTATCTCTGACTTCATTTTCTCTATGATCGAAATGACTTTGTTTACGCTTTCAAGCCAAGTCTAAAAATGACCCTTTTAATGTTTTTTTTCCTGCAGCTGAAAACAACTCCTCACTACAAAAGCAGGGAGATGTTCACATTCGTGTGTGTGTGTGTGTGTGTGTGTGTGTATTTGTCTGCAGTGATACGATCCAGTTGAATCTTTATGCTGTTATCAGTTGAAGCTGAGTAGTCTTATGTTGACATTGTGTGAATGTGGGAGTCTTGAGTTTAAGCTGTTGTGAAAACCGGAGGCACTGGAGCCATTTAATTGGCTTTAAAGTCTACCTGAAGGTGCTTTTAGGTAACACCTCCAACCATCCCAACAACTTGAAGGTGTATACACCTCAGCGTCTGACGCCGGTGCTACAACACCTATCCTGGGAGACTTGGTTATTGGATATCTTATTCCTTTGCAGCTGGGAGCCAAGTTCAAAGGAAACCTCTAGAGAGTGATGATTGGAGAATAAAGGGCTGGTTGAGATGAGGTGACATTTGTGACTTTCCTGAAAGAATTGTTCGTAGACTGCCCTCCCATCAATTAGCACATAAGTGCAAAGTGCCTGTGGTGGGAATCGTGAATGACATGTGTTTGGTAAAACTGTTTGTAACTAGAGAAGACCCTCTTTATCCCACTGAGTTGCTGGGCTGTTTCTGCGGTTAACCTTCGGCATGAAGAGGTGCACATGTGTGTAGGGGTGTATTACATAGGCCGTGTTGGGAGGAGGTGTGGGAGGATTCCGCTGTGGTGAATGGGGGTTGTTTGTGTTTTTCTTGATCATTAGCATGTTCTTCCATATGTGCATAAAATTACTGAAGCTTTGAACGTATCTTTGTCTTTAAACCTCAAATACAAAGTAAGACACTTGTTTTCTTCGGCGTACTACAATGTAAATGGGTCAATTATTTTTTCAATATTTTAGTTTTTAAATAAATACCTTAAGGGCAGAAGTGATGAGAGGACTTCTAAAACGAACAAAGAAAAAAAAAAAACAAAGCCCTATTCACAGAAGAAGTGGAGAAAACTTTGGGAAAGGATCACAGCAGGACTGAGAACACTTCAGTGCTGATAGGTGCCATTGGCACAGCAAGACAAAAAACAGATTCCTGCATCAATTAAACATGACAAGAGTTGTTGTATAAGCAGGGTTATTGCATTTTGCTGCTTGCCTGCATCATAAGATAATCAGCATTAAGATTTCTTTTTATTGCTTACGACTAGGGAACATGCTTTAACAACTTGAAATTCGCAGTCTCTAATGCATGCCTGTGCTAACAGAAAGACAGAGGTAGTGGTGTGTTGTAAGCTTTGGGCCCAGGAGCAGTTTTCTGCTCCTGGGCAAGAAGTTCGTCAAGCTGACCCATCAAAGACAGCCAGTTAAAGGTAGAGAAAGTCAACCAGCATACAGATGGAGGAGATAGGTGGACGTGTTGCGTAAATAGTAGTATTGTCATTATAAGTAACATCAATCACCTGTGCAATAATAGAAATGTGAATTTATAAATGGCGATAAGGTGGGAAAAAATCTGGCTGGAGCTGCCAGACGAAGGCAGCTGCTGATATTGTCGCAATCCTGGTGTGAAAATGGCTGCAATTTGAAATGGTCCCCTTAAGTGTGACTGGTGAACAGTCTTTCTCTTGATTGAATTGTATCTGCTTGCATCAACTGTCTGCATAGCATTGCTTATAGCCTCTCAAAAATGCATTCCTTTTTTGCTAAGGTCCCTGTTAATGCAGAAAATGCCAGCATTTCCTGTTTGGAGACATACATCACTGTGACTGTATCATTTGCAAAAGCTATTCGTTCAATACCAGTTTACAATCCGCATTTTTCACACCTCTTTTATGTCCATATGACCTGATAATGCATTTTTTTCAGAGCTGCGCACATTTTTCTGTGTTTTTCCATCTACCACGACCAGTAATGGCTGCGAGCAGGTATTTGCTATATTCTTTCACTGTTACATCTTCCACTATGTGGCATAGTTCCCGAACGATTATTTCTGCTTGCTGCAGTGCTCCAACTATGTTCTTATCGCGAATAGTTTTGCATTTAATTCCATGTGCTATAACTATCTCTCTGCTACTCCAGTGACCCATTTTCCCCACTGTGATCATTAAAATTTCATTTTCATTATCATCATAATCAGCAGCATTCTCTTATTCATCAGCTGTGCATCTGCCATGGGAAGACCTGATTGTGAGAAGACACAGTTCCTCCAAAGATTTCTTCTGTAACACTGTTTCAGGGTTCCGTACTGAGTTTTGTGACTGAACGTCTTTTTTGTATCGTTTGTAAAAGTTGAGCCAAAATCCTGCGAGATAGATTTAAGTTCACTGCAGCAGCAGCCGCCCCCAGGTCTCTCAGGATAGGCAAACCCCAGAGGAGGCTCCATTTAACCCCTAAGGATTAGTGCTCATGCCTACTTTAGAAATGGTAAAAGAGAAAACGTCTGAGCGCATTGAGTCAATAGGGATTCATGGCCGCTCTGTTGGCTTCCCACACAAAAATGGACATAGAAAAAAAAGTGAAGCTTCAGCTCTGATTTGAATAGAGCTAGATGTTTACTCAGCCTGCTTCACCGTTTGCCCTTCTGCTGCCTTCACAGTACATTACCGGACTAAAAATACAGTATAAGGCTTAAAACCTCAACAATATATTCAAAGCAAGGACCTGCAGCTTTTCTTGAATATTTTGTCTGCATCAGTAATTGGACTTATATTCCTACTTATATTGGAGGGAGAAGTTCTCCTTTAGTTTTTTTTTTATTCAGATGACAAGCGTGTATGGAAATGGACATGTTATGTTTGTACTTGTTCACTGGTGTGTTTGATGAGACAGTGCAGTGCCAGGCTGGAGGGCGTGGCCTCTCTCTCAGGGGCCCCTGGCACAGTCGAGGCTCTCTGTTGATTTTAGTCCTCGGTTGACATTTTCTTGTGTTTGTCTGAGCTTTCATCACGGCTCCGTTTAAACAAGTGCCAGCAACTGATAAAACACATGCTCCCGCTAATTCACAATGATGCACACACACACACTCTCACACACTCACACACTTCAAAGTTACTACATAGCAACAGGTGATGTCCAAAACGGAGTCAGTGCCATAGCAGCTGCATTTTGTGTTTGCAGGACAGTCCTGATGGAAAATGACAATGGACTTCAGAGTTTGACTGCAGAAACAGCTGTTCATAATGTGGTATGATATCTGTCCCCAGGAGTTTCTCCTTCTGCCCCAATACAGTAGCTTTATGTTTTTTCTTGTCAATTTGGTCCATCCTGAAGAGCACTGGAGTAAAATATCAAAGTACTGGTTAAATCTTTCAGTCTCATGGAGGGGAAAAAAACAGCTGTGTTTGTACATTTGGCCCCGTTTCTCTGCCTAGTACATTTTTCCTGTCTCAGATGAAGAGAAGGAGCCAAGAAATGGGGATTTATCTGCCAGTCAAGCAGGAAGAGTGTCTTCGTCTGGTGTGTATTGCAATTTTGTTTTCTAACACCGATGGCTTCTCAGTCTGCCAAACTTCACGCTGGCAGAGGTGGCCGAGAGGTGCAGTGGGAGGAGTGGAGAAGGCAGGGTGCCGGGACGGCAGCAGAGGGGTGTGAGCCGAGTGATGTAATATCCGCAGGGAGGGAGAGTCTTGTCCCAGTATGGAGAGGCGAGGCTTTTAGAAACCAGGTGCAATCCACACCTGCGTGTATTTCTACCACCTCGCTTAATTAGAGTTCAGTATCCCCTTAATAAATATTCTTGCTCCTGTCTCGTCTGCATTTGTGTGCGTATGTGCATGTGGGTGGGAGCCGATGGGCTCAATTGGGAATTATCTGGTATTCCTTGGAGAATGCCTCTCTTTCCTCCTCTCTGTTTACCCACAAGAGCGAAACTCACTTCTTTGTTCGCCCGAGTGACTCAGTAGCTCATTGCAGATCTTGATCTCCAGATCCATTGTTTACACAGGTTCTGTCTGACTATGTCTGCATGTTTCCCGCATAGTCTTACTTCTCTTGCAAAAAACTCCAGCGTAATGCCAGACTATATTGAGTCAGTAATTAATGCCTGACATAAGTGTGTTACAGTTGCATCGTCAGACTGCTTTCACAGTTGTTTGCTGTGCCAGCAGGAGATTCTTATTCCTGCGCAAGTGCGAGTGCTGGGAGAAAGAGTTATTTTCTGTCACCAGATCTGTCAGCGGGGTTGGCGGCGCTCAGTCACATCATGTGTCAGATCTGAAGCTGCATGCGGCAGCAGTAACAGAAATGTATTCATTTTACCCCGCACTGTAGTGAAACAGTGCTCTGTATGCTGTGCAGTCATCTACAGGGTTATAATTGGAGCTAAGACTGTTGAACCCCTGCTTGTTCCTCTGAATGCAGTGATAGAGGATACTCCTTCGAGACGCTGTGTGTGATTTTTCTCATTGTCTGACGTTTGAAACCTCTCACATTTCCAGCAGTCAGTGTACCTGTGCCACACATTCACATCTGTTTATGTCATTGTGAGACTTGACTGCAGGGATACGAGCATCAGTTGACGGCACATAAGGTTTGCATGGTGCTCTGCTCATGATGTCAGTTCACTACAACAAAAGTAAACATTCCTTGCAGTGGCTTTAAATGTGGTTACAGCAACATAAGGCTACTGAGTCAGATAAGCTATTTCATTTGTTTCCTGCAATCAGTTTTTCCCGATTGCTGCCCCCGCTTCCCGTACAGCATGTCCAGCTGACCTCGCCCCCGCCATGTTTTACAAACCCACTGCCTCTGTTCATTCAGCTATGTTTCTATGGTGACTAGGCTGAGTCAACCCAAACAGAGGGTTAGGGCAACCTCTGAGGGCCTGTCTGGCCTCGCTAAAGTCCATGGATTCACAATATATTTGGGACATGGTTTTAATGTGCTATGACTGACACAAATCACAACCGCGTAGCACAGTCTAGCAGCACTGAGCACACTCTGAGGGTTAGGGTTTTGATTGCTCTCTGAAGACCATAAATGACAGTCAGCAGCCATTTGTGTTATTTATTCACTAAATGAACCTTTGCCAAGTGATTTGCATAAGAACGAAGCTACTTCTTCCTAATCCAGTTTTTCTCTGCTCATTTAAATAGAGCCTCATTCCGTCCTATATACATTTATACATTGACTTTTCATCACAGCAGTCTCTCCTGACCTGGAGCACCCAGTGTTAAATTATGTGTTAGCTGAGGCCTGACACGTGACAAGGGATCACAGTCCTGCTGTAAAGGCCCAGAAATCCCCCAGAACAAATAGGAACATGGACAGTAGACATATACAAAAGTCCTGCCTTACTGCTTTAGGAGTCTGCAAAGGCAGACACGCAGCAGGGTTGGATTGTGTGGTCATACATCTGACCCATACAAACAGGATACACATTTACATCATGCACACACTGGTGAGTATGTAGACACAGGAGGGAGTTGGAGCTTCATGTCCCTTTGAGACCAGCTCCCGAAATGCAGCAGCAATTTCACAGTACATATTGCCATCATACTTGAAAAAGACTTGGAATCTGTTTTAGTGTGAGTCAAGCAAGTACTCTGACTTCCCATCGGCAATGTCTGAATGCAGTCTGCACCATGCACAAGGTTAAATACAAAACTTAAGTCCCCCTCAATTTGAACCTTTTGTTCTTTACAGCTGTTTCTGCAAATGCAGAAATTCATAAACTATGCTTGAGCGTTGTTTGTTGCAAAGAAGGCAGCAAAAATATAAATGTCATTATAACTAATAAATGATGACATTAATGAGTAAACCTCTGAAGAAATGAATGAGTAGATCTATGACGAGATCCACGTGGTTGCTTTGACTGTGAGGAGTTGCAGGCTTCCTGCAGTGCTGACACTGACTGTTGTTTGTGGAGATACACGGTTCAACTGTGAAGTAAATGATAAAATCCATCACTTTTATACAGCCATACAGTGAGAGAACTGGCGACACGCTTCTCCTTTCATATTGTTTTCTAACTCATTGCTGTTCTCTATCAGTGCTGCCACTAGAGTGAGGCCACAAAATGGCTTTGAGCTCTCTCTCACTTATTAACTGCTGAATATCATGTTGGTACTGTTGTACTTGTAACATTCATGTTGCAGATTCCACATTTTTTGTCTATAGTTGGATCCTTTTGTTCCGCCACTTTCAAATGACTTCCAGTTAGTGTAAAATCAACTTAAGCTATTTGCTGTTCAGTGCAGGTGACTATGTAAAACTTTATCTTAGCATAGACGTAGTAGATTCAGTAGGGGATTTTGAACTACTGTGATTCAACAAGCAGTATCAATAGTGATCTCATATTTGGTGATACTGAATCCGACAAGTTAATAATTTGATGGCTTTTGCTGTAAGAAACAGGTTTTCTTTGATGTGCTATGAGATATATAACCTAACTATGCTGAGAGACCATTTAGTGTTATTCCATTGTTCCAATTTTACACTTTTGATTGTGTTGTCTGTCCGTTTCAATTCCACCAGATTTCACGGAACTGAAGAAGACACAGTTTTTCTCATTAGCTTCGTACACCACTAAAGTAGCTGTTTGTTTGTGGCACTTCTGCAGGTGTGTCTTTGGCTTCACGGTGGCCGTGGTGAGATTGGCTGTGTGACTGTAATTACTAATTTAGCTAAAGTGTGGGGAAAATAAACAAAGCAGGGAAAACCTGGAATGAACAGACGCTGGCTCTCTGCAGCTGCCTGCAGTTCTAATCTGCAGGTAATTCTCTTCAAACCCATTGATTCCATGCACGCGATTGAATTTCAATGCATCTCTGATGAGATGGAAGGGAAAAAAAGCTAACCTACCTGAGCACTCAGATGGATTGGCCAGCAGATGCTCGGTCAAAGTGGCAGGTGATAAGTGCTTTTCCAAGCTTTAAGTGAAATCTTTATGCATGTCTTGCAGTATGTATCTGTGCTGTCACTGCCCATCTCTTCTGCGGTTCCTCTCATTTGCAGTGGCCTTCAGAGTTTTTCTCAGCCACAGTGAAAGCGGCCAGATAAGCACCTGTGACCTTTCAGATGAAGTGCACTGTTTATATAAGTGACTACAACCGGCTGCTTCACACAATGACATGTAGAGAAATGAAATGAGCAACTCCACTTCAGGTACTTGGTCAGTACTCATCTGACCAGCCTCATATATTGATGTCTATTCAAAATGAATGTCATTTTGCTATCATTGAGCTGCAGTTTTCTAATGCACCTTTACAAAATATGTCTGTATAGCATTTCTGACATGCATTTTTCTCCACCTCTGTGGTCTGTGTTCACATAAGGTCAAGACAAAACCATGAACTGGCCTTCATAGGCCATGTGCTGTTTATTCTTTCCAGCTAATAAATAACGTGAAAGTGTTATGGGACTTGTCCTCATACAACCACAAAGCCGTTTTTTTCTACCCACAGCTTGCACATAATTCCTCCAAAAGCTACAACCTTAATTTGTAGGTCCCCTGACTTGTATTTGCTGTGAGGGGTAAATGCGGTCTTTTATCTTGCAGTTGTACAGCTTTACTGTTTGTGCATACTCTGTGCAGTATGTTTGGCTCTCTGCCTCGGGATTATGTGTGAAACAGGCTGTGGTTTATCGTAACTGCTGTATCCTTTTTATTAGGATGCAGAGCACCTGCCAACTTTTACACCTCTTACAGAACAGTGGTCAGTTAAGATAACACTTTCTCTTGGAAAAACAAAACAATGCATGTTTACATGTTGGCATGCTGGCTATCATCTTTGAATTGTAATATGTTGTAGTGTAGTGTACTCAGACGACCTCACCTCTAGCATACAGTTCTATGTACTTTGACAATTACATTTCCTTTTATCTGTTCCCTCTCTGGTTCTGGTGATAGTGAAGCGTTTCAAATTATACCACTTTCAGAAGGCTCATTTTTAAATACTTAATCACCTTTCTCGCTGTATTTACCATGGAACCAGCAGGCTGTGCAGCACATGCAGAGCAGCTTAAGATGCTTTGGCCTGCATTTAGCCTGTTGTGTAGAGCAAGTTAAAGCCCACCTAATTGGAATCCAGGGGAGAATCTCTGGGAGCGCTCTCTAAGTACTGCCCTGCAATTGTCTGCAGGTCAGAGGGCATCTTAGGGATTTGCATGAAGGTCCATGCCAGAAAGCACATTTAGGTCGGGTGTTTCATTTAAAACAGCGGCTAAAGAATTTGGAATGCGTTGCAATAGCTCTTCATTCCCCACACGAAATGGCCTCGGCCACCTTCATTTATTTCCCTCCTCACTTCATCTCACTGTATGCGTTTTTCATCCGTGTGGATCAGGAGCAATCGGCGCTTTCAGCTCGGGACCCCCACACCAATCACATCATAACAAATCTCTGTGAAATGGACAACTTAAGATGCTGTTTCAATGTCTGAAATTGACGGCAATCAGTAAATTGCTGTCTTATGTGCAATGGTCATACATTAGTAATGGGTTGTGATCATAACCAGAGAGCTGTGGATCGGAGTAGCTAAGCCTATTGTCTCTAAGGACAAAGCAGGGGTCAGAGCAGGCATGGGTGACTATTCAAACGCCTTTCGACTAATCCCACAAAGTTGAATTTCCCTCATCCAGGGGTCTAATCCCCCTTTTCCCCAGTCTAGCTGTCATTCAGTCAGCCATTGGACCTTCTTCTTCCCCAGTGCACACTTGTGCTTACTTAGCATCATTAGCTGAGGCTCAGTCCCTCCCCATCTTTAGCTTCCTATGTTGTTCCTGTTGCTCTTTTTAGGAACAGTTACTGTTTCCAATAGTGTTAAGTCTTTGGCTGCTGGACTGTAAAAGTCTAATTCCAGCATCTTGAGGAGTTTTTAATCCTCTTGCACAAAGAGCCGTAAAATGGTGACGAGACAGCACAAGCATGTGTTCCTCTCAACTAACTACATCCAATACTGCAGCGGCAGTATTATTAAGAAGGAATGAAAGCCTACCAACATGTGTCTTTAACCTGTATAGAAATAACGCACCAACTCAGTAATTTTTTATCTTTTTAATCAAATGCAGTTGGAAATGCTCATTCTCTGAGCTTTGGATTTTTATGTGTTTGGGAGAACTATTATAATTAACTACCCATTTTGTAATGTATTTTTAAAAAATATTCTTTAGGAAATATATCCGTGCAGTGCATCGTTTTGTGATGTCAAAAAACAACAACAACTTATTGCTAATGATCTTTGTCTTTTCCAGGTTTGTCTTTGTGGGTTAGATGCTATAAGATCCTTATAGCAAAGAGGCCAGTGCTCTTTGAGTACATTATCACAAACTAGAAACTGAATCACATCGGTTGGGAATCAGTCAGTGAAGGATGAACATTTACAGTTAACTGAACTGTAAATAACTTATTGGAGGTGAAAGAGATATACTATGGTAGTAACCCAGACTCACTGTTCATACAGAATAACACTGGTAAAACAAGACTTGTATCACGTGGATTTGAACTGCAGTTTTCTCATCCTGCCATTGCCGCTTGTTTCTCAAACGCTAGTTAGCAAGTTCTTCCTGTCAGTTGTAATGAATGAACACATCATATTTCAGACACACAAGACAAATATTCTCTACTATTTTGACTATTATTTCTCTGCACCGACTTTCAGTTATTTTATTAGGCGCTGCAAATTCTTATTTGGAAAGGAAAACCCAACTATCATATTAAATCACATGTTGTGCTGCATCACATCCCCTGTTCATTTAGGCCTCTTTCATCTGAAAATAATGGGAGATGCAGTGCAATCAACTATTTATCTCAGAGATGTCGTTTATTATTATTGAGTAAGAGATAACGGCTCAGTGGTATTACTTCCATTTAAATGGTATCACTTCCATTTAAACGTGGACCACGTGCAGCTGTTTTTTTCTCATCAAACATCTTTTTTGCCTTTAATAAAGACATAGAATTAAAAATAAAAAAAACTTTGCTTAAGTTAATTTTCCTCCTGCTTTGCACTTATGTTTAATAATATGTTCAGCTACCAAACTTTACAGAATAGACTCCCACAGAGAGCCAAAGTTTTGTAGTTTTAGGTTTTCTTCATTTGGTATATCATAACTAAACAACTCCCTTTCCTATCTTGTATCCATGCTTGTGATGGAAAACAGTTTATATACTGGATTTTATCCAAACGCTTGCAAGCACAAACTTTCCTCCATCCCCAAACGGATCATGAGCAAGTGTGGATTTCAAAAGTTAAACACAACAGAGCCAAAGAAGGGGGAGGAGGAAAATACTTCTGATGTTGCCCCATTTTGTCAAAATTCTGTCATGAATTTAGGAGGCAATTAATCTCAGAGGAAATAATTGAGCTTTTTCTGCCAAAAATACTCAAGCAGGGCTTGAAAGATGACAGCTTGCTGGAGATAATGTTCCACAGAGTAGGGTAAACACGGAAGCTAATGACTTGTATAGTCATTATTTAGGGTAGATTTTTCCATTTCTCTGATTTATTAAAGTTCTTAAGCTAAACTCATTAAACATATCAAAGTGACACGTCATCTTTTGTATTTTATTTTGATTCTTTTGAATGATCATCACAAAACAACTACTACAGTTAAGGAGCATTATCATTTTCTGCTGTAGCTTCAACACAGCCGAGCTGTTCTAAAGCCTTAATACAAGATCAGCTCACTGAACTGTAGTTACTACACTGTTCAGACTGTCTGGTAATCTAGGAACTAAATGTTCCATTGTTATTTATTCATTCACATGGAGCCTTTTATGCTCTTCAGGTGTTTGATGGTCCCCAGGTCCAAGCTTCTGTCAGATCTGTTCTGCTTCTTTACTGCTCTCACTTTTTTTATTCCCCTTTTGCACTTGCCTCTGGCTATTACTGTTGCTTGTTTATGTATGGATGGCCTTTTTTAGTTTTTTGATTCTTTCTGATTTGGACAGACCCAGAATGCTCGTCTGGACAGAGATAGTTTTTATTTTAAAATAAAGATTTATTATAATGTGTTTGAGCTGCCTTGCCCCTGTGTGAGTACCACTCTCACTGGACACTTTCTCCATAGAGATGAGTTTTATAGACAGTGCTTCCCATCCACACTGCACATCTAGAGAGTAAACTCATCTAAATGCCATTGATTCTGTTTGCTCTGCTGCTGTTTCACTTCTGGCTGTCAAGCTGGTCCTGATCAACACACGATGTATTGGACATAAGTCATTTATTCTTGAATGACTTACTTTGTAGCGAATATATAATATTTTTTGACTGCAGCATATCAGTTAATTTAGGATTGTTCCCTTTTGATTGAGCATTGTCTTGCAGAGAGCTCCTTATTTAGTACGACCCAGCTGATGTGCTACAGTGGTGGTCTTGAATTAGTTTTTAGAAACAAATTTACATGCCAGATGGTAAGCACTGAGCCCTACTGTTCTTTCTGAATTACAACTAGAGTCGGGCAGCTAAATCCTATCTATTTTTATTGCTAATCTTCACATTGATGACACTGTAATATTGGCTCTGAGTTTCGTAATCTCACGGAGTCCTTTAAGCAACAATTCTTATGAGCTACCATTTTTGTTGAGTTGGAACTTGGATGCTCTAGTCCAGTTATTAAACACTCAATGCTGGATAAATTCTCTAAAAATGTAAAAAGACCCCCCCTCCAAAAAACCAAACAAAAAAACATCCCCATAGATAAATGAAACAAAAAGTTTTAGGTGCAAATGTCACTGAGTGTTTGTGGAAAGATAAAAAAAACTAAAAGTACATAGACTTAATCACATGGCAAATGCAGAGACAGCGTCTTTCCTAGTCTAATATCCCCTAGGAAGAGAAATAATAAAGCCCAGTTTGAACGATATTGTTTCCTCTAGCACTAATAACCAAAAGTACCTGCAATAAGGATCTTAAATATTTTATAGACAATGTTAATGTCCGTATAAACATCTAACCCTCAACCAGTCCAAAATCTTCCACTCCATGTCCAGGATGCTGCAGTCCCAACCAACCAGAGAACAAATTGCACTGGTAATATTAGAAACCTCTTTCAACATATGTCTCCAGTTGTTTTTCAGCAGGCTGTGATTCAACCTGGACCCTCCCACTCAGAGAACTCTTTAACATTAACACCATTTCCCTTGCTAAAATATCTTACATAAATGTACTCACTGTGCGTCACATGGTTGTCTCGTGGCTGTTTTGTATGCATTAGTTTGGAGACTAATGCATATTGTTAACCTGTGCCCTCTGGGGTGCGAGATAGAGATTTGTTGGAATTGTACAGATGGGATGTTATTGTGTTACTCACATATATTTGACTGTTTCTTGCCAATGTTTTGCAGTCCCGTTGTAAACCAGGAAAATCAGGATGTAGCTTTTCAGGGTACATCTGTGATCATACCAACTCAACAGGATACACTGAAATAGTTATTCACTTATTACATCTGCTAACGAGCAAAATACAGTTCCCATTTTGAGGAAATGTTTAGCAGAGGGATAATGATGTGATGATATTAAGGATTTTTGTGATTCAGCACACTGCAATTATTACCTTGGTGTCAGCAGCACAACTTCCAAGGAGCCAAGTTAACAACACAGCACACTCATTTAAAGCTACAATGGTTGGAAAGTGTACGATAAATATATTGCATCATATTTGCATTTTGCTTAGTGTCAGCTGATATATGCCCTTTAAACTTTGTGTCGCTCCTACCCAGTGCTTAAATACTGAATTCCAGCTGGAAAACCCGGCTTTACAAGTTTTTAAATGTAGGAAGACTAAAGGGACTAAAATATGGCCCATTAAAACTACATGTTAACTAGCAGTTTCCTTCAAGCTATTTCCATGCTGCTGCTCTGCTCTGGTAAAATTCTGACAGTAACTTGTGTGTGCGATGGTTTTGTCAGGAAATCCTGCAGTTAACAAGACAACAGCTCTGTGCTGAGAATTGTCTTGAATTTTCCTGCATGCAGGGAGAAAATAAGAAATGATAGACTATAATTTTTATTTTATCTCTCACGCAGTGCACAGCCTCTCTGGGTAAGAAACTGCTGCTCCACCTCTCTGACTCCTCTTGATCAGAGTAAACAGAGAGGTGTGCCTGACACTACTGGGAAGTACTGGTGACGTACTGCACAAAACAGCTCAGTGGTCCTTTTGGCCATGATGGTTATATTTCTTATATTGTCTGAATGTAAGAAAGCAGATTTCAATACGGACATTTTTACTACTATAACAGAAATACATGGTTTATCATATGATGAGCATTTTCACTTAATTATCGCATTTAATATATTATTCAGTGTAAACTTTAGCCACGTTGTGCACGTGACCAGAAATAGTTTTATGGACAGACAGGTCTCAGTTTTGCAGAAAACTCTTTTTATTTTATTGAAACCATAATGTATTTGAAATGCTGCATTTCTCTGCACTGTGTTTTATATGTAGACCATGAATCACTCCCAGACATATGGAAATTGCATTATGTACTTGATAAAGTTGATTACCGATACCTCCTCCCTAATACGGGCCACCTGAAAACTGCTGAGGCTGCATACTGACCACCTGCTTCCTGCTTGTTTATGATGCGTCAGTGCATGTGTACAGCTGCGATAAACCAGGCCAATATATTTGATAATGGTCTCTACCAATGTACTTGAAGTAAGAGCACGTGTTTAACATACGTAAAAAAAATCTGAAATTACCATATGGTTTGTAGTAATGTTCTTGCGACATTGGAAAAAAAGAATTGCTACATCCTTGTAAGCTACATCCCTCTAAGGATTTCGCTGCAGATCATCTGAGATAGATTCATCATGGTGCCACAGCTGTTTCATATTCTGTTCAAGGTAGAAATAATAGGAAAAGAGTAAACTGGAGAAACACAGATAGAGCCCGCATGTTCAGTAAAATCAGACATGTTCCAGTGAAAGACTATGTTCCCAGAAATGGTGAATGACATCGCAAATATTCAGCTGTTACAAAAGGGTCTTCTCCATCGTGCCAATGCGAAGACGCCTATTTCGACTTTGATTTACAATGGCTCTCACATGACCTTGAATCAGCCACAAAAGGAGCCTCATGTAAAGAAACTAGCACTTTAGCTAATTAGAGGACAGATCCAAGGAGAGTTTATAGAATAAAATATATCATTATTCAAAATACTGCAATAATAGTATTGCCTTGTCATTGTCCTGTTCCAGTATTATAGAATATTTGTTGCCAAACCATGCTGAGGCCTGTAAAGTGAGTTTTAAAAACCCAGTGGTGTTTCCAGGTGGTATAGACATCAATTGTCACTGGTATTGATCTGCAATTCTGTCAAGCCCCTCAACATTCTTTCCTCTATTATGTGCCTCAGAAAATTAGTTTTATGCATTAAAGTCTGTAATACGGTACACAAACAATGCACTGCTGGATAGTGATCTCTTTGAGACATGACATAATCAGTATTTAGAGATCATTCTGGTAGATGTGATGAACACACGCCTGGTCATACTTCCTCTTGAAAGCCACTCAACAATGGAATTATCTGATCAAATTCGCTGACGTGAACATCCTTCCATTGACTTCCTAGTCTTCTTAAACTAAAGTCGTTTATTTTTATTTCCTGGACCTCCTGTTCTCTCACTTGGCAGTCCATTTCCTGGCTGCATGCACTGCTGTTTCCTGTTCCTTGCCTCCGAATGAAACAGTGGTGTGTTTCTGATGGACCAACTGCAGAGAGATCTGAAAGGCAGCTGCAGGCTACCAGCCCCGAGAAGTTAGACAAGTAAAAATCTTAATTGCAGCTGAGCTCATTTTAATAGCTCTGGGAATCACACACATGCATACTCACAATTAACGTGGGCTTTTTGTTAGGTCAGTAATTGTTTATTAGCTTGCACCTCGGATTGCTTCAGATTTGTAAAACCTCAGCACGTATTGTTATGTGGAAAATTAATTTATTATATACACCGTACCATATGTTATTAAGAACCACAGCTTTGAAAAACACTGTAATCATCTAATTCAATCAGCCGTCGCTGTGATTTGAGCGATGAAACGTTTCATGCGAGTCATGTTTATTATTGCTGCTGCAGAATAACAGCTCTTTGATTTGTTTTGAAAACAGTGGCTGTTGTTTTTTTCTCCTATGTTAGTCCTTTTTACATTCTGGGGAATATGCCGTTGTGCGTCTCTGATTTCAGTTTGATAATATGGCATTTATGCGAGGGAAGCTTTGATTAAGCTGATAAATAGTCTTGTTGATCGCAAGTTGACTGAACATTTAAAGTCAAAACTGTGTGTGTGCAGATCAGTGTGTGCCAGTGGACACAGTTTTGCTGCAGCGATCCAGATGGGCTGGCTTGTGTCTGCTGTTAGTGGGCTCGGAGGCATGAGGCCTGCATGGAGCGTTAACAGATGCTGCTCTTTAAACGAGACTTCTGACATTACCAGTGGTTAGTGCACTCCCTTTACAGCTGTTCTGAGGCCATTTTGTCTTTTAATTGGGATGGGAGAGATCATAGATTACATTAGTCCAACAGGAGACACTGCAGGGACAGCGGCAAGCCACGGTGGGACCCCTCCCTTTCCTCTTGTCCTTTGGGCTGCTAGGTTGCATGTAGCCTCCTACTCAGTCAGCCTCCCATATGGAGCATTAGGCCTCAAAGACCAGCAGAACTGTTGGCGTGCAAGACATAACTGTATGAGTCCGTTTCTTCTCTTTTGGCTCCTAATGTATGTTTATGTTGGCAAGAAGAGAATACGCGTGTTTGTTTTTAACAGTGTATTACTGGAATCAGTTGTATTTCCTTCATGTTTATTTTAGAACGAGTCATCCTGCAAGTGAAAATACATGAATACATATCATTTTTCTCAAAGCTAGTATGCTGCCTGTTCAGGCTGGGTGGCTGTAACCAATACCCACTGTCTGGCCGGCAGTGATGCTTTATATATTTGTAGGAGACAATCCCTTTATTTATGTATATGTTAAAAATACCCAAGAGATCTCTGCAGAGATGACATATCTGCAACCCGAGTGCCAGAAAAGAATTACACATGGCTGATAACTCGATTCAAACTCGATTAGGCCAAACTGATGGATGCATGTTCCCTTTCTGACGGAGGAGTATCGACAGGGGACACAGATCTTACAGGGTATGTTCACATACCCCTCAGGCTTAGAGGGGAGGAGTTGGAAATTGTTACTGGAACATACAGATTCACTGAGGCTGGTGAGCCGATGTTTGTACACTCTGTTAATAAAAAAAGTGTATGTCAGGATATTATATCTAAACAGTCAGGAGCATATCTTTCTCAGTCCACTTCCACATGGGGCCTGTGAGAAGTGCCCACACATGCTAAAACATTAGAGAACACCGACTAGGGGACAGTGGATTTGGACTGATCTGTTTCACTGGAGCAAACTACTGACATCCCTCCTGAGGTTTCGCCTCCCCTCTCTTTTTTTAGTTATTTGGCTCTGGTTTGGTTAGCCCCACATTGGCCAAGGCAGCTAACCACAAAAACAGAATAAGTCACAGTCCTGTTGGTCTGTGCACATTATCACACTGCATCTCTTGCATCACCACGTGCATGTTGGTGGGCCTGTGCTGTATTCTATCTTATACCACAGGATCCTGTCTCATCCTGCATCAGATCTCATTAAAGATTGAAGTGAAGATTAAACGGCATCCTCTCTCGCACACTGCAGCACTGGGCAGGAGGCATCCGCTTCCATCTTATTACTCATAAATAAGACTGAACAGGCAGCTCCTGCAGTGGCAGAAATAATACTTATTTGCCACACCAATGAAGGGTTTATTTCATCAGACACGTTGACAGATGCGTGAGATACTATTAAAAGGACTCCAGTGAAGCAACCAAAACATAGAGTCGATTTTGGTGAAAAATACGGAATGAATCACAATTAGATGTAAGTTTTAGGTGGTATTTTTTTTTTTGACAAACGCATTTGCGAAGAGCCTGTCCAAGGTAACATGCATATTAATTAAACTCTTTAAGTTGCATCGGTCTGGATCCAACATGCATATTAATTAAACTCTTTAAGTTGCATCGTTCTGGATCCAACTAAGTTGGTTTGCTGTTTGTTACATTGAGGCAAAACACATGTAATATTAAATGTCTGTTTTATTGATGAGTAAGATATGCAATGTTGTTGGCGACACAGACTTGATAGGGTTTGTCAGGCAGTCTTTTCTCTGTGTGGAAAAAGAAGTGATAAGCCAATTAAACACTTTGGAGGGTAGAAGCTGTAATCTGGCTTCATAAAAGATGAATGCTGCGAGGGCCAGCACCGGCCCCTTTACTGGTGGCTCCTCACTAATTAGAACTTGTGTTAATGATCATAAAGTCCCTTTCCTTTGAAGTGGTCCCTTAATCCAGACAGTGTCACGTTCTTTAAGCCTATTCTGGGAGAAAGCTCAAAGACGATCTGATGCTGCATCCGAATTTAGCAGTGTGATGATTATTATGCTGTGAAAGGATTCCTACATCTTGGCATTAAATTAAAGAGATCGAAAGAATTTGTCTCATCGAACTTGTCGGCTTTCCTTAGTATTTGGTGGTTTCGGTTTGTGCTCTGACTCTTACTTACTACTTTGTACAATATGAAATCCATTCACATACACAGTACTTGCATTTTTAGTTTAATCATTTAACTGTTTTTTTTAAAAAAGATTTTTAACTGGTGACCACTGTGACAAATCAAAGCGCACTGACGTACACCAGTTGAGCCAAACGGAGTCGACCTGTGCAGCTGCTGATTCCATTTAGGTCATTCATCCATCTCTCCCTCCTAACTGAATTGCATTTTAATCATGCATGCTTTTAGCCATCTGTGGCTTCAGTTTTCGCTCTTTACCACAATGCACTCACATTTACTATTTGAAGACACAGACGGGAGCCCTTTCGCTGGCTGAGTGGACTGCCTCGTGGTAAAGGTAACCTTGGAAAGCAGATAGATGTCTGGCTCTAATAGAGGTCACCGCGCCATTTCTAGCCTTCACGTGTCCGAAATTTTTTTTTTTCTCCCCAAACAAATATTTCACAATTAGATTGTATTTGTCAAACATGACAAATACAATCTAATTGAGCTCAAAGACTGACCGGAAAGATATTTTACTCTACAAGCTGGTAAACATACTAAAGGTAAACATACTAAAGAGCTATATATTTGTGTGTCGGGACTTTGGACCCGTCCCCACTCATGCTCCCTGATTGGTTTGTGACAGGAAACACCAGCTGAGGTTAATTCCTGAAAAAGGATACATCACAGCACTGAGGCAGCCAATGCATTTCAAATGATGTGTCCTTGGGATGCGAGGTTACTGCTGAACGCCTCTCTCACTAGGAGCGGCCTGTGTAACTATACGTTTTATTGAATGAATGAGCCTGACTACAAAAAGGTCTTGTTGAGTGTGTGGATAGACAGACGGTCTGTCTGCCCTTTGACATTATTGTTGGAATGAATTTCCCAAAGCTAATTTCTGTATAGAAATTCACCTCACTTATGCAAATGTTGTGGCTTTCATGTTCCCTATAAACCTTCAGCGCGGTAATCTTTGGGACAGCTGTTTGACTTTGTCCTTTTTAGCCATATTTAAAAAATCCTAAGTCTTCAATAATACCCATATTATAAGTATATAATATGGGTACCCATAAGTTATGTGACATGTGCTGGCAAAACTATTTGATTCATATTTGTTTTAAATCTTTTACGTGGTGACTTTAAGAAGAAAACCTCCTGGCACATTCACACACAGCTTGTTCTCCTGTTCACCCTGAGTGACAGGCACACAGATGGTACGGTAAAGACTTAATGGTTTTTTTTCCCCAGACCATCAACACAGCTGGGTTTTTCCTCGTGTTTCTGATGGCCAGTCAGACACATGCAGACGGGTCAGTTGTCATTGTTTTTCTGTGTGGAAGAGAGAAAGAGATGCGGGCGGTTAGTAAACTTAAAATAAGCTTTTGACCCATTTGAATAGTGAAAACATAGACAATCAGTATGGAGTATGTGGAAGTCAATGTGTCATGGTGGAAGGCCTCCACATAAAAGTCAAATAAGTCTATGTGTGGGGATAAATCCTCTGCGTCTTGTGTTTTTACCTCCCTATCTAAATTCTAAACAAATCATATACACCTCAAATATTTCATCTTGTTTCATGTCATGCAGGTTTTTACAGACAGTCTTATGTTGTACTTTGTCCATTTCCCACACTTACTGCTTTCCCAGGCCAGATTTTTTTTTTTTTTTTCATTTTCTAGAGTCCCACCTGCCAGTAATTTTCATTTGCCCAGTGTTAAGGTGATAGTGGGCTCATATTATTTTACATAGTGATCTATGTCTTCAGGAAATGTCCAGTGAAGGCCATTAAAGTTGAACATTATTGCTGGATTAGTAATGGTGATTTCAGGTTTCAGTCTGTGGCACTTTTCCATCTATTACGCTAAGTGCAAGGAAAAGAAATTATAAAGGGAGTTAAATTAATCTCTGAGGGGTGCCTCCCCTCACGCTTCCTCCTCCTCTAACACTCAGCTCTGTAGCCACCCTTACAGTTACTCTCAGTATGTGTGTCTGAGAAAAAAAAAACACAACTTTTTTGTTTTTTGTTCAGAATGTGTAAAAGCCACATAAATTGGCTCCGCAGAAGTGACAGGCGCCTCACAATGTAACTGCTGTGCGTGTGTGATTTTGTGTTTGATTGGTGTTTTGGAGCTGTCAACGTGAAGCAAGCAGCTCTCTGTTCTCGCTGCCCCTCCTCTCATTGTAGAGGCTCTGACACAGGAACATTAAAACTGACAGTTTCATGTAAAACTGGCCTGGTTTGACCGGAGGTGCCACAAGGTTTCTTCTTATTACCCATGTTCTCCAGCTGTTCACCTCTAATGGTGGATGTCTCATTGTTGAGTAGGTGCTATTTGACACAATGGAGTCTGTGCTGGACCCTCCTGACAAAACGACTGTCATCTGTCTGTGCTGGCCTCCTTGTTTTTCCCAGTGGAAAAGCTAGTGGCTCTCGCTGGCGTTTTTATAGAGCAGCAGGAAATCTTCAAGCCACAGAGACTTTAGTTCATTTGTTTTCCAACACATTAAGTACATGCTTTTCATCAGTTCATCAGCAGGAGAAAATCCTGTGTAAATCTTGGCTTTAGCATGTAGCCCAAACATGATGTTTGGGTTTTAGGCAAGAAATAAAAGGCAATTAAGCAGCACTGCAAAGTACAGCAGGACGGCGGCAAAATCATTTAGAGAGATATAATCATTGCTGAACTGTTCTCCCAGTTAAGTATCCCCAATCCCAAGTTACTTAGTTTGATGTGGTTGATTGTGTGTGTCATCACCTGTGTGTAGGCAAGAGGACCACATTGTGATGCAAACTGCTGACATTTATGCGCTGAAGTGAAATGCAATAAGTGCATACAAAGAATGTGGCTGACCACTGTGGTGAAGCCATCAGAAATATTGTGTGCATAGCCATTTTGTGGTCACACTTAGTTTTTCAAGCATATGTACAATGGATGGATGTGACTTTACTGTTTGGCTAATGTGCAGAGGTTCTGTAAGGCCACAGTGTGATGTCTGTTTAAAGAGACACGTCTTCAGAGCAGTTAGACTTTAAACTTGTTTGAAAGAGAAAGATCACTCACTTCAAATCAATGTGGTTGATATAAACCGAATGCGTCTTAAAGCAGAACATCAGGAACGACAGTGGAAAGACCCTGGATGGTCGAATATTCAACTCTAATATTCTTCATCTTGCCAGTTCAGTGATTTATTCAAGCTCAGATTTATTTGGAGACCCTCTTGTCTGTCTGAATGTATAATTCTCATGCTGTCGGCGATGTGCTTTACAATTTTATAGTGTTTTTTTTATGTTGAATAAGCAATTGAAACAGGTTGTCTTGTTTTGTTGTTACAAAAGGTTGAGATATCAGTGAGCAGGACTAAGCCCGTTGGGATTCTGTGTGAATTTGTTTGATGCAGTGAAGTGAAGCGAGTGTGATCTGTATGCAAAACAAAAGAAAGCAGCTCCAAACAATCTTACAATATTATTGCAAGTAGAATTATGAATTATAAGTAACAGGAGTAAGTATGTAAATGAATTTTGATTATTATTGGCAGTTTTTAACAATTATTATTTTTATAGTTTATCTTTCTTACAATTCGTCATTAGCCTTGTTCCTACCTGGTTCTAAAATAAATCTTGCTAGATCTGACCGTCTCTGTCAATTACTTATTACCTGCAATAGAATGTGTTTCCATATACTGTACATCTTAAGTGATCATATGTCACTTCTCTGCTCTATGTTTGAAACACATACCGCAGTTTTGCTGATTGCAAAAGCAGTGCGCTGTTACTTTTAACTGGTGACAGGCAACAGTTCTTCATCTGCAGAGACGGAGGAGAAGGGGGAGGAGGGCAGAGGGGGAGACGAAGAAGAAGTCAAAATAATACAAACAGGAACATGCAATACTTCAATGCAATTTTAATATACTGTATCTCTAAGAGCATTCTGAAATTTTCCCATATTACACCACCTCTTACTGCGAGAGTTAGTAATTCCCTTCACACAGTGTGCTGTCCTACAGTGTGTCCTAGGATACATGTAGACACTGATTACAGAATGTGGCCGTATGTGATCCAGACCATCTCCAAATGTGGTCTGACTGATAGGATGCGAATAGCATAGTCAGTGTGTCCTGGTTGCATTTACTATACTCTGAGATGTCTGCTTGTGATTGGATTTCACAGAGCCTGATGGAAATGGCGCAGATGAACATTTCTTTGAGGTGCAAAACGGTTTTATTTCCATTACAAAATGAAGGAAATAAATGACTATCAGACATAAATGTCTCCTATTATGATGGAACCATAAGAACGCTCACTATTGATGTTAATTTAGGTATAATTATTTAGGGTGTCATTAGATGTCATAGGATCAGCCTGTCTGTGTAAGAGCTTTCATCATGAAGACTGAAGTATCTTCATCAGACAGTTGTGACGAGTGCTATGTATGCAGGTTCAGGGAATGTCTGATATTTGTGCTGTTGCTTCAAGATGCAGCCGCTTACTATACCAATCTCTCTGTAATTTTATACTGTAGTTTCTCTGAAAAATAGTGTAGAAATATTGTGTTTATTTACGAGTCATTGTTCTTCATAATTGCAGACAAGGTTCTGTAGAAAGAAATGTTTAACATTCATTAGCTGAAACTTCCTCATTTTGTATATTATCTGCTTTAATCGTCTCACAACACTATTCACACAGCACACACAGTGAGGAGTGAAGTTGATGTACACACACACACACACACACACACACAAAAGCCACATGTATAATATGATGTTTCAGTCTTATTGCTTCTGCTGCTCCAGGTATATATATTATATGATATTAAAGGGCTGTATATGTTGCCTTTTAATACACAGCTAGGTCTGGGGATGTTGTATCCTTTGTGCTACCGTGCTGTTCCAAAAGGCTCGAACATGGACAGTTGTCTATATTTTTGCTGGGGTGGTAGTTACAGAGACAAAGGGATAGTGTGTGTATTGAGTGCGAGCTGGAACGCCAGTGCCCTGTTATAGTCACACCTCTGTTTTGAAACACTAGCACTCTATGTAAAATCACACCTGGGGCCAGTTGTATGCCGGCTTATTTGGTTTAGAGTAAACAAGCAGTGGTTGCATGTGTTGTGGCAGAAAGAGGTGCATGAGATCAGGAGTCAGACGCGGGTGTCAGATGGGGAGGTCTCTTTATTCACATCGGCCCTACTAACAGCGTAGTCAGAGATATTTCCCAACATTACAGAAGTCAACATGCCTTTTTATACCAAATATAATGTGTGTGTGTTGGGTGGGCTCGCATGCTCATGCATGTGAGCCGATTTCATCCTGTTTACCTGATATTTTGGCTTTCCCATATCACAAAAGAGGGGTGGTGTTTCCCAATAACTGTGTGTGTGTGGTGGTGTTCTCCATTTCCTGCTTATTCCAGCAGTTTCCTGTAACTTGGTGTAATGACGCATTTGGTCATGATAACGGGTTCAGGTCAGTACAGGTCATGATGACCGTGATCTCCTACACATGACAAAGGGTCTTAACGACAGCGTCGAAGGTTCTCGGTATAAAAGAGGCTTCTGTGACATAAACTCGTACTTCTGGAGACACAGTTCACTTCACACATCACCTCAACACTCACACCACTGAGATCAAATTGACGCTGGTGGGAATGGATTCTCTTAAGTGCTGGATAAGTGCATTTTGCTAAGGAAGTAAGAGAAGTTAAAATACATTTAGTGTTAAAAAGACAATGCACTCTTCCTTAATGTACTATTCTGCACCTAAGCTATATAGATTTATAATCCAGAGACGAGATATCTTGGCCTGACTATCAAGGTCAACCCTCATTTCCAGACTTTTATTTTCTGCAAAGAGAAAGCAGTGAAATGTGAAAAGCAAGTCAATTCAAAAATCACACTTCAGCTGCTGAGGATCTCCAATTTAATGCTGTCCTGGCTCTTCCATCCCAGCCACCTTATTTTGGATATAGTGAGGTGAACCGTCTGGCTGCCTGGCGGGTACCTAGCTGGGGGTACTGGACTGTGAAGGCCCTGAGGAGCCATGCAGGTCTTTACAGTACCAACAGGCCTGATCACCACTAAGGAAGAGGCGACATTAATGCAGGCCGATAAATCCAGAAACGAGACTGGATAAATCCGTAATATGCAGCTGCTGGTCCAAATCCCACCAGTGCTCCTCAGTGACATGCGTCCATTCAGGTTTGCAGATAACCTATTTTTCCTCAACCAGAAAGTGATGGTCCCTCCTCAGAGTTGGCACACTTTTTCCGTTTAGTCATCAATAGCTACATGCATGTTCTGTAAAAGTGTTTTTAGTGTTCCTGTTTGTAGGATCGCGTGAGGCTTGCGAGCAATAAGATGAGCTGAGATTAAAAGACATACATTTAAATATGTCAGCGTATGCTACTGTCAACATTTCCGTGTCATTAACTGCTATAATTTGGGTACATTACTTTCCAACGTTTATGGAGATACTTATGACATATTGCTATCTCCACTCAACTTTCTTCTAATGCCCCTCTTCTTTTTAATTGTAATTTACTTTAGCATTTCCACTTCTCGTCTCCCACTGTGGCTGAAAAGGACAAATAATTAATTGAATGTGTTTTTTTTTTCATAAACTGTGCTCATGGGTTCTCATAAATTATAGATATTTTTTGTGTTGTTGTGACAACCATAATGCATTTGCAATTAAAATAATGGGAGGGGACTTTAACATCTTAATTAATAAAACCCTGATCTCTCCTCTGCCCTCTTCACCGTGCCTTCAGAGCCCCTTGCAGTGTCTTTCTCCTTTATAATAGTTAGCTGTTTTTTTAGTGTTGAGAAGAATTATGAACAAACCCTTCAGTGGGTAGAAAGTTGTTTTCAGCATGTAACTTTGGTGGCATTGACTTTCCCTTGGTGTCAACTTCAGAAGAAATACAAATTTGTGCTTTGCAGAGCCCACCTACCGCTTTATTTTCTTGTAATTTCTCAGAGCTCCCTTCTTAGGATTGGGGATTGAGCAGATGCAGGTAGATGTATATTTATGAGGGGGATGTGTATTTCAGAGAGATGCAGTGTTGTGAAAGGTGACCTTGTTAGATAAAAGGAGGGCTCGGAAGCCAAATGATGAAAGAGAATGGGATCATCCTGGGCTCATTAATGTGGATTTGAAGGTCAGGTAATTATAACAATAGACGTGTGGGCTGGCTTTGGCATCTGGTATTGTTGCTTTGTTATGAAGGTGACAAGCCTGTGGAGGAAAGGGATTAATCACGCTGACTCCAGCCTGTTGTCACATTGATACATTCAGACATCATAACACAACTGCGGCAGTTTTTGAGAGAAACTGCAAAGACGACGTAATTTCGACCATCAACAGCATATGTCAAGCACTGATAAAAACACCAACAGGTTAAAGAAGCCACCGGCAGTGATGATGTTTGTTTTTCACAGTGATTTTATAACATTCAAATTCAACCAGCGTCATAAGTAAAATGTGGCTTCTTATAACAACAAATTCAAATGGCTGTGGTTGGTATGGTAATGCAAACCCACTGTATTCAGCACTGATAGTAACCGAGGAACCTGACAGCCCAATCAGCTTTTAATAGCACCTATTGAAAATACTACAAAGTTCAACCCATCATATAAGGTAATGGGAATTTTGTTTGCGTGGAAGCTGACAGAGTATCAATGCACATGAGTAATGAGGCCTGCTTTATGTTACCAGGACCAAATCAATTTAACATAACAACCCAATAAAATGGGAGAAAAGGTTTCCAACAAGGTCTTTGTGAAAGTTTACAAAGCAGAAAAACCTTGTAAATTACTGTCGACTGTCGACTGTGAATCTTGTTGTGTACATGAGTTTAATTCAGTTCGAGTTGTCCTGATGTTAAACATATAGTGCCATTCAGTGTAAGAGGCAACTTGTCACAGTACAAATGAAAACAGACTGCTTTTCTTCCTTTTTACAAATTAATCTTCAGGCATCACACTTGGTGAATATTTCAGTAAATACTGTAACATATTAATATGGAGATGGTGCTCTGATAGTTGTTTTAAAAAAGGATATTTGTTTTTATTGCACACTGTGAAACACAACCTCCCATACTTGTTTCAGCCATAGTTGCATCATTTGTGCTGTTGGGATCTTGCCACCTCTTCCACAAGGTTGTGTGGCTCAGTCAGTCTCCTCAGGGACCACTAGGAGCCATAAAGGACAAAAATGCCAAACAGTATTATCAGGCGAAGTAGCACGTGTGGTGTACCATGCATTTTTAATGTGCCACAAATAACAAATACCACTGTTGCCTCTCTTTTCTCTCGTGGGATGACTAGTGGCTCGATTAAGTTTTATTTCAGTTTGAGAGAATTTGGGAAACTAATCAAAGAAAATAGCGTCCCCATCGTTAAAGGTTAGAATTGCTTCGATTTAAACCCAGTTTAGTGCATGTGTGTGTGTGTATGTGTGTGTGTTTGTATGTACTGTGTGTGTACTTACACATGTGATCGTGCGCAAGTACATGCAGCAGCAATGCTTGTTAGGAAAGCTGGTGAAGTGGAAAAGTGTGTGCAGGGAGCGGCACATTATTCCCCTAAGAAAGAATTTGCCAAATTCTTTCACTCCACTGACTCTTTGAACGTCGACATTCAGAGCTGACATGTTAGACATCGAAACAGTATGAAGGGGAATGTTTAATGACCATCTAAGTGTCAAGCAAGTCTGCAAACGATCGACCTTTTGTTTTCTCCGAACACTTTTCTTCTATGTTTCAGGCCTTCCACACTCAGTTAATTGTGTAGCAGATGCTAATTTGTGCCTGTCAAATAATCCGTGAATGTGAGGTGTCATTAGAGCAGAAGAGCAAAGAAGATTTGATTTACAAACAAAGAGCAGCCCCATCGGCCTAGTTCGTGATTTCATTTTGGACAGTTTGTATATGTCAATCACATTAGCTAAAATCTGAATTCTGAATTCTAAAACATGCACAAAGATCATCTCTCTCAGTTAAATTGACTCAAATATTCAGTATTCCAGTTAAAATTCTGCTAAAATACTCGTAACATCTGCAGACACAGATAGGCCAGTAGCATTATATTGCAGTAAGTTGATTTGAAAAACTGCAATCAGATTTTTTTTTTTACTTGGCAACCAAGCTATTAACAACGGACTGAGCAACGTCAACCATGAAAGGTTTTTATTAGTTTCTGTTTGCCACCTTTTATACCAGAGTCAAAGTGGAGTGCACTGTTAACCTCTGAGCTTATTAAGAAGCATGTGAGACGCTGTATAGACTATGAGGTGAATTTGTATTAGAAGGAGTATACGTAAAGAGATCACTTATGAATGATCAACATGAACCAGAAGTTGGACATAGGATCTTTTTACTGCCTTGAGGTTTCATCGTTACGCACTAGCACTTCCCATTTAACTGCATGATCTAGGGCTCTGCTGGCAACACCAAACACACAACCTAGATCCGCGCCTCACTACCCTCTGCATACACAGGCCTCGCACACACTCGAGTGCACAAGGCACTTTTATGACCGCTCCGCAAATATACGGTCACACCGAGACGAGAGGGTGGTTCCACCATCCCTTTTCCCCGTGTTTGCGTCTGTGATGGCTTTTTGACACAGTGCCAAGGTTCATACACTGTTGCTGGCACACTCTCTGGCTAGATGTCTGTTATCAACATTACCATGCCACGAAAACACACAGAAATTGACCCACTGCAGGATCATTGGTTGAGGGATATATGAGGTTGCCGTGGGGGTTAAGGGTTCAAAAGGCAGGCAGGAAGTGGGTGTTCCTACAGTGACAGTGCAGGCATGTGTTTGATGGGTGAGCCTAATGCTGTGGAAGACCAGGTCCTAATGACCTGCCATCTCCGGGCAGTCTAGGGTGCCCTTCCATTGAGATTTATGGCCCCTGTTGTGGTTACTACTGGGACGACACTGAGCAGCACATCTGACAAAGTTATTGCCTACTCCTTTGTCTCTCCTTTTTTCTACTCATTAACTGGCTCGTTGCAAACCTTCAAAAATGTATGTTCTCCGAAAACGATTATAAAAACTACGCTGTAGTTTGTCTGTATTGATGTGGTCTTAAAGAAAAATTGATTCCAGCAAAAAATTACCCAGGGGTCACAGACTAAACGACATTTATAAAGAGGATGGTAGAATCAAAAACCCATTAAAAACCTATTCAGAGAGGCAGCTCCACATGTAGGTGCTCAGCCCCTGTAGAAGAACTGATAATGGTCTTCTGATAATACTAATTGTTGGCTCTCCCACAGTCTCCCTAAAGGCAGAAGTGTGTTGATCCACTACAAGATAGCCCAGCCGAGCCCAGGGCAGGCACAAACAGCAAGGAGAACTAGTTTATAATTAATACACACTATAAAATATGCATCATGCAGGGTAATTGCAGCACTTTTCGGGCACGTCACGATGAATAAGCTCACAAACTTTGGTACCACAATGTAGTGTTGCAGCTGTGAATTTGCACATCTAGCAGCTGTTTCTTCTTTGTCTTATGTTTGGTGGCAGACTGTTAAAGTAAGTCCCCGACAATGTTTGGGTTTTATTGTGTCCCTAAGATATGTATCAGTGTGGGCTCAGCTGCCTGACTTGTAGGTTATAGACATTGTGCGCACATGCGCTGTGTACATAAAGATAAACTCTCAAAACATGTGTCATGACATACTGATCATTAAAGCGGAGAATGCAGGGAGAGGGGAAATGAAAAGGCATAAAGCTGAGGTTTTATCCCCTCCCTGCTTCAGTATTTGTCAAACCCACAGCAGAGATGAGATGGCTGTCAAACGCTTCATCTCCCAATGGGTGACTGCTGTGAACACACTAACTCACACGTGGTTAGAAAGCATCTAATACTCCCCCATTCACTACTACCACTGCCACACCTTTTGCATAAAGACACACACAGGAGAGCTGCCAGACTGATTAGCAAGTGCATCTCCAGTCTCTGATTAGGTGTGGAGTAAATGAAGCGCCCCCCTCAGGTATACATTTCCATAATGTCAGGTAATTAAACCCCAGTGTTTTAATAGCTCAGGAATAGAAGAACTCCCCATGAGACATGACAATGATGATAGACTTTTGCTGAAAACTGGCACATTATTAGCTTTGTACTGGTACTGAAACTGCAACTTTCACTTTACTGATAATAAATAGATTACAACAGTCCCAACACATTTGCAAAATAATAATTGAAAAAGCTTCTGCATTCAAATCCAAGGGATCTGACTTGAAATCATTTCAGTCTTCACCAAAACAGAACCAGAAAAGCCTGTTTACAAAAGGCTGTTAGCGGAATGGTGCACATTTGAGTTGAGTGTGCTTGCTGTTGATAAGTGACAGATTCCAGAGCCAAACAAAGGCTGAGTGAGCCTGGGTGTCTCTTTCATCACAGAAAAACCTAGAGAGGTGCTATTGTAAACATGACAGTGGACTGTCAGTACACCCTTGTTTGAGTTGCAGTTTTTTTGTGTATGAATTGCTCATACTGTATGCATAAACACACACACACACACACACACACACATGCCCACCTAACAAAAGCCCTTTGATGAAACAAATTCTGCAGTGGGAAAGCTTTCTTTTGTCTTGGCGCCCACTCAAATGTATGGCGCTCAAATGAGGACAAGGCCACGTTATTATGGTGCCACAGAAAGGTGCAGAAGCTGAAGTCCAGAAGGTCCCTTTTTACACACAGTCAGAAAAAAACAAAATAATAGCCACAGTGCTGTGGTGTGATTGCACAGCTCTCCCTTATCAACATATTCACTATCTGTTGACTGTGCACTAAACGGTTTTGAGAAATAACAAGCTTTTAAAGGGCGTCGTGTTCACTGCTAATGTTAGTCAATGCTGTTAGTGGAAGGGAAGATCATTAAAGGCGTGTTGCAGTGTATGATTCCTCCAGTGCCCTCTGTATGAACTACACTTCAAACACATACACTACCTACTCTCGGTAAAACCTAAATGAACATATGTGCTTTAAATCCCCCTCTAATCTTGCGTCTCTCCTGTGAAACGGACGTCTCTAACTGACACACAGAGCAAAATGAATATAGGTTCATTATTTAATGATGTGCTCTCCACCTGGAAAATACCCTTCTGATGTTACCTGCTGTTAAACTGGTACACTATGATTACTGTCGGAAAATGACATAAAATATACAGGTCTATGTGTGCGTTTACGAACTTAACTATCAAAAGCTGACAACCCTAGTGACATATCAATGACCATGTTTAAACAGCGCTTCCACTATATTACCCATCACTGTCAAGCCTTGCTGGTTTACGACAGACCAATCAAATCTGGCAGAATTTACCACAACTCCCACCAGGCTTGGATGTGATGATCTACCTCTGCTGATGGATAATTGCTGGAACAACAGTGGCCTCCTTCCCATGTCTGTGTCATTTTATTCGGGCTGTGTAAAAGGGGTTGATGCCAGTTATGAGAATGAAACCTACCTAACTAACATTGCTGAGCTCCTCTCAGCTTAGATCCAATTGTTTGGGGGTTGACCACAAAGCCATGGTGATATCTGCATTTCCCTGTTGTTCAGCAGTAGGTAACTGTCTCATTCCACAGGCCACTATTAATTGTGTTTGATGGACCACATGATTTTATGAGCATAGCCTTTGCCCTGTTGCCAAGAAAGAAATCTGCCAAAGAGTGTATATTTAAATTAGTTGCTGACTGGATCATAAGTCTGTTGCCAACATGCAAACTTGATATAAAAAAAAGAGTTTCCAAATGCGTGATTACACATTTAACTGAGAGAGTGATAGCAAAACCTAACAAAGCTGCATAATTAAGCCAAGTGAAGCCAAACTCAGGTTTTTCTTGTTGCTTTAAACCAAAATTATTCTCCTCTCTTGCATTATAATCTCCCTCGCAATGACTGCTGTGATCATCAAATCAAGTCAATGAAAGAAACTTCTTTGCTTTTGTTTTAGTGCCTTGGAAAGATACTGAACATGTTCATCAATCATTGTTTTGTTTTCAGTCTCTGGCTTTTGCAGTGGTACCACAAGTCATTAGAGGGCATCAATCACACAACTGATAAATTCCTGCATTTATGAAAAATTTGACTTGTGTAGTTTAAGAATCCATTGGCCAGATATTGCTGACTCCACTGAATGATCCATATTTGCTTACTGTCTGAAATTTACCGACTCCCTTTTTCTCTCTTTTCAGCAAACTCCAGCCTTCTGGGAGGTGGGGGAGGTGAGTGAACGCCTTTGAATTTCATGATATCATTTCATTGTTTCTTCCTACAGCATTGGAAGAATTAAAGTTATGCTCATCGGAACTGGCATATGGCACATCTATATACTTCTGTGGGTTCATGGCGGAGAGTGTGTGCTTAGTTTGAAGTGTCTGTGTTAAATGTGAGGCCAAAACATTAGAGCGTAGCACAGAGCAACCTTGCGTGTGCCACACTGAGAGATGGTCATTACTTTAGCTGCCTGCCGAAGAACATTATCATCAAAGCAAGGGAGGAAATCTGAGGCAGCCAACCGTGGTGTAGGAATAATGGGTAGGGAACTCCCAGAATAGAACGCTTCTACCCAGTCCCACTCTTCTCTTCCTGAAATTTGACTTTTACATGATTTGACATGATTGAAATAATCGTTCTGCACCACACTGAGATAACTTGGGATAAAATGCAACCAATTATAAGAGTAGAATGTTAATTTCTAGCATAATAGCTTTTTTTGATGGTGTGTGTGGAAATGGTATGACAATGAAATAAGGTCACTGCTTCAGCCTTATCTGTTAATCCATCTGAGTTCACTGTCACTGTGAATGTGTCACTGTCTCCTGAGGGCCCCAGCTGAATAGGGCCATCCCAACCGCCATATTAGAAAGTGCTTTGTTGATGTAAAATATCAAATGCCCATATCATCAAAATTATTATGAAAGTGTATGAGACATAATTTCTCTCATGAAACTAACATTTACTGACTTTCACATTGCAACAAATGGTTTCTGTTTTCTGACAGTGCACAGGTAGAAATCCAATATTAATTTATCCCTAGATGTGTTTTTGCTAGACACCGATGTGAGTGACTGGTTAAAATGTTGTACAGTATATCATTTTATCCAGTATTTATTTATCTGGTATTTTATCTAAAACTGTATATTAGGGCAGAATACTTCACTGGATGGCAGGTCCTATGTATGTATGCGTGCATTTATTTAGTTATAGAATGTGAGCACATGGTAATATATGCAAGTTATTGAGTGGTTTGTCGTATAATGTAACATCAAAGCCACAGCATAACTAACCACTCAGTCCATTAGAGTGTCCGCAGAGCTGTTGAAGTCGCATTCACGTCTAATCATGGAGCCTGGAGTGGCCCTCATCTTGTCTGACACATGGTTAGGACTACAAATTCTCCAGCCATTGTTGCACAGCACTGTCACATCCCAATCAGAATCACAGACATGAAGAGGCCCTCAGCACACAAGCAAAGAACTTCTGTGATTGAGATCAGAGGTCAAGAACGATCGTCTTCATAAACAAGCCAGGCCCTGTAAAGCGGGGAGTACTGTCCCTCTCATTGTCTGTCTGTCTCTCTCTGCTGCAGTCAGCTCAGAGTATTGATTTGCCACAAACGGTGAAACACAAGAAGCAATTTTCTTTGTTATTATTTTTTCATTATCTTTACTTTTTGTCAAATCACCCTTTTTACAGTGCATCTCTGAATGCGTACCCTTGACAACTGATTCTGTGTTCTCCTTCAGCCGATAACAGGTGTTACACATTGCTCTGTTGGAGCACAGCGGCGTCAGAAATACAGTAAATATAGCATGAGATCTGGCGCATCAATTAATGACATATTTAGCAAGAAAACATTTGAGTTTTGATTGTGACCTGCAGCTGTGCTGATTAACTACAGAGAAATTATAATTGTAGCTGGTGCCATTTTTGAGAGCAAAGCCTCCTTTTAGTCTTAATTGACTTCCAGCGATGCTATTCCTGCCAAGTTACTGGCACAAGATACAAGGTCGGCTAACTCTAAAATGTTAAGGCTCTTATTCGACCCCGTTAATAATGACCATAACAAATCTGCGTTACCTCATTATTTTGTGCAGTCTTGTAGAGCTAGTTTTGGTTTTACTGACAATGAGGAAGAATGAGGAGATAACCAGGAGAGATTATCTACCAGAGAGCTGAAATTTTTATTTTTCCTCAAAACAAAGCTCCACAGTGTTTGTCTTTTATCTGCACAGTGCCAAGAGGGGGTTTATCTTCCAGTGTCTTTATCTTTCGAAGGTGGCTGCTAAACCTGCAAAGCTGTTCTCTCTGTTCTCAACCGGCCCTCCCTCTACCTCTATCAGTGGTTTGGCATGTGACGACCTCCTGCTTTGGTGGCAGCGAGGATCGATGTGAAGAGGAGATGCTTTGGTATATGGGGCCCTCCTTATCTCCCAGCCTTCTTCTCAGGGTTTGCAGAGGGGCAGCTTCACAACAGGACGATCCATCATGCTGGCCTCACGCACCTGAGCCATGTTTAGTTCTCACAGCTCTGGAGGTGGACCTCCCGTCAGTGTGTGAAAAATGGACAAAGGCTTTAAGTTTATGTATGGAAAGTTAGTTTACTACCTACATTCTTTTGGAAGTTCCCTTGACTTTTCATGGCTCTGAGCGATTTTAGTTATTGCGCTGTACACATAGGTGTCTTTGGAGAGAAAAGTCTCACCTCTCTCTTATTGATTTCAGTGTGATATGTGGTCGCACTGAATTAGCTCTTTTTGTTGGTTTTTAGGTGTAAAAACATGCACGCGTACACACAGACACACGCACACAAGCACAAAGCAAACCCTCGAGAAAATACTATTATGTCCTGATGGTCTATTAAATCCTTAGAAATCACAGAGCGGAATTCTCTCTGGGTGTATCTTCAGTTTTATGTACACAATGGGGTTAACAAAAATAGCACTGTTATCTATGTTAGACGTGTTGGTCTCACCGGGATACGTACGTACATAGAGGGAAATAACAATGATCTCTGGTAATAGCACACCAAATGAGGCCTCTGTGAATAGAGGGTAATTATGAATGGTACCAGGTTGCCCGTGTGATGTGTGCCACAGCATGGCTGGATGCTGGCACGCTCCCAGAAGAACAGACCTAATGTAAACATCATGTTGTCTATCTGTCCTTTCCCCCCTGTTTGTCTGCTTTTCACACACCCACTGATACACATGCACACACGAACAGAGGCAGGCGAGCGCACACTGAGCCCTGTAACAACACCGTGAAGTCCCATGTAGTCAGTGAGAGGGAGCTCCTCTTGCCTTTGATGTCTCCATCCAGGAGGGGAATTGGCTCATTAGCATTCAGACCAGAACCATTGACCATTTAGCACTAGACTCTAACTAGACCACCCAAACAAATTGTTCTTCTCATGTTGCGGCTACTTTCTGAGCTGCACTCAAACAGCAGGACACATGCATGGTCCTTTTATATGTCGTGGCTCTGGCTAATTTAGCCACGGGCCACTAACACACACTGAACTCACAAGCCTTTGTCATTGCTTACATAACATAGTCTGTGGTACTATGTGCCTCCAGTTCTCTGGCCTCGTAAATTTTCCTAAGAAGAGGCATGAGTCAGAGCAAGAGCCAACACGTCCTAATATGAGAGATTAATTATGCTTGCTGTGATTAGGCCTGGCAGGGGTGGTGGTCAGATGGTTCTTTGCCCTTCTCTGCAACAAAAGATGTCATCACTTGTCGAGCCGAAGTGACCTGAGAGGAATGTGCTTAGTGGCACTGCTGAGAAAACTATATGCACACAAATGCTTGTACATTACAAGTGTAATCCACAGTAGGACGTTATCGCACAAGCTGTGACCTTTCGGTAAAATGTAAGAGGACATGCTCATAGTAAATTTTTCTTACTACGGAACTGTATCAGCATTGCTATTGCAGCAGGGCTATGCACTAACTGTGGGATTGGCACTTTCTACAACAGAGTGCTCCAATCTGCCAAACAAGAGAGACTGCATCCAGTTTTGGATGTCGGGATAATCCTTTGTCAAGATTCCTAAGCGCTTCACTGTGCTTATCTCTGTCGCCATTCGTTATGCAAAGAGCTCTGTTTTCTTTTCCTGTCACCTCCAGGTGAACCATTATCCTCTGTCTGGCTCCTGCCCGAGGCTTGTTTATTGAGTAGATTGGAGGGGGTCGGGGTATGATGCTCTGTGCACGGGGGGAGGGGAGGTCCTGATATGGGATAGTGTTATGTGACGGTTTAGGCTAAGGTGGCCTTGTGTCCCCGTTGCAGCCGTGTCAGCTTAACACAGGCAGCAGAAGTTCCCTTTATGATTAATCACGCTAAAATGACACATTAGTCTCATAACTCTTAGCCTGCACACTCTGCTTGACTGATGGTCCTCGGTTCACAGATGGTAGTTACAGCCATTAGCATAACTTATGACAGAGATAGTGTATTTCCCCATGGAGTAACCCAAATAATGTAAAATGATGAATTGAATGCAAAGATTTCTCAGTCAGTGTGGGTACCCTTGGGATTTATTTATCTCCACATATTTAGTGGGCAGTTAGTGACACTCTAATCTAGGTCCTCGTTCTGTGTGCTTTTTAAATCAGTTTAAGACAGCTCAGATATAAATGTGCGTCTTGCATTATCATGCGGTTAGGAACTATTTACAATTTACAAGGTACACTCACAAAACATCATTTTTTTGTCTATGTGATTTAAAGTAAATACTCAGTATGCCGTAGCGCCCTTCAGGGTTGCTTTATATAGTACCCTACAAATGAACCAGTGATATCATTTAAATCATTTAAATTAATATAAAAATAACTTATGCGAATTGGCCTCATTCTTGCATAAGCAGGGAAGTCATTTTCTAAATTGCATTTACTTAGTAAAATTATAAGAGAACTTAATGCTGCATGTCTAAAGTGTGATGCACGTCCAAGTAAGTTTATGCATTAACTTTGCCCTGCAAGCTACTGCTCAAGTTTTTCTTTGTTTTTATTCCATCATGTGCAAGAAAGCATACATGGCAAGTGGATTTATGCATTGTTGACATGAACAAATCTTAATTTTCTGGTAGACAGAGAGAATGAGTTATTAGATATTTTGCATTTTTAGGGGGAGGAGATGACAGGGGACCATACTGGATATGCAATTATGTCAAGCACAATGACATCTCAGTAGATATAGCCAAAGGGAAACATCAGTCATCATATTATAAAAATATTATCCGGGAAGTATCCCTGTGCTGTCACATCATTTCACCCAATTATTCCAGAGATGACGTAATTTAGAGGGCATTTGACTGAAATTAGCAGGACAAGGTCATTGGGTGGATTGTAGTTTGCGGTACCCAAATAGTGAAGAAAATTGCATTTCAGCTTGAAAGTGCTCTCTCTTTCTTCCTCCCCTCTGCCACCACAGTGAAGAGTCACCATGAGCAACCCCACCCCCACCCCTCCAATCAGAAGTGATGGATGGACTAATTGATGCAGAATGAGCCGGCCATCCATTTTAGCCTACAACAGTGGGCTCCATATTTAGGATTAGCATTGCATCATACTGGGAGGGGACGAAGCACTGGCAAGGGAGTCGATGAACACTAGGAGGGAATGAGGGACATCGTAAGCAATAATTATAAAATATGTAGAGACAAAAGGAGGAAGAGAGAAAGGCTGGTCAGTTGTGTAATCCTAAGCCTAGTTTTATGAGACATAAGGGAGAGCTCCAAGGGATTTATGGAGGGGTGTGTAGCTGCAAAAAATAGTGAGTGAGAAGGGCATATAGATGCCACATATCCTGCTATCTCTTTCTTAACCAATGAATCATTCATCTCAGTCCCCATGTATAAATCAAGCTGCTGGCCGTTGCCTGCGGCAGTCTTGTCATTAGCTAGTTGACGGCATCACTTGATCTCTGGCACTGCAGTGTGGGTGAGGAAATGGCCAAACTTTAAAGAGCCCACATACACATCAGCATATCTCACAGTTGCAGTTTAGCAAGCTGGATGTGACTGACCAGGACCACACAGAGACATGCTCAGTTACTTTCTGACACTTACACTTTGCTACCAAATGGAAATCACTGTGTAGCAAATGTGTGTGTGTGTGTGTGTGTGTGTGTGCGAAATGCAGCACTCATACCCCGGAAAGGGTCATTCTGCTTGACAACTGGATGTTCCTGTTTTATATAAATGCATAATTGAAATGAATTAGTTTTAGTGCATAATCCAAGTTCTCTTGAGAACATAAGTTCACAACAAGGCCCTTATTGACATTGTAGTGTATTGTAGTGTATGAGAACATGTTTTCAGCCTCTAGGAGCCTTGAGTGGTATGCATGTGTCTTTGTGTTGGAGAATTACACTACCTCTTTCCACTATATTTCTCAGACTGATTCTGAGTCTCTGTGCCTTCTGCTGCTGTGGGGTCATTTAGAGTGGACAGTTTCACCCCACAGAATCTCTCCCATCGTATATTGAACAAGAGGACTGACAAAGCCCGTGGTCTTATCAGTGTGAAATGCTACCTCTGCCAGCTGCAGCTCCAAAACCTCCAGGCGATAGTGAAGCCTTGGGGCAGTTGAAGCCTCAGTCTTCGTAAAAAGTTCAGTGTCTTTAAAATTATCATAAAACTAACACGTATGCAGTGCTCCTTGTTTTTAAAGTCCCTGTGTGTACTTTTTTCTTCACATTTTCAAGTTTCCCTGCAAAGAAAAAAAATTTAATCATAGGCTTTCGTACCTTCTTAGAATCATCGATATGAAAATAAATATATGTCATACTGCTATCAGGGCCTCCCATCCCCTCAGGGTAGCTGTTGTAAACATATTGCAGCTTCTTGTTTTCTTTTGTGTTTGACCCCAGTGGCCTCTCCCTCTCTGCTCAGTGCTCTCTGAAAGGAAAAGAACATGGCCTTTGACAGGAAGAGGACAATATTCCACAATCCAACAGCACACTTACGTATATATCACCCGCTTTGTAATGCACTTGCTTTGTGCAACAAAGGACTGAGACCCCAGTTTAAGGACTCTCCACTTTCTTCTGTGCCCCTTCGTTTTATACGTGAGAAGACCCACCCCAAGGTTACAGAAGTGGGCAAGAAACTGTCAATTTAGTTCTTTTCCACATTGCCTCACACACAACCCCCTTCCACCCTGTGGACCAGCATTTATGGGTCAGTTGTTGAGATTTTAGACAACTCAAAGCATTACCAACCCCAGTGTCAGAGCAAATTTGTGTCCAACATGGGCTTTATCATGGCTCTTTTGGGGGTAGATTGTGCATTTGGTCTGTCCATTTTTTGCATGCCTGTGCACATTATGCATATGTGTGTGTTTGTACCCGCGTGACACTGCGTGACATGACATTCACTCACATGATGGCATGTCTCTGTGCGTGTGTCTGCATTTAAAAGTGAGTGTGTTTCCGGGTGTGTGATTCATATTCTGGGATAACTAGATGCTGAACAGTCTTGTCAGTTGTCTCAGTGGTCAGTTGTGGTTCTATTGCCCCCAGCGATACAGAACAGAGTGATGAGATCTTACAGACAGGGACAGCTCTTAGCTGGGCACTACCCCATCCCCACCGATCACACCAAGGCTGCTACAAGAATATCACAAGAGGATCTGGGAGCCTGGCCACATGTTCCCAAATGATTCGGAGACAGCTGACATGCCAAAATAACCATCATATTCAACTGCGATCTCTTCAAAGTGTTTATTCAGACTACACTCTGGAAAATATGTACTCGGAAGACAGATTAATATTAGGAACAGATAGGTTGGACAAAATGTTAAGCAGAGCTTGAGACATACAAACGCGAAGTGAGTGTAAGAAGTGTAGCATCAAAACTACTGGTTTTGTTTGCTTTGCTTAAAAGTTTCAAATAAATTATTTCCTTATCACTGCAGGGAAAGAGTTCTGTTCAGCTACCTCTGGTAAAGGTAACGGAGAAACTAGTGAAGATGAATGGACGGAACTAGCAGGACACTGCCAGTAAGCGGAGCCATTAAATTAAATTAACAGCCAGTCTGGGTGTGGACTGTGTTCATAATTCCTTGGCACTGTTCTGGTATGGTGTTAGTTTGAGCATATTTTCATTAGACCACACATAAGTTATGGGAGGGAGGTAGCTAGGTGTGGTAGCATGTGTTTACCTTTAATTACCACACTTAGTAAATTGCAGCATACCGTTTCAATGTAAATGTACCATGCGCCCTTTTGGTATGTTAACTACAGCTGGCTTGTGGACATTTATTGTGCCGCTTGCTTTACAGCCGAGGTTCACATGCACACTGCCAGGCTCATGGGGATTGTGCTGTCTAAACATTGCATGCCATAATGCCACTAACCACTAGGCATTGCAAAGCATAAGCTCTAATTGCTCTCAAGCACGTTATGTTTACATTCACATTGCGGTGGTATATAGATCAGAGATATGTGGCAGGTGCACTGGTAATAATCTTTGAACTTGCAGTGATGCAGAGGAAGGATAATATTCTCATGAGCACCTCTTAAGAGCTGGTTGGTGGCTGATTAGTTGCACTTCTTTGACACTTTTCATGCATAAAGTGACCTATAATGACCTTTTGCCTGCTAGTAACAGACTGTCATGCTTTTTGCATGTCTCTTGGGGCAGTCTTGTTAGCTGTGTCTGACAGGCCACTTGCCTACAAGTGAGGTTCCAGCCCAGGGTGGGCAGAGCAAGCTCCAGAGGAAAGCTGTCATCTTTTTGTCAGACCACAGGGAAGAAGAGGACTTTCTCTCCCCTTCTTTTCCTTCATCTCTCCCTCAACCTCTATCTATCTTGTCTGTCTCAGCCTGTTCCCATGGTGAAGATCTTCTCTTTCCTAGTGTCTGTTATGCTGCTCTCAGCCTGGCTGTGCAGAATAAACAGGCGGGTGTCAGAGGATGAAACGCCAAGCGTCCCCTAGGAGTTGGGCCCGTTGCTCGAACCCCCTCGCTGTTGCCTCCTGAGGGCCTCAGCGGCCATCTCAGTATGCTAGCTGAGAATGACACAGAGAAACCCAGTTGGACTGAGGGGAATGATGCTCTGTGTGTCCGTCCTGTGGGAGAGATGAGCATTTATACCGCAGGGATGATGCCCACCACTCCACCTAATCCTCTTTTCCCAGACACTTCATTATCACTGGCACTCTGCAGCTGCAGTGCGCGCAGAACGATCTCTGAGGAGAGACCACAGAGTCTTCACGTGAGGTTGGAGAGAGAGGAAGGAGTTTTGATGAAGTGGTAAAAAAAGGAAAGAATGGCTGAGGAGGAACATTGTATGAAGAATGATGAAGGGGGGATGTGCAGAGTTCAAAGGATGTTGGGTTGGAGAGCAGAAGTCTGGTGTAGATGTCAGTAGGGAGAGAAATGTTGTCTGCTCCTTCTCTTCTTATTTTCAGTTGCATGTTCATGTATGTTCAGAAGCATGTAGCTGGCAAAACTGAAAAGATGGGTGGGTTTAATTATAATATACATACATGTTTAAAGAACCATTTTGTTGACTCGGTTAACAGTTAAATAACGTACACATTATGGTGAAAGATAATATCAATTCAGTAGTAAATCTTTCGGTGGCTTCAGAAATCAACGTTTTATTTTCAGCAAAGCAATTAATGCTGTTGTATGTGTTCTCTTCTGTTTTGGGCAAGTGCAGAGGTGTCTGCTGCGAAGTAGATTAATTTCTGAGTGGGGGAGTGCAGCAAAGCTATTTGAGCCCACTGAAACATATTGGCTCTCCACTGTGTGACTCACATTAGCACATGCCATAATTGATGGAGGAGAATACTTAGCAGTAATAATGGGCATTATAGGGGGTGGCATCGAGACATTATTTTCAGAAAGCTCCAATTAAGCTCTTTTTTTTTGCTGTGGCTTCGGTGTCGCACTGTCTGACTGTCCAGTATCATCTGGAAAGCTTCTAAGCTGCTGATAAACACGCTGCTTGCCAATCAGTTTGCTCTAGGCCTCCCATGTGAAGCAAAAATAAACAAGTTCATCAAACAGTGAGAGACAGAGCTCTAGTCCTGGCCCTGATGAAACAACAATCAGCTCACGGCCATAGGGAGCCATTGTGTTCACAGTCAGTGGGTGGATAGACTGCTGTTAGCAAGGGGAGATTAGACCTTTGAGACCAGCTGGGACATTCCCACCACCACCCAGCTCCACTTGGGAAATTGCAAACAAGACCCTGGTCTCTTCGTGTGAACCTCTGTGGCCGTTGGCGTGATCAGCACCACAATGACACTTTCTCATAGCACTTAAATCACGTCCCGGGGGAGGGGTTTAAATAGTGGCAGAGATGTGGCATACATGTGGGTATGCCGGCAGAGCTACGACAAAGCAAACACAGCTGTAGTGTTGATCCCTGATTCTGTCTAAAGTGTGCTTTACCCACCCATTTAAAGGTCATGCTGTGGGTGGGATTGGGGGGAAGCAGAGGAAACTGCTGACCTGGATGCCACTTCTCCAACAACTTTACCTCCCAAGTTAACTTCCTCCCATGCCAATTGTTTGAAATTCTACACTGACTTCTTGAGTTGTCGTTGTGATGCTGCCTCAAAGATCCGGCACACTTGTTATTCCCGTGTAGCCGTTTTCGGACACCATGTTCCGTGTACCAAAAAAGTAAGCCTGAAGGAAATACTGCGGGATAGAGTGTGAATGCGGGCCTCAGCTGACAACCCTGGAACATGTTTCTCCCCCTTGGTGGGCAGTGGACAAAAACCTCACCAAGCGTGACTATAACAGAATGCCAAAACACGATTTGGGCCAAATGAGCTGTGAATGCAAACAAAGTAGTGAATTTCTTCTGTGGTGTATGGGTGGACATGTGTCTACTCAGCATGTTAAATACTGCACACAGCCTTAATGACAGACAAAGAGGCAGTGAGAGGAGAAGGAAAAAATTAAGGAGAGATTAAAGATGAGAGAGAAAGCAAAGCAAAACATTCATTAATCGTTCTAGCAGTAAGAGCTTTTGTGTAAGAATCCTATTCCAGATCCCACCTGAGACTTGTCATGCTTAACTGTACATTTTTGAAACACGAGCTTTAGTGGAATGGCTTTGGTTGTGTTTTGTTCTCCTCCTGGGTGTCTTTATTTTTCTGGCCCATTTATATGTTAACTTGTGAGTATTAATATAAATGTGTGTGTTTGAGTGTCTGTGTTTCAATGTGCTTTGTGTTATTTCTCGACACCAGCAGGATACCTGGATCATATCTGCAATTCGTACTGTAGCACAGCTGTTAAATGGTTAACAGCTGTGCTGTTAAGTTGCTAAGGCTTGATGAGATAAGGGTCAAGAGATTTTGAATTTCTGCCTGAAGACATCAGCATGACTTTCTGTAGGTGTTTTCACGCACAAGCGCCTGAAAATGTACAGTAATTTGTTTCTGGACGTTAAACAGAGCGTGTTGTTTGCAGTACATATAAGAGGTTGAACGGGAAAATCGGGAATATTCAGTCAAGGGTTGGCGTTTGGGTCCAATGTGCTGTCAACAGGACATGACGTATAAATTGTCAGTTTCTTTCTTGGTCTGGAATGTATGAGAATAATATCTTGCCTTCCCTGCAACACCCACACACTGTGAATTTGCCTGCTGTATTTTTACATGAGCTCACTCTCCAATTTTTTCAGAACTTTTATTGGGGGACTGGCTGAAAAGAAAAGGAAAGTTTCCGCTGTGGCATTAGCACATACTTGATCCTCATATATGTCCAGACTTCTTTGCTGATTGGTCATTTCCCCCCAATCCTTCCCCCAACTCCTAAACGGATGTTTAGAGTAACTTAAAAAGACCATAAATACAAGCAGCCGACGGCAGAGCTGATCCGCACGGAAAAAACAAACAAACAAACAATCCTAATAATACATATCTCATTTGAACTGCTCTGCTGGGTTGTGGCACAAATAGGATTTTCAAACTTTTAAGTGCGTTGCAGTTTAGCTTGGAGCTTCGCATTTTGTTTTGCTGGACTGTTGTACATTGCATTGTTTTCCTTGCTCCCTTCCTCCATATGAGACTGAGTCCGACTAGTAAAGGAATCAAAAGGGCCAAACTGCATGGAAAATGGATCTGTGCTGGGTGGCTTGTTAACTCCCTAGCGTGCTTCCTGAGGTGAATCACTCTTGACGCAGACGCTGCCTTTGATCATTCACAAAGCATGTTGCAGCAAGGTCTGCACCAGCACCCAACAGATGGTCATTAAATCATGCGTTTTATTTTACTGGAGCCTTTTACTTTCCTGCAAGATCTGTGTGCTTTTATTGCTGCCATTTAGGATTGCTACCATGCTGATTAGAAACATGTAGGGACTTTTTGTAGGTACTCCACTAGACCTGATGGAAAACCAATGTGTGTACTGACATTTCATTAATTCCTCAGCAGTCTTTCCCTGTGGAAGGGTTACTTTTGCTAGTTTCTTTACCGCAGTAAGTAAAAGAACAAGGGATCATATATGCTCAAGTTGATTCTGTTTTGGACCTGTATCCAGAGAAGTGGATAGGCCTGAGGGTATAACAGGACAATTATAGAAAGTCATGAAAGAATGTTGAGTTTGCATTGTTTGTATAATGATCTGCAAACTGATCCAGTGGGTTTGCGGTTTAGAGGGGTTTTGAAGCTTATAGGATCAAACTTTGTATTTTCAGTGGGATTTTCTATCATAGCTGTTTACCTCACGGTATACGGTATATTCAACGGTTTGTTTTCATCTGGTTCAGAGTTTAATGGTAAAACTAATTTTTTTTCTGTCTTTAGAACTCTATTTACAAGGAATTTGAAATATTTAGCAATGGTTGTTTGAAACCATCTGTTTATATTCTGGCTAATCTGAAGGCAGATATATGTGCGCCACCAGTTTATCCTGCTTCAGATTGAATGTGCATTCATTTGCATCAAATGTAAATTTTTATTGCATTTCAAACTGTTGCGATTGAAATGTTCTGAGGAAAACACCCCCACGCAAACTCCTACATCAAATTATATTCTGTTATTTTCTGGTGGGAATTAAGCTGCACCATATAAACCTTTGTGACTCCCTTCACATTAACAGGCAAGATGAGGGACAAAGGCTGTGTATTATATTGGCACGAGGGCCAAAGTTCCCGACATGGCAATTTGCTGTCTTTTCTTTTGGGTGACTGGTGACAATAGGCTGCTGTAGCCTCAATTTGGGTCCCCGTGTATTGCAGTGTGAAAGCAGTTTGGCTTTTTGCCCCAAGGGTCAGTGCAGGGATCTTGAACACCCCGACTGATGAGCACTAATCTTGCTTCCTCGGCAAACACAAGCCATTCTCTGTAACCTTCAAGCCGTGAAACACAATTTACGGAGGTGGCAGAGGGTCGAGGGTACTATGATGTCAACGAGCAAATGGGGGAGGGGTTTTAGAAAGTACACAGCATCTGCATGCATTGCATGTGATGATTTCCTGCTTCCAAGATAACCAGACTTAAAAAAGTCAATGCAAGTGACCTCTTCACTAATTTTTTTACGTTAGGATATTTGAAAGTTGAAGATTGTGGTTTCATCTCTGTGAATATTTTTGAAGTGATAATTAATATAGATGCTGTATTACAAAATGTTTTTTGTCAACCCGACATTTCTGATATTGTCTAACCTCCACATATGAAAATGTGTGTGGAGAAACTGTAGAAACAGCTTGAGAAAAACGCTAAAATGAAAAATGTGGAGAAAATTGTTTACTTCGTGTCCACAGTATAGTCCGTATGCTGTGGTGTACAATGTAATTTAACGCAGACCCATTATATTGTTAGTTTTGCACTTGCAGAAATAATAATAATAATGTCTTTATGGCATTCCTATGTGCACTTTGATGACCCATGGCAGTATGTTGTGTATAGATTGAGTTAAACTTGTGTTAGCGCTAACAGATAAACCTCAGCATGCTCTCTGACGTTTAGTGTTGATTACATCTGTTTTGTGGGTTTCCTTGTAAACATTTTGGTGAGGGCTTTGTGTTAACTCCTTATTAGATATTCATGGAAATGTCGGTACCGGCACATAATATCTGTTAGGAGCACTTCTCTCCTCATGCAGCAAATACAGAAGTTGATTAAAGAATTTAAATGGTCCATTTAACCCCTAACACAGGCGAGGCCTACCTGTGTGATAGTACCATTACTTTGCAGTGATTCCTGCAGGCGGCAGCTGGAATTGATCCCCTCTCAGCCATCAGGAACTTTTAGTGCTGCTATGTGTGTGTTCAAAGCCCAGTTTAATAAAGCTGGCTGGTCACGAGCCGTTAGAGCAAAGGCGAACAATAAATAAACAGAGCCGCTCTGTCTTGCTTTACTCCATCCCCTACTTTCTTCTCCTCAACCCCTCCGTCCAACCACATTGCGGATTTGCCCCCTGTGAAGTTCAGCATCTCATCATCTGGCTTACAGCTAGAGACTCTGAAATCCTAAGTACTAGAGTTAGGATGGTGCAGCGGGGTGCTGCTCCCTTGGGAAACAGTCACATCAAATTATCATAAAATAAATGTTTTCTAATCTAAAAACTACATGTTGCAAAGAACAACAATGTTTTTATTTTTATGCCTGAGCAGTGTGGTAGAAGGCTGCCGACACAACGAAGACCATCAACAAGCCAGATTGATGTTGAGGGGCCTGGCCGATGGAGATAAAGTTTATCTGCTGCCGGCTGGGATATGAAATCTAATCACAATTGGAAGTGTGAGGAAGCGCAGCCTCAGATGAGCCACTAACGCACACCATCACACTTGCAACAAATCGCAAGGAATTTCTCTCTGCAGGCCGAAGACGAGACAAAAGACAGCCTGAGACAAGAACCTGGCTGGCTCTGTAGATCTGTCTCTCAGGGAGAAGTAGAACGAAAAAAGATGGTGAGAGAGCATTAGTTAGAGAAACGGATATAAGGAGTGAGATAAAGTAAGCTATGGAGAATGTGAGGGGATAATCTAAAATCAGTGCCCTTAAAATTCCCTGAGCAGTCCAAGAATAATAAATGCCCCTTGGCTTGTCTTTGTTGACATTGTTGATTCTTCACATTGTGATTGGACCTGACCCGATGATCTTTTCTTCTCACAAAACCATGTAAGACAAGTGAGTTATAAAACTCTCTTCACTGTTGAATAATGGATTTTTGTTCTGCATTGTACATCCACCCTGACGAATACACAAAGCCCCCTTTACATTGTGCGAACCCAGTGTTCACCCACAGCTCAGCACAACTGCAGCTGGTAGGGATTCAGTCCTCTGCACTTCACTTACTACGTACTGACAGACACTAGCAATGAGATCTTAGTGCTCTCCAGTCCCCCAAGTACTGGTCTATCCTACTCATATGTTATTGTATTTAACAATGGAAATCATCTCCGTATTTTCTTTGGCCTGCATTTTGTGCTACATCTTTATTTGAAAGAGACTAAAACTTAAAGCTTAAATGAGATACATTTTAACATGTAGATCTTTGTAAACCTTAATAATGCATGTGGCATAAACTTTGTGTTCACAATGCATACAGAGGCTCACAGTATCCCGAACGTCCCACTGCCCTCTGCACAGGCACGCTGACCAAGCAGTGAGAGATGTGGTGCACTGTCAAGTGCCCATGTTGGCTTCCCACCCACAAACACTGTCAGCTCGGTAACAAACTTAGACTTTTAATTGCTGGTTTTTGGTTCATTTTCAAGCATTTCACTTTATTAGGGTATCTTTAATAGAGACGCATGGCAGATAAGAAAAACACTGAAAACATAATGGAAAAGAGAATATTCTGTTCTCTTGTGGAATTGTAAATAATGTTTGATGTTGCTTGACAAGTTCATTTACAGTTTATGTCAGAGAACTGCCTTTCTGTGGTCTCTTAATAAACAGATGCAATTAATGGCCAGTGAACTGTAACTGCTCAAAGTAAAAAAAAGAAAAAAAGAAATAGACATTCTAATGTTTGCTTTTGACAGTGACAGTATATCTTGCTGCAAGTCACTTTTCTTTATACAGCACCAAATCATAATAGACGTAACATCAGAACAGTTTTACACAGTTTCGGACCATCATTTTTGCATTATTATTTACTGAGAGCCAACCTTACTGTATGAGCACACGCTCGACAACAGTGAGTTATAACAGGTGGAAAGCTTGTCCAGAACCAGACTCAGGGGAGACAACCATCTGCCTCAGCAGAAATCTTGTGTCACAAAAATAGTCTTTCTGCGGGGTAGTTTGATAACGCAATAGGCTGTTCTGTGAAATGTGCACTGTCACCTCTCACTAAGCATCACGCTCGTATCCCCCCACAACAGTGACATAAACACATCGTCATGCAGTATTGTGCAGTATATCACTATCAAAGAATCACTAGTTATTTGATCTGATTATGCTGAGCTGTAAAGATGCTTAGAGATTAAAATGTGACAAGTAACAAAAATACATAGTAAAAATACAAACAATCCATATATTATCTGCAAACAATGCATATATTATCTGCCATATCCTGAAACTCATAGTTACTGTGATCTTACACAACTATACACTGAGGCACATAAAAATCCCCGGAGCAGCTATTATCAAGCACATTTCCATTCAGTAGGTTCACCTCTCACTGAGGTTATTACTTAAGAAGTTTTGAATCTGATCCCATGAATATTATATTGGGGCTTTTTATAGGTGAACTTGTAGGCTATCAAAATGCTGGAGAGCACTTACATAATATGAAACTGCATATAAAAAAAGATAGCTCGGGACGCTGGCACAAAAAAGAAACTTTATACAGGTCTGTGTAAAGTTAGTTAAAAGCTACCGTGCTGCAGAGCTGTTATGGAACAAATTCAGACCACTTATTCAATGACAGCCTGATCTTTTATGCAGGACGTTCAGACTTGGTGGTAAGAGTGAGAAATGCAGCTTAAAGAGCATGTAGTTGTATACTCTGCTGTTTATTAGCTGCTAAATGTTTAATCCCACTTGTCCTAAGTGAATGTATATAGATTGTAGTAAGCGAGGGAGTGTTATAGGGTGTGAGAGTGAAGACGACCTCTGCACCTAGTCAGAGATGGAGACATCTGATCTGTTTAGGTGCAACCTGATGGACATATCTCTATCCCCTCCGCCTGTCCAGCATTCCTGCCCTTCACCACCAGTCCACACATCCTACACGCTCTCATTGAACTAATGACCTCAGAGTGCTGGTGCTATGCCCATCCATTTGCCAACAGGGAGATTGTTTTTCAGCCCTTGAAATTGTAGCCCAGAAGATCAATGTTGCAGCTGGCTTGAGAGTTCAGGCTGCAGAGGTCCAGAGGGGGGTGAGGTCGGGGTGTTCTGTGAAGCTTCCTGCGGTGTGTTTAGGGAAACATGGGGAACTGACAGCTAGTCTTCAACATGGTTAATATTTTTTGTTTCCTAACTATAGTGTCTGCCCTTGCGGACATCTTGCTTTGACCAGCAGTACGGTTCTGGCTTTCAAGTAAAATTGAGATAAAGTTTTATTTTTTGTCTGCGCTAAGGCACATACACATAGACACACCCGCTCACGCATACATTATCTGCAATTATAAAACTGGGCTGAAGCGGAGCGATTTCATGCTTTCAGCTTAGTAATGGCATTATGCAAAATACCATTACCCTGGAAAGGACACTCCAGTGTGCAGAAGCAGGTCAAGTGCTCGTTTTAAAAGGGAGAATGTGCGAAGCTGTACAAAACAACACAAACTGCCAGTCTTCATACACTCAGCTTGAAGAGCCATTTAGGATAAGACGTTAGGTAGAACGATGATGAGCATTGGTTTCTATATAAATAACAGCCACTGCAATATTCAAAAAGCGCACTAGATGAAAACATCTAGCGCTCCCATACAATATCTCCCATTCTTCTTCCTCTCTCTCCAAGTCTGACACTCTCTGTGTGTAAAGGTGATGTGGAGAGTTTGGTGAATGCCGCATAATGGCAGCTCTTTGTTTGCTCAGGTGCCAATCCTTCACAATGGGAGGATAATGGAGGAACGCTTTGGAGACAGATGTTCCCTCTTCATCACACTACTCAGTGTGACCCTCTCAGAAAGCAAAGGGATGGAGACAGCACAAGATCACAATAAGCATCCAGGCTGAAATGACATATTTTACGTGTGAACACTTGAATGTGATTTAGCTTTTAAGATTTTTTAGTACCGTCCAAAGTTACATAAAACTGCCTGTTGCTTAAATACGTCAACCTTTGTTGACCGTAGAGGTCAGGTATACAGTACCCGCAGCTCAATGAAATTTCAATAACTGTGTGTAAACAAAAGTAGCCATTGACCTACACAACGGCAAACAGAGACACGTTTTTAAGCTGTTGCACGGCACACTTTTCCACAAGTGTTTATTAGTTATGGGTCACCTTGAAGGCAGAAGAGTAGATGGAGGGCAATCAATAGCTAAGCCAATAAGGAAGCAAGAGGCTAAGGTTAAGAGGGTAATCCCCGATTGTAAAGCGGGAAATCTATAAAATAAATGATTTCTTCACTCCTGTACTGCTGAGGAGGTTATGTATTGGAACAGGTTTGGGTACATGCACACAGGGTTACACCAATGTGACAGCAAAATAGACAAAAAAGATGCATTTCAAGTGAATGCGTGGCAGTTTGCAGGAAACTGTTACTGTTAAAACCATTGCACCGTGTCTTTTTCAATTCTTCACAGAAGTTTCAGCAACATAAATTTAGCAGCAACATTCATTTCGCTCACACTGGAGGTTCACTGTGTTGATTTCATGTGGGAGACATCACCCATGATCCTGCAGGTAGCAATTTCAAGCTGCATGCGTGTCAGCTTTTGTTGTTTTTTTTTTTATTTTCCAAACTGAAAATTAACATTGAAAAGTGTTTTTCTATTTGTGAAACAATCATCGAGACCTGATATGTCCTTTAACCTGAATCCGCACTTATCATCTCATAACTGAACGAACGAAAAATTGTTCGTTTTATACTAGTATTTTTTATTTTTAAATAGGTTCAGGTTGACTTAGTCAGACATGATTTTTCTAATATTTTCTATGTTCATGTCCAGTAATTCATTAGGGTTGAAAATGTTTTCATTGCAGCCAATTGAGCTAAATTTTGTCTCACTTGTTATTTAATACAGTTTCTACAGCTTATGAGATACAAGACAATCAAACTAATTAACTTTAGCATTGTACTGCATAGTAGTCATCTGCTATCTCACTTGCTAAATAATGGCATTTGTATATGGTAATTTTAAGGTTCAGCCACTTGCCTGTAATGTCACTTTTCAATTCACTCTCACCACTTTTTTTTTTTTTTGGCCTCTAACCTTGAAACTACCACATTGGAAAATGTGCTCTCCTGTGCTTTTAAGCCCCAGTAACCACCAATCTTGACGTCAGTGTGAGTGTGTTTTACGGAAAATTATCATCCTCTGGCTTCACTTGTTTGGATAAGTGATGGTGTGTTATACCAGTCTTAAATATTTCTGTCCTCTCTGGCCACTGCTCCTTAGAGCACAGAGGTTTTAAAATAGAGGACATTTTACATCTGGACATTTTTTCAGGTTGTTCATCAATCTGTCCATATCTTCAAGAACGTTACACTCTTGTGACTGTGATATCACAGAAATGCTGTAAGGTATATTTCATTTTGGTACAAATATTCACTCAAGGATTAACTGACTAGAATGTGTTGGTCTGAGTGAATTTCAAAGTCCAATTTCCCTTGGATCACACATCGTAATTATCTTTGTACCTGTAAACTGCAACTTGACTGGTTGGCAGAGGCACACAACAGTGAAGCAGCAATTCTAGTTTTCCTAGTAAGGATGTTGTCATACTGAGTTTTTAATTGAGCATCTGGGATGAGGCACTAATGTTTATTTCAGCAGCATACTTTAAGTGTCTTGACATTTGAAGTCTGACCTGTCAGTGAAAGTAACAGGCCAACATTTTCCTCAGTAAATAATTAACATCACCATTCTCCCTTTTCGCTGTGCACGATGCATATTGATACAGGCAATTTGTTCCCTCATTTAAGCACTCAGGCTTCTTCTGTTAGAGGAACACATGGCATACTTGGTGCATAATGACCATGGCGATGTCTTGTTAGAGGAGCTACAAAACCTGTTATTCCCATGCTTATATGACTTAACACAAGCTCTTGCACCTATTGCTTACAACAGTCTAGAAATAGCAGTTTTTATTATATCTAGACTGGCTGTGTGGGGTGAGCACAGACTGAGAGACACAGTGAGTCACAGCACCTCATGCCAACTGGAATAATCAAAACAGCACAAAGGATGTCATATCTGGACATATCAGGACAGGCACCCCAGGAACAGGAGTAGGGATCGCAGACAACAGAAAACATTAATTTCCTTTCTTATAGATGAACGCAGTGTCCTTTGAGAGTATGTCTTTGCCTGTGAAAATCCTGCTGTTTCACTAACAGGGTTTATCAGATAGAACCAGCATGTTGGCATCAATTTCACTTGTCTGGATAGTAATTATCATCTCTGAAATTGCAACTGCATCACAAAAGAAGTGCAGCTTCAGATGCCAGAAAAGCCTCATCTGTCCGTGGTTTTAATGCAATTGCCGTTTCTCTCACTGGTCACGTGATTTCTCCATTTTACTTCTGGATTGTTGGCTTCTCCAACAGGCTGGTCTGCACTGCCAGCTCGTGTCAGTCACAGCGTCAGTGACTGGATGGGTGTCTCTTCGTGCTCCAGTCATCTCACTGTCTGAAACGGCTGCTTCCACTGCACAAAGCCTAAGCTCTCAAACATCCCATTAGCACCTGCTAAGTCAACCTGAAACTTTCTGAGGCCATGTCTGACTTTGTGCATGTAATTACTCTCTCTTTTGCTGTTTAAAACCAAAGACTTTTCATTCCCTGTGAAGGCAAGTGGCTCGGTCATTGAAGATTCTCTTTCTCCCCCATGCATTATCTAAGTCATTGAAATGATACAATGCTTTAGATTTCAGGCTGGTTCACTTCATTTACAAAAACGCCAGTGCAGTGGTGGATTTATTAGAACAGGCTTGTCACACATATACTCCTGATGAATGTGCTGACTTATACGTATTGTACGTATATACTTTGCGTTGTATTGGTTTTCACAATAGTGTTGTGGCATACGTTCCTTTCTGAAAAGTATTTGTAACTGTCAAATCTGCCACTTCATCAAATTGCAAAAAAGAACACTTATGACTTTTTAGCTTCTTGGAGTGCTGAATAAGAGATTACACATTTTAGCCTTTGCAAAATTTTAATTTGTGTTCTGTTGCAGTAATGATAGAGCTTATGAGCTACAATTCAGTTTTATTTTTCCACCTTCTCCACTGAATGCTCCAGTGTGCTTGGGAGACACCAATCTACTTGTCAGGCCAACCCCCTACCACCTCCCCAATTCTAATCGTATTGAAAAAATGCTTGCCAGATGCTAACAGGCTTTTGACACATGATTTCAAATGATGCTAAATGGCCTCATGGGTTGACGTGTTCAAGGGTTAAGCAGGGTTGTCCTGATCAACCTCTGACACCAGGGTCATTCATAAGGTTGTGCTCCAGGCACGGCTCTATTGATAAGGGTCAGTGAAGGGGTCATCCTCTCTCTGTCTTTAGTTTTTATCCAGTGACAACATCAGAAGCTGAATCAGTTCCTGGTGTTCATTAGAACATTTAATTGTGCTCATTGATTGGCATGTGGTTGTGTCCTCTGAGTGCCACACAATGACAGGATTGTTGTCTCGCCTAGGCCAGTAGGAGTTTTGTTTTCGGCTCTGATGTAAAGGCATGTAAAGTGGCTACTTGAACTCAGCATTTCAGTGAGCCTGCCATTATTAGACATACACTGGCTGTGATGCTTTATTCAGTGCAGGTGAGGGGTTGTCTGGCACTATTTTGAAGTGATTTCCAATCATCCACTTGATTTACAGGAGACGGTACCAAGAAACCAGGGAGAAAGCACATCCTGTTATTGTGCTCTTTGCTAAAGCACATATTTAGTCCCTCTTTTTTTCACAAGAGACATTATCTTTATTTTTAGTAATTTGTGCAACCATTTTTGAAAAACAATTAAAAAAGCAAGATAATTAAATTGATTATTTATTATAGAATTTTAATAATTTAAAAAATTTGTATTGGTGAGTAGAGTATGTGCCAACAATTTCCCAAATTAAATCTGTGTAATTTCCTATAGTAATGTCGTGAAGAATTTACATGGGCAGAGGTGTGTGTTAGTAGTCAGTTTCAGTGTATTTATAGACACATCCAGGAAGTGGTTCATGCTGAAGCCTCTATCTCCTCTGCCTCTGATTGGCTAATCCCTTCTACGGGCCAGATAACAGCTAATGTTAGCACAGCTATGATGATAACCTGTTATGGTAGTTACTTACCTGCTTTCTGCAGGTAGATTGATGTAACCGAAGAAGTAAGCACGAATGCTTGATAGAGAAGATGATTATTATTGCCACAATCCGAGCTGTAAACATGTATATTCTTACATGTCCTTTTCTTTAGCACGTTTAGTCGTGAGAAACCAGTGTGTTTTTGTTTGTAGCTGGAGAAAGAAAGTTCACCATTAAACAATGTGATTTAATAACCATAGATTTTAAGGTGCTATTATGGGAATATGCAGTGGTTACAGAGGAGCCGTACACAGGAAATGACTGCTGTACGTATGTATGTAATGGTTCATGCAGATGGATTTCTGCTTGTTTTGCCTCAGTCCTTTAAAGCTTATTAAAATGCACATTATCATGCATTTTACAGTAGCCTATGCACCCAAGCTTTTAAATGCAACTTCACAAAGACTTGTGACTAGTCTCAGAACTGGGACAACACCCCCACCCTTTTGAAAATCTAATTAAACTAAACTAGTTTTTATCTGTTCTAAATGACTTCAGAGAAGCCATTCATTACGCCTGCCCTCCAGTCTTGTCACACATATACTCCCGTATTACATTTATTTAATAAATAGGTTACTAAATGTTTTTCCTTTTTTGTTGTCTGTTTCCTGTGCATGCAATGCTGCACTGAACAAGATATTTTAGTCGTATAAGCGCCAGGAAGTGGAGACTCACTCTAACCGTGGATGTCACCGTTTTTATTGAACCTTTTAATCCAGCTTGTTATGAGGCCACAATCCAATAACGCGTTTCACCTTAGCCACCAAATATGATGAAAGTATAACCAAGTGATCAATGATGGGATTTCCACTATACCTCTCATTTTTCTGCTGCAGTGCAACCATAGCAACAAGACCAGGATAAATCTACTATTTAGTGATACGACACAAGAATTACCCTTGAGCCTCTGCTTTGCTCGGTTCCGTTTTCCCCTCTGCCAGGTTTCAGCACAAATGATCTCAGAGACGGATAGGAAAAGATGAGAAATGAATCATTTGCCTTACACCTGATTTTAGCAAATGTAGTGTGATTGGAAATAGGAACGGTTCCATTTGGCCTATAACCAGGATTGGACTGGCTCATCTTTTGCTTTGCTGTGATGGAGAAGGGTGTACACATCATTTTTAGAATAAAAAAAAACCCTGCAGTGGGGATCAGGGCAACTGTTTGAAGTTGGTAGTGAGTGGCAGATATATACAGTAGAATCAGTGATTACAAGGAAGTGATGAACATGAGAGGTTTGTGCCTTTGTCTGATATACATATATAAATATAATCAAAGCTCTGGTTTACAGTGTGGTAACGACAATACTTCCTCTGGTTGTGCAGTCAGTCAAACATATTCACCTGTGTTTCTACCGCCTGTCTCTTGCAAAAACAGAAGCTGTTTTTTACAGCTGATTGAGATGATGGTATATTGGCTATTCTGTCTACCATCATGGTGGCTGCACTGGGGATCTTCATCTACTTAGAGTGATGGTGATTAGATGGCCGTGGCACCTGACAGAGAGGGATGGCTCATAAGAAAAAAAAGAAAGAGATAATTTCAACACTGCCTGCTCCAGTGAGGATGCTGCTGCTGCTGCTGCTGCTGCTGCTGCTGCTGCTGCTGCTGCCGCTGCTGCACTGGCCACTTGATTGATTTGCATTGCTGATTACATAGACTTGGGGAGGACCTGACTAGCTCTATTGGCTGTGGCCCTCTTAAACCCAGAATAATCCCTGGCTTGAGGCCTAGTATATCGCTCAGCCTTTCATTCACATGTACGTGCTATACACCTGGCAAACATTTGAAAGACACAACAGGAATAAATCAGTGGTGGCATCTCACTGCTAACATGTCTCTTATGTTTTAGTTATCTGCAACAAGTCATATGATTTTTGTTGGCTACAGCGTTACAGTACAGCCTGTCAGATGACTACTGCTAACACCACCACAGCTTTCAGATACTGTACGACTGTACATTCAAGATCATCTTAACAGTGAGAAAATATTCAGAGGAATAGTGGAGATGTGATAAGTTGAAGTGCAGAGGGCAGGGAGAGCTACAGTGTCCATAGAGACAGGGAGTGATGTTGTTATTTGATCTCGTGTGTGTATACACATGCTACATTATATTACAATTATTAAGAAAGTAGTGTCAAGCTACAATACACTGTGTATTTTATTTATGCTACTGATAGTCTATATGACCTCAGTCAGACAGAACAAATAGTTTTCATTAGACAGTGAGAACTGCAGTGAGATGTAAAAGCACATGATAATAAAAATAGTAATAATAATGGAAAAAAAATGTTTCTATGTTATACTCACTGCATTTATTTAAAATCTGGGTAAGGCACAGTTTTTTTTTAGCAGGAAAGCTGATGTAGGTGGACACAAATGATGTAGGTGGACATAGACACTCATACGATACGGTTGTTCGGGTGTGATTTTGTGTCACTCATGTTGGAGATAGAGGAATAAAATAACAGGTGCTGTTGAAGTGCCTGACATAAATTACAACCAGTCAAATTACATCCTGTCAGTCTCTTCAAAAGCAGGGCACTCACCTCAGTGCTGTATGATTTGCATTATTACTCCTCTTAGTTGCATTCTGAATAAAAGTGAATACAGTTTGTGCAAAGTTGGCGCTACTGTAGACCCTCTGCTCACTGTACAGTCCTGACAGAGAGAGAGAGAGAGAGAGAGCGAGAGAGAGACCTACGGTGTGTTGCTTATATGAGCAGTGTCTGTGCCTCCATTCGCTCCTCCATTGACTACATCCTCAGTTTTACTCTTAAACGTCACATTCATCCATTGCTTTTGCCCTTGCTACAAAATACTACACATATTGTAAGGTTCAAATTGAAAAGGCCGAATCTTGATTAGTGTCCTGGTTTTCATTTTGTCTGTCAGTGCAGCCTGCTCCTCCTCACCACCTGCTCACCCAAGTTTTAGGAAAGCATATTCAAACACAGTCTGGGCATCAGGTCTCATTGCCAGTGAAGCAGATGTAAAATATCAGATGGTGATGCACAGCGGTGATCACAAGTTGATCATGTCCAAACAGTAATGTTGGATAGAAGTTTTATTTCAGGGCCAGATTCACACAGCACCAAATGTTAATGGAAAGTCCTGGATTTTTGCTCATGTTTAATTACACCATTTTGACTGGAGATTTTGTGTCCCAGCATCTAAGTAAACAGCTTCTAGAATTATTAGATAGTGCCCTGTAAAACCTTTATGCAATGCAACATTGTGACTGCAACCACAGAGGGGTAAATAAGCTCAACACTATTTCTACTTTCGCTTTTTTCCTGACTGTTACATGTCTTATTTCTGCCTGTATACGCCAAATAATCAGGTTTTCATAATATCTTAAGCTCTTCTATATTGGCATAAGAAATTGTGTCTTAAATGGATTTAGTATATCTTGTCTTGGTGTAAGAAATGAAACATGGATCATAACCTGCTTAAGAGGCTGGAAGAAAATCATCAGATTAGCTCCCAAACAATGAATGTCGCCCGCTATTCTTCTGACATCCATCACAGCTGCTCTACCGCTTCCATGACATATATGCTGACCTGAAAGATTTAAAGTCAGAATTGATAACTAATATTCTCAGAGGTGACAGTGCACTGTATTGTAAGTCCACATATCATCTTGAGAAGGTCAGTAGCTTCCATCATGGTCTCTGTAACTGATACGCAGCTCTGCCAGTTTGTGACACAGAAAAGTCATGTATGATGCTGCATTTTCAGATGAGTGTCTCATGTTTAAACGTAGAAAAAACTCTTCTGTATTGGCGTATATTATTAGTATTTTGGCTCAGAGTGGCTCAAGCGGATACAAAAAAAAAACTATGCCACATCTTTGTTTTTGTTTTTTATTGTTTTTCACCAAATGTCTGTGTGTTGTTGAATATCCTTCCTCTCCAAATGTCCATATCTGCTATTGTTCCCGGGGAATGTCATAAAATGTTTTGGGCTGCGGTTGTGTTAGTGCAGGGATTAAAATTGATGGACACCAATCCAAGCTGTGAACAAGCAGCTATCTGAATACTGTCACTGCAGCGGCCATTATAGCGTTCCATATGAATTATAAACACTCTCCAGAGGAGGGTGCGTGCTGCATGAGTGCGTGACTGCTCAGCGGATAGCAGAGATAGGTCTCCTCGGTGAAATGGTTGAATGGGAGGGTGACCAGGCATCTCTTCTCGTTATTAGACTTGTCACTGTCACTCACAATGATGTGAGTGACAGAGGACCCGGTTACCCTCGACGATTCAGCTCCATCCTGTAGAGATGCTGCTTTTACAGTCGTCACTGAGGCCGGAGGAGACAAAGAAAATGCTTCAGCAGCTACATTAACATACCGCACTGATTAATGTTGGTTGTGATCAAATGCAGGCCTGGCATTATCACAAATGCCTGTTTCTTTTTTTTAATTATTATTAATTCATAACAATTACCATCTTTATTACCATCAATCTTTACCACATTTCTGAGAAAGGTCTGCTTTTGAAATAGCCGGTAAGTATGTTGAAGCTGGTCTTCCCCAGAGAAAAATTATCTACTTAATTAAAAGGACCAGCAGGAAAGGCCTGGAATCATGACGGTATAATTATAAAAGCCCCCATTTCTGTTAATCCTTGGCTCTGCAGCACTGAGCCTCACATGGTGGAGCCAGGCCACGGCCACTAGTTAAGCACAGAGACCACACAGGGCTTTTACAAGTAGAAGCAGTGGGAGGATGACAGCTCCTTTACTGAGCATGCAGGGAGCTGAGAGCAGCCCACAGGTCTACTAGAAGCTTTTTACCACACTGCGGTCTGCAGGATCATGTATGAAGGACGGAGAGTCAAGTGGCAAACCATGGACATGCTTATAAGTAAAGTCTGCGAATAATGTGCCAGCAGTTGATGCAGTGTTTGATCCAATGAGGAAACAGAGCTGCTCTACTGCAGTTGTGTTTAATGTAGATCCATAAAGCAAATGCTCTTATCTCACCCACTCATTAGGACTGATCTCAATAATCCGTAAGGTTTCGGAATTCATCACATTTGTTTCACAGCAACACCAGGCAAACGGCAAGATATTTATTTATTTATTTAGATAATAGTAGATTTATCCAACAGTTAATCATGGTGGCGCATCAGTTCGAGGCTTTGTGTGTGTGCAGAGGTGGCCCCTGTGCTGTGCTGGTTCATCTCAGTGCTGGGGTCTTTGATTTGTGTATCACAGCTGAGACTGAGAGGACATTTCAGTGGGCAGCTGAGGATGCTTAATCTCCCCTGTACTGACACAGGCTCAATTAATAGATAGCACACTATGGGAGTCTGCAAGAAAGTTGTCAGGGCCCCGTCAGATAAATCACTGGAGAGGATTTCACACTGGCTATCACAAGCTCTGGCCCCAGTGGCCTGTTTCTTTTTCTTTGTTTACTTTATGTTGCAGAAGGGTGGTGACTTTATAGCAGGTACACTGGTTTTTAATTTTATTTTCAGTTTTAAATCATCATCAAACCCTTTTAAATCAAACCTCGATATAGAACTTTTAGACGTTTGTACCTCTGAAGTTAAAATACGAATCCACTTATGCAGACAACACCTCTAATTGATGTTCACTAATGCATTTGTACCCATCAACACTTTCAACCGTATTTATTCAGTTTTTACTCCTTGTAACAGTTTTCACTGCTTGTAATGATGTTTACAGTTTAATCATAGTGGAAAAAATGGACAATTATCTTGAGGACGCTGCTTGTAATCTCATGTTCAAAGAAAGAAACACACTTATCTATGGTTGTGTTGATTTTTTTAGTGGTTCAATCTTCATTCGTTTAGTCAGACATCACCATCATTTTTCTAATGAAAGACCTTAATGGAAGAAGATGCGACATTATATGTCTCATACAGAGACACACAGTCCAAAGACGTACGTATTGGGGTTAGGTTAAATGGAGACTGACCATAGGTGTCAATGTGGGCATAAATGGTTGTGAGTGACAGGAGTGTAAATAAGATATTAATCCTTATACACGCTTTACTCCGGCAAATAGCATCGTTACAAAATGTACCATTAGGTTTTATCGTTCCCCGCTTGTTTATTGCTATTGCTGCTTCAACAGCTATGGACATGACAATAAAAAATCCCAGCTCCTAATCTGAACCATTGTGTCCTCAGTCTTATGCACTTGAACAAGTGTCTATTTCTACAGGTAAATAAGGTTAATGATCAGCAAATACAAGAAAACAACACTGTGACCTTTTATTTCGTAGCTCTCTGTGGTTTTGACGTGCTCTGTGTGCTGCTTCGCAAATTCACTGTATTGTACAAGGCTGGGGGCTTTGCTTTGCACCGGTGGGCCTAAAGAGCCGTGTATAATAGCAACAGCTGTTCATGCATTTTCATCGAAAGCAGTTGCCTCTCATTCAATGTTTCCATCTTTCTTAATTTTTGCAATTACTGATGTGCCAGAGAGTTTGGCCCCAAAGATCCAAGAGTCTGGAGCAGCAGCCATACTTGCTTTCCCTCCTCACCAGCCTTCGAGCTTGCTGTTCAAATTGCACAGTAATTACATGCATTTGTCTGCGCCTGTCCACCGTTGTTGCTTCTTAGAGCAGTGTGTGCATTGAACAAAGTGCTTCTGTTCAAACTCTCACCTCTAGCCAGGTTGTTCTTAGAAAAGCCATCCTTTACCATCACGCAGCAGGCTCTCTTGGGTGACTCAAGTATGAACTCTGTGCGGGGAAGTAATTTATGATGAAAGTGGCCAGGATTCGCTTTGGGAGCTATGTTTTCTTGCTGTGCTTCCTCAGTATTCGAGTGTCCCATATTAGCCTATTTTCTCAAGGAGGGCAATTGCGTCAGGAGGAGACGTTTAATAACGTCTGGATGAAAATGTCTGTGTTTTTTATTGATTCAAAGTAGTCCCACAATCTGAGGCGATCAGATTGTTGTGATTGTGGATTACATGTTGGCTACCTGACATGTGCTGCTCTGGTTAAAACCCTGCTATGAGAACTCTTTGATGTCAGAATTCCTCACAGGGAGGAAATAACCATATGTCATGTTGTTCGAGTTAATAACATTTCATGTTGTTCAGACTCACTTTGATTCCTCCCAGGAACCCACGCGGACCAATGGAGATGTGTTTCATCTTAGAAACAAATTAACTTGTAGACAATTAGGACGTGGAACAGAGGAACAGGAAGTGATGGTTTATAGGGTCCGATAACACATTTATAAAAGGTTTGCCTGCAAGCAAGAAACACAGCTACGCATCGGCTTGTATGTGGCTGCAACAACACAAACACAGATCGCACTTCAAAATTGGTTTTGCTGAAGAAAGATCTCAGTCTCTCATACTATACTGTCTACTGACACTCTCCTTCACCCCCTCTCTTTCCTGAGGCAGTAGTAGTAGAGCTGGGGTGCCAGAGGTAATCTAACCTAGGAGACGAGGCGATAATAGCCACATTGACAGAGTGCTTGTTTGTAACGAGAGACTGGATGAGGAGTCAAAGGTGATATTGAAGGAGGGAGAGGAAGCTGTAAGAGGAGGTTTGTGTATATCTGTGATTATTAGGGCACCTCACGTCCAGAGATGACGGAAAGTTTTTAGACCCAGATAGAGAAGTACAAGAGACAAATGGTGGAGTTTCATCAGGCATGAGATGAGTCTCCAAGCAGCTGTGGCCACAGCCTGTGATGTGGGGACTGGTCCAACTGTGTTTCCACATGACAAGGCCTCGGTCATGTTGTTGTATACATTGGCAGTTTGATGGTGTGTCGGTCACAGTGTCCGCAGATGTTTATTCAGCATTTCACGAAAACATCAGTGCAACTTAGTTTCAGGCAAAGAACTTCATGCTGTCATGTTCATTAGGGTCTGAGCAGTGTAAATCATTATAAAGGCAAGCTAAACAAAAAAATAGGGAACCCAAACACGGCAGCTTGTCTCACCCAACTCGATAATCCTGTCTAGATCCTAGATAGGATTATTTGTTAAAACTATTATAATAATCTACAGAATTTGAAATGAAACATATTATTAGAGTTGCTTTTAGATTAAAAATGGGGTTTCATTGGTTACGGTAAAAAGAAATATCTGTCATCTGTATGTTAGTACAGGGAGATCAGCAGTGTGCTCTCCTGAACATGTGGTATAACCAGCCTGGAGTTGTTCTGTTTGGAGTAAACACTTCCCCTGTCATGTAAAGAATGTAGCTAGTGTACCTCAGGTTTTATGTTGGACAGAGTGACTCCAGCGCCTGAGACGGACAGTCCTGCAACAACAAGTCACAGCAGTTAAAACTGCTTGAATGCGAGGTCCAGGGCCATCACAATTGTCCTGGAGAGTTCAGCACGGCTGGGGTCTGGCTCCGAGCCGTCCGCAGCTGTCGGCCCCCAGGTTTCCAACGACGGTGTCACATGAGCCGCAGTAACTTAACCTGGCATTCCTTTAACGGCCCTGGGAAAACAGCAGGAAGACTGTGTGCTCCTAATAAATCCAACTCCAATTCAACCCTGATTTTTAGTGTAGAATATACTACATCAGTATCCTTCACTGTTTCACTGCCCTTTATTCTTATGAATGGGCTGATTGCCAGAAGGGTTCATCTACATACGACAGAAAGTGTGTTGAAGAAAAATCTGCAGGGCGCCTTCGTAATATTAGCTCAACCATCATCACCTGCGTTATAATGCACTAAAATACACTGTGACAATTCGAAAATTAATGTCAGTGGTAGGTGAATTGCTGTTACTGTTGCCAGAAGCTGTTTTAAACAGCTGTAAGAATTCCAGCTGTTATGAACTGTGAACATAACATTGATTATTTTTTTTATTTTTTTTTTACATTTATTGTAGCAGGAGATGTGTTTGCTAAATGACTTGATAGATGATAACCTAACTGTCAAGCATCAAAACAAAATGCTGACTTGTTTTTATTTTGCACTCCACTCCAATTTATAAATAATTCACTAAAATGAACTAGGAAATATAAACATTATATTAAATACACAGCTCTCCTATTTACCTAATGTGGCTACAGGCCAGTCTGGCCCAGCCCAGCTTACATAAGCAATGACCTGCTTGATAGTCATTACGGTAAGTCCGACACATTCCCACGACAATCCACTGCGCTGTTTCATTGAGCAACTGAAGATTTAGTGCCTTGCTTCAGGGTTTATCAGCAGAGACTTTTCTTTAACCATTACATTTTTTTTAATTGCTGGTCTTTGTTTTTAAAGCATTAAGCTCTCAGTCATATGTCTAATTTCGTAAATTAGGCTCAAACTGTGCTGTGTTGTTGATATGTTCTACTGTGTGTTATAATAGTTCAAGTGGAAACTGCAGGGTTCTTTTATGGCATTACAGAGAAAACACTTCATATTAACTGACATATTTGTCACATTGGGCTGAACTGAAATAATACAACAACGACAACAACATGGTTTCCACTGCGTTGAAGTGAAACCTGTGATTCATGTGCCATTTATTCTGGTTGCTGCTAACATAGCAGTGTCAGGGGAGTTGTGAGTCATGTAAGCCTGAGGTATTTTATGTCACTTTGGAGAGTAACATCTGTGCCTATCTGCCTCACACTTTATTAGTCCAAATTCCCTGTTTACCTGGGTATTATCGGTAAATGGAGATTATTATCCTTTTCCTGGGACTTTTGGAGAGAGGCCTGGCTCCTGTTGCATCCAAATTGCCGTGATTAGGACACCTAATCCAGCGTCACACGGGAGTAAGCACAATAGTTTGAACATATTCCACCTGACATTTAATTCAACCAGATCTCTGATTGGCACGTGATTAGCAACTAATCCAAGTCATTATCTCCTTCGGTGAAATTAGATGAGTAGAAATGCTGCCGTAAATCACAGAGGTGGAATAGTGGAGGGGCTTTGATCAGTGTACAACTCTGAAAGCGCTGCGAGGAAGGAGGAAATATGTTGTTGCCATGGAGACAGCAAAAAAAAAAAAAAATAGGTGAAAGGGAATATATGGCTTAATATTTTCAGGAATATATGTCTGTTTTTTGTGTAGAAACGAAAACTCAGTGCGAGGCAGGACTAAAAAAAGTTTTGGTGTCTGAATGTTATGCAGAAAAAGCAGGTCTGCGAGATCTGGTTCAGCGGGTGAAGTTAAAGGTCAGGTGTAGATGACGACCTATTCCCCTCTCTGTTAGATGAGATGGACTGATAGTCAGACCAGTCCACATCCTGCCAGGTAGAATCCAGCCCGGCTAACTCCCTCCCTCCCTCCTTCCCTCCCGCCTGCCCGCGCACCTTGTGCCGCCTCCTCTGGCTTCAGTCCTGAACCCAACCCTCAGAGGAGCAGAAAATAATTAGGAGAGAAAATTGCAGCTGACACTATTTCTGAAAAGCAGGGTATTGTAATGAGAGCAGAGCAGGTATTCATTGTGTCTGAGGGAGCGATTGAAAGCCCTTGGTTTTGGAAGCGCGGGGAGAGTAAGCAGAGCTTTACCCAGTCCCATAATGCATGTGGGAACAGAGCCTTGAGAGGACCAGACAGAGGTGTCTTCAACAAAGGCAGGAGCCAAGGTTACAGCTGAGTAACTAACTCAAACTGCTCCAGACTGACACACACACACACACACTCACACGCACTCACTTGTCTTCTTTGTCTCTCTCAATATGTCTCTCCCTCTGTCTCCGGCTCCCTCCTTGTTCCCATTATGAGTACAGAGGGATACCGTCCGGCCGCCGCTCAAAGTTATCTTCATTAGCGGTGCAGAGCTGCTGGAGTGGCTGCACGGGGAAGCTTTCTCTGAGCAAGGCACTCAGAGAAGATGAATAAATGTTTTGTCCCACATAGGCCCTGGCCAAAGCAGCGGTGGGCTGCTCGCAGAGATAGATGAGGTATTAACTGTTGTATTTTTCAGCCCAGTATCAGGGTGGAAGGAAGCAGATGCTGCCTCCTGAATATTAAGCCTGTTAAATGAAATGTCCACCATAAAGGAGTCTTAGCAGCTGCAATATAGCACGGCTGTTTGTGAGTCACACAGCTGAGCACATGTTCATCTCACAGCGTCTGTTTGACATGAGTCAGTGTGTAAGCTGTGAGATGAGAGAGAGGGAGGTTGCTTTGATCGCCTTTCACAACTGTGATGCATTTTTGTATATGTTGGTGTATAACGGAGGGAGACAGGAATAATGATGGTCACTTCTATTGAGACTGATCAACACACACTACGGGTGATAATACCCTATGATGCAATAGTCAGAATATCAATACACACACACACACACACACACACACACACACACACACACACACACGTATACATACATGTTCTTCTGCTCTAAATGCATAGAAACGCAGCACTGTTTTTGTCTTAGGTTTGATTTCCCAATGTGAACAAATGGAGGCTGAGCTGACGTGTCCTCCTTCTTAGTTAATGAGAATCTGAGGCTGCCTTTGTAGTGTTGCAGGCATCCATAACGTCGAAATCTACAGGGAATAATGCTGAATTCCCACTTAAACGAGAAAATAAATTGACGGCCAAATTACATGTGGGTCATATTGCCACTTACGGGAACAACGATCTGCTTTTAGTTGCCTATAAGACGCAGAAGAAAAAAAAATTCACATTTAAGTTCTCATTGCCTCGTGATCCACTCCGTAATTAAATGTGAAAATACATAAGTACATTCTGAAACCTCTCTGTCCTTATTGCTTCGCTCCACCGCTCTATGTCTGAGTCCCAAACAAATAGAAATACACACAAGCTTTACCCATGATGCATCTGTCGTGTACCGCCCATTCCGTGAAGCAGTCTCAGTAAAGCAGGTAAATTAAATCTCTTTGCAGCAGCATTCGAGATGCTGGTAATCAGTCTGATCAGTTTAGCATCCTCCTCTCTGTTTACGGGCACATTCTCCCAGCTTGTCGGGACTCTGACGCAAGACCACAGTGACACACACACACTACCATCAGAAGAAAACAGAGTTTTGCCATCACAGTAGCTTATGCAATCATGAACAGGAGGAGCACTGAAAATGGAAACTGTGACTGTTATCTACAATCTCATTCCTGAGCCACTGAGATGAAACGCAGATGAAACACTGCATGCTTTTGCTCACTGGCCTCCTAAGGTGCTTATAGGTAAGACATCAGCCTCCTGGGGAGGATGAACTCCTGCAGGAGCACTGCAGGGCTGGAGGAGGACATTATTCAATTAGCCTGGCCTAGTCGGCCCTTTATGACCAAGAAAAGATCATAATTTATTTTGCACCTGTCTGAGGAGAGTACTTAGGATACACCATTTTTTCTCCAAACAGCACCGTCACTTTAGTATGATAATTTAATGTGGTGCAGCCTAATAAAGACCTAGCCTACCTAGCCAATAGTTTAAATACTAAGATACAAAGGAATGATCTGTTAATATGATATCACACAGTTTACCTTTATTCGGATTCAGTACAGTTCAACGCAATTTCCAACCTGATGCGACGTGATGTATAAGAGTATGATGCTCTGCAGTTCAGTGTAGCAAAAATATTTAGATTTCTTTGGTTGTTAAAGTGGACATAAATTAAGTGCCATTTTTACTTCACACATTAAGTTCTCCAGTGCTGCACCTCACTAAGCATCTCATTTATGCGATTTCTTTTTCACTTCTTCTTCTTTCACTTTCACAAACCATTTGGTCCTTTTACAGCCCTGCAAGAAAAAGTAAAAACATCAAATTAAACCAGGCTTGGATCCTAAATCAGCCTCTCGTCCCTGTCTTCAGTTATGCTTTGTAACGCCTCACACACTTAACTGTTGAACAATTAAAGAAAGCTCAGGATTATCAGTGAAGCATAGTGCAACGTGTTCGGACTACTGCCAGCAGATAGATGTGCTTCACACTTTCAGCAGATTGGCACTTTGTGATGAGCAGAGCACGATTGCATATTCTGCAAACCATCAAACTGACTGCGTCTCGTGTCTGACCAAACATTTGATTTGTGGCAAGTCGGTGGAACATGTAGTTCTTTCTCCTCTATGACAACGTGTGACTGGCCCAGCCACCTCACACCAGACTTGGCCAAGAGATTTGTTGAGAACTGGCCACCGACGGCAGCGATGAGAGATGAGAGCACCTTGGAGAAATAGTTTCGAGTCCAGGAATCAAGTCCAAAATTACTGGTCACAAATTATTGTTCACATTTCTAAATAATATGTTTTCCAATGGGAAATTCACATTTAGTAACACACAGACAGAGGAAAAGATGATTGGCAAACTCTCAAGCCCGCCTTCTATCCAATGCACACTTTTGCTCTGGTGTTGTGAACCTTTATGCTGATGCATAGCCCCATTGCAGTGCTCTTTACATTTACATATTCTTATTTTCTCATTAGTGAAGCTAAATTATGCATTTTTTAAACGAGTGAATCCAGTTGGCATGTTAAAGAAGTGGATGAGCCAGACAAATTTTCCAATATAATGATTGAGGATCTCTAAGTTATTAGCACTTCAGAATACCCAAGTTATGATCCGAAGTGTAGCTGTCATGTTTTTTTAATATTACTTTCTGGTCTGCATCAGTCTGATGGTCAGAATGTGAGACTCCAGAGTCCTGTATTACATTTACAAATTAAATCTCTTCAGACAGTGTATTGAGATGCACAAACAAACTATACTTTTAATACATTTATGGTATTAAAAACAAAGATGTAATGTAGAATGTAAATAACAGATGCTGATGATCATGGAGAATCTTGTTTGCACAGTCGATATTATAAGAAAGTCAAGCTTACAGCTAGCACTACATCCTCTGGTGTTGTGGTAAACAGCTTCCATTGTCACCGGAGCGATCCCCTCCCTCATATCCACATCGCTGTCACACTCATGTTACTTTTCCAAAAGCCATCAGGATTCGTCTCTGTCAACTGCCTGTCCCTCAGTCCATTAAAGATGATTGATAGAACTAGAAAATCTTCCGCCCAGCTGTTGACGTTGACTCATCCCCAAGAAATTGAAGGGAGCTCAGAAAAAGGACCATCCCTCATCAAAAGACCTTTTGTCTGTGCCGATGATGTGTAGCAAACTACATTTTCGAAGATAGTGGATAACAAATGTCCAACCTCTTTTCACAGTTTTGATGCTCTGTATAGTAATAATTATTACGCTGCATTACACACTACACACTACGTCACATTTCCTCTTTATCAGAAAAAATAAGTTCCGATTATTTAAAAAAAAAAAAATCAGTTTCCAAGTTCTTCATCAGTTCAGAATATGTAAAGACCATCTAAGCTCCACTTTAGCCATTTTAGCTTTGATGGATAAAGCCAATCCAAGGCTTGTTCTCTCAGTCGGCCAAGTTTTTACAAAGAGAAACCAAAGAAAAGGCTGTTTGTCTGTTTGTCCAGCTGCTACTGTTCCTCTGTCTGGCTCTGTTATCCTCTAACGGCTTGTGAGGATTTTTACAGGACAACTTGAGGAGGTTTTTATGATGTTTCGGTGTGATTGATAACATGCTCTTGTAAGGGTGTCAGGCTTTCAGAGACGGATAATGTGGATTTCTATCCCTCTGCCTTCTTCTGTAAGACGTGCCATCAATCAGGTGTATCGTGGCCTTAACCCGGTAAAATTAAAACCTTCGGCAGGCAGGGTCCTGGGGTCTCTGTAGAACCAGGACACACACATCAATAGGGAGTCGACAGAATTAGAGCACAGATCCACATCATAACAGGCTCACCACTGAGAACGGGGAAGGATATAAGATTCCCACCAACGGGCAGCAAATACAGTTGATGATCTGAGAGTATATCTCTGTTGACAGTAGAGAGGAATTACAGGAAGAACAGTCTCATTTTCACTCTGTGTGGAGGCGGTATTAGATCCTAGCCCAGATAATTTCATTCCAAGGCTCGTCAATATTTACCAGCAACAGACACAGCTCCACTATGTTAGACCCAATCCCCCGACTGAGAGCAGATCCAGAGCTATGGAGATAATTTGAGTATGTAGAGATTCAATTACCAGAATCAAACACATGAACATAATTTTCGGCTTGTTCTTTGTTTTTTTTTGGTCCTGTTCCTGTAGAAGGCTGTTTGCGTTGACATGATGAAGTACACAAAGTGCAAATTAACCCCTCTGGTTTGGCATATGTCATGTGTTTGCATTTTAATGTTTCTCCTCAGGTAGGGCTCACCTGTCTTTGTGCGTCTGTTTGTGTTTCAGTCGACGGCTGCATACACAAAGCAGCAGGGTCCTGTCTGTATGATGAGTGCCGCTCACTAAATGGCTGTGACACCGGCAAAGCCAAGATCACCTGTGGATATGATCTCCCTGCAAGATGTGAGTAATCTGCCCTTACTGTGTGTTTGTTTGTTCTGCAACGTGTCCTCCGGTGCCCTGCAGGAATACTCCTCGATCCAATCTGCAGCCATTGCCGAGTCACTGAAAATTAGGATTTAGTGGTCAACATTGGAGCTATGAAACAATCTATAATCCTGTTTTTAATAAACAGCTTCATTTATTCGAAACAAAAATCATGAGTCAGCCAGTGGTCTGCTCTGGTGCTGTATTAAAGCAGAAAATTATTAGTATTTGAAAACACTTTTCAGTTTTGCATGTATGTGAACATTCACTGTGGTAATTAATATTTATCGTAGCAAATAAAATCCACAGACACACACATCCCCAATTATATGCAACGGTGTGTACCTGCACATAATGGGATAATAACATTTTAATTATACTTTATTAATTCTGAAAAGGTAATTTGTAATAATATGGGGAGTTGTTACTTCGAGGATAATTTATATGATTGTTGCTTATTGTATAGTTTGATGGGTGGTGTCGTAGGCATACAAACAAAGACATTAAGGCAGCTAATAGTTGCTTAATTTGATTGATATTTAATCCCTGATTAACGGCTCACATACAGTAACTCTGTGCTGTTTTTTTTTTTAATCATTTACTATCTCTGTCCTAGATGTGATGTACTGTGAGCATGATTTAGAAAGTTTGTGTGTATAGCTATGTCACCTACCTCTGAAAAATGAACTTTTGTCACGCTAACTTTTGTCATTCTAAATCAGTAATACTCGCGTCAGGTTTTAAAGTTTGCCACAGGACTATATCCTTGCAAACTGGAAACTGAAATCATGATGATATAGAAGAAATGTCACATGGCATAATTCGGTCGCGACAAACGTCCCAGCAGTCCTAACCTAACCCTGAAGGATTTCCATGAGACAGCCAAGAGGAGACGTTGAGGCCCAGATGAAATTAGGTTGTGTTAATATGGTATGTCGTAAAGATGTCAAACAAATGGAGCAGATAAACTGTGAGTGAATCTTGTGGGCAGCTAAGTTCATGTGTCTACGTTGCCAAAAAAAAAGGTGCACGGTGACAACTTAATAACCTGTAATGTCATCTGGGAGCAATCACGCTGCCACTGGATACTGTGATTGTAATTATCTCTAGGCGAAACACCTTTTCAGGCTTTTGGGGCTTATTATGGATTGTGAAGTTCTTTACTGGAAACAGTCAGTTCTTTTTTTGAATGTGATGTTATTTGATATTGGAGCTATCTTTGCTCACAGCCAGTATCATCTTCTTATCTTCCAACTCTGATCACTGTCATCGTCCGCGTTGTCTCTCTCTGCTCTTGGAAACTGACAGACGCTTGACTTTCCAGCTCTGACAAGGGATCTCACCAGCTGCCACGGCCTATCCACTGTTGAGGTTTTGTTTTCTTTGCCATTAATTTCCACCGCTTACTTATTTGTTCCACCTAAACACAGATTATAAAGCTGCCTTGACTGCAACTATCTGTTTGCTTTTATGAAATCGCAAATAATAGTCTGTCCACCCCCTCACCACTGAACAAAGTAAACAAACAAGACAGCAGACAATTTTCACATTTTCTGAATTTCCCTAAACTCAGTGATGTTGTATGTAGGCGTCACAAGAAAGCAGAAGAGTTTGCAGCAGAAGGGAGGTGTACATGTAATACTAATGGGCCTTTGCTATGGCTAAGGCTAAATGCATCAAAAGAATAAAATGACATGAAATTCATGTCATTATTTGTACAATCAAATACAAATAACAACAGAGCGAATGGTGCATTGTGATAGCAGACATAATAGTTGATGTTGTTGTGCTTTTACAGATTGAATGTTGGTTTTAAGATGTCAGATGCAAAGATACAGCTACCAGACACTGATGTGTCAAGATTCAGTCGGCGAGACATTTATCGTTGTCTAAATGGGTCACGCACAATGAATAGTGAAAACCTAAACTTCCTGAATACATTTCAGTTTACATCTACAGACGGGAATGCAGTTCTCGCTGCACGCTGAATTGCTTCTGCTGACTCATATCTGCAGATGGTGGCCCGACTATTCTTCCAGGAGTGAGGAAAACACAGACAGATGGGCCATTTACTGTTTACATCTAGGCAATTCCCAGTATTTCCAAAGCGGGCGGTCTCTGCCCAGTTTTCACTAAACATTATCTTCTTTTTATCATTTTCTAAAACCTCACAAATCTGTCAGAGGAAAGTTATGATTTTCTTTGGGGACCCACCTCTCCTCAGTCATTTCTACTACATATAATTGGAAATAGGTCAATCTAAACTGAGAATAATGCAGAACAAAGTGTAAAACACTTTGATTTTGTTTGAATTTGAGCTAAAGGCACTTGGCCTCACACAGTACCTCAAACAGACATCTTATGACACTGCCAGCAATAGGTGGAAATATGCCGTCCGTCATACTGTGATTTCAGCTAAGCTTTTTGAAGTCTTCAGTGTTATTTCAAGATATCACGCACAGCGTATTTTATAGCATTCAACAACTGATTTTGCCAGTAATTTGGGTCATTTTGTTGAGAGGTAGAGAAATAGCAATTTAAACCAAGTGCTAAAAATAAATGTAAGCAATAAAATGCTTCCTTACATCCAGGAAAACCACTTTCTGTCCGCAGGGAAAAGAGCAGATGATTTGAAATCAGAGTTGTCCTTGTTTGGAGATTTGATGTGCTGAGGCAATGGAAAATGACCCACGCCATCTCAGCCTGCTTTTTCCTCAAGACAAGAAAATTGCTCTCCATTACATCCCACTAAGCAGTTTAGGCTGTGAATCCCAGTGGCAAATGAGCTTTTCCTTGAAGAGGGCCGAGCACATGTGGGACTGATTATTATGGGCCTAGCCCACGATTATTAATCAATGACAGTAATTACCCACCTACTATAGTGGAAAGGCGTAAAAAAACTGTTTGTTACGTCAGTCTGACAAGGAAATTGTCTATTTGCCCTCATGTTAGACAAGTTACTCATCAGTTCATAGATTACCAATCAAATGAATAGACGTTGTCATGTGTAACAGGCTGTTGCTTGAATACTACTGGACCGTTTGTTGCGACATTGTCTATGATTGTTCCATTATTGCTATTTAGGTTAAAGTATGAACTTCAGTAGTGATCAAATGATTATATGGGGGTTTCCCACTAACTCTGCATAAAGAGTGAAACTTCCACATAGCTGAGTCGCCTGTCCGCTTTAATAACATTGGTTTCAAGGCTGAAACATATAACATGAACTTAAGGCCTTTCCATAGGTATTAACGTAGGTATATAAATATAGGCATATATACAAAGTATTTCCTCCAATGTTAAATTTGTCTGTAGCACATATCATGGTCAATAATCTATGTTTCTCAATTTGTCTGCTTTATCGATTGTTAATAGCATCTTTGTACCGCTCACCTGGAGAGATGCATATGCGAGACAGTCTGCCAGAGATCACCTTCAGTCAGAAATTTCCACTAAAAATTGACTACAACTTAAATTGGTAATGTTATATTGTTGTAAGTATTTAGGCAGAGGCCAAATGAGAGAAAAAAAAATTAAATATACATTAGCAAAAGAACTCTCTCCCTTCCTATAAATAACAGATAATTATCGACCAATAATAATCTGCACTAGTTGATCGCAGGTTGATCTCATTTACTATAGGCAGTAAAACATCTACAGATGATCTGCAGAGACTGAACTCTAAGGCGGTGTCCACATTAGTCTGCATCACGGTAAAAGAATTAAAATGATCGACTAGCCATACACATCCGCAGTCAAAAGCTTCCTCCTCTTCACAGAAACAGGAAAACGCCTGAGAGACGCTGGTCACACGTGACCGTTCATGCTTATGGGCTGGCGTCATCAAGTCGTTCCCACCTTGGGAACGCTAACGGGGTGGATTAGTGTGGATGAACAGTGCATCCGCAACAGAATTGTTTTGGTTTAATTTGAAATAGTGTGGATGTCGCCTAAAAGAATCGTCTGACTCTTGTTGGTATTGTACTGGTTCACAGGTCCACACTAGTAACGATTAGCCGAGACCTTGTAAGTTAATCTTTGCTTGCACATTTCAGGCCTGGCTGTCAGGGCAGCCCGAGAAGGTGTGTATTTAGAGTTTCAACCCGAGGTCTGTTTGAGAAAGTTAATGTCCCAGAGGAACTTTTAGATAGACGCTGTTTGTTTTCACTCTGCAGTTTCATCTGAAATCTTTTACCCAGTTTTGCTTTCCTCCCTGGGGCTACTTTCGACTGACAGTTCAAAAAGTCTGTACTGTTTATTGTTTGTGTTGCCTCTCTCCCCCTACCCATTGAGCTCTAAGTATATGCTTTAAATAATGAATCATATTTGGAAACAAAAAAGTAGGGCCAACATTTTGTTTTTGCATTATGCTGTCATAACAGTTTCTTCTTTCCATTTTGTTCTTTGTGTTTAATTGATGAAGGAATTAGCCATACCTGATACATGCCATTTTCTATTACATGCAATGTATGTGTGTAATCTCCTAGAAAGTCTCTTTTTATTAACTTATCCCTCCAGAGAAATAGGGCTCATTGGGATTCGTATGGCACTTCATTTCACTCTGACTTATCACTTGTGAGGTTATATATTTCAGCCTTTGGAGTATTGCCTCCATCCAGCCCACTTTGATAGTGTGGAGCCACAGCCTTATCCATGCATCATCAAAAATGCTGGCAGACCTTAGATTACTCTCTAATCTAAAAGTGGATGCTAACTGATTCAATAACTCTCCGTTGGCTCTCTTGACTACAATGACCTGGCACTACCCTGCACTTCTACTACTTGCACTCAAGCTTCACGAGACCAACCCGCAGCTCAGCCATACGGCTTATTTTTTGCTTGTTGCTGCCACACATGTGTCTTGGACTCTGATATACAGTGAATACATGTGCTTTTTACAACTCCTGTGTTGCTGCAACCAGATGTTTTTCCCATAACAGAAATATTTTCTTATCCAGAAAATGGATCTGAGTGTGTTTTTGTGTGTATTGCATTGTGTGAATTGCAGTTGACTGTATGCAGTAGATCTTCTATTTGCCATAGATGTCTTCTTTTCTTTTCGTTTCTGAAACTGTTACCAAAATGAAGATAATCCATGTATTCACCTAAAGCCTTGCTAATCCATTCATATTAAGGAGTGTATTAGTTGATTATCATGAATCTTAATGAAATTCCAATTATTAGATTCAGTTTCATAATTTCATAGAGCAGCAGGCTGTTTAACATTTCTCAGGTTGAGATTAATCATAAAATCACAGGTTTCTAACCGTATACTCTAATAACGTCAACGTACAGGACAAGTAAACATAGGGATATTGCTTATCCCAGCTTCCTTTGCTCTACTAATTATTACAACAGCAGAATAGAACAGCTAATTACAGAGGTGAGCGGCTCAATCGCAGAGTGATATTGGTTTTATTTGAATTCCAGCTATAAACACACACAAAAGAGCTGTGATTCAGAGCTAGTGTTTTACAGAGCTTTGTAATAGTTGCTTTAAAAAAGCAACAGACTCTCAGTCTTTTTGGTGGCAAGCAGGTGAACTTATGGGACCAGTTTGATAAAACACCTCTGGGAGACGCACCCTAGTTCAGCTCACCTCCTTCTTTATCTGGTTCTCCCTCTCAGTGCAAAATGAGTCTCCGGTATTAACTGTAACTGCACCTGTGCTAATAATACTAATCATCAGCCTGTGGTAAATCTTTCTCCCAGATAGTGTGAGGAGCCTTTCCCATGCCCTATTTAATGTGAGAGACCAGGCCGTCTGTTCCGTCTCTCTCTCTCTCGCTCTCTCTCTCACTCTCTCTCAGTAAACACTGATAAATCACAGCAAAGTACCCACTATTAGTAAGTGACATATAGCTCATTCTGATTAAATTACCCTGGAACATTATCATTCTGCAGACCTTGTTTATTAAAGCAGTCTCCACCCAATCACATGCAGCGGGGGCCGACACTTTCAGAGAGAGGGCCTTCAGACAGACCATCGTTTGTAATTTGGGTAAAACTCATCGCGTGCAGAGAAGGATTTTGTCTCACTGGGGAGCTGCTTTGACCAAGATGTATCACTGTTTCGCCTCAAGTTCTGACTTCATTGTGTTAATGCATTTTAATGTCCTAGCGCATTAGCAATAGAGACACAGTTGGTATGGAGACGGAGGTTTGAGCTTCTTTTGTTTACTTTCACACTTTTCATCACTGTTTTAGCAGGTGGCACCTTTTTTTCTTTCTTTTAACGTCTAATCACGGTTGGCAAACAACTTTTTGGCAATTACCGCCAAATCACATTACATTAATATAATCTCAGTTCTAAACTCTCTCTCTCTCTCTCTCTCTCTCTCTCTCACACACACACACACACACACACACACACACACACACACACACACACACACACACACACACACACACACACACACACACAGGTGGCACCTTTTTTTCTTTCTTTTAACGTCTAATCACGGTTGGCAAACAACTTTTTGGCAATTACCGCCAAATCACATTACATTACTATAATCTCAGTTCTAAACTCTCTCTCTCTCTCTCTCTCTCACACACACACACACACACACACACACACACACACACACACACACACACACACACACACACACACACACACACACACACACACCTTTTCTGGTACTAGTGGTGGTTTCTGCTGGTGAAAACAAGCACCTTGATTTTAGATATAACAGGCATATATTTTACGCCTATTTTTTTCTATGCAGTGTCATTTTTCACAGCTGAACTGGCTGTAACACAAAGGTCAGCTGAACAGACTGTACTTTACCTCCACATAATGCATCTAATAGAGACAGTGTGATTGTTACAAGGCGTCCCCCCCCCATGTTGAACCCAGGGCCAGAGTGAAAGAAAACCTTTGTTGTAGTAGATAAATTAGCAGGGCTTAACTCAACGCCGGTGGCCATCGCAGCCTCAACCACGCACATGGTGCTAAATCAACATCTTCACTCCTGCTCACTGTTCGCACTCACATCATAAATGTCACTTCATCACTCCGTGCACACACCATTCACCAGACAGGGGCCGCCGCCTCAGACGTTCTCAGGCAGCTTTTTGTTTTTGTCTGTTATCTCAGTCACAGTTGGACTGTCAGATACAAGGGTATTCATTTGTATTTCAGTGTAAATCAATTTAAAATATAACAGTTTTCTGTTGTAATAGTTGCAGGCATCAATTTTATTTAGTCATAAAAGTTTGATTGTGTAAGATAATGATCTGACCTTGCCTATAGTGAACATTTTTAAGATGTTATTCTAGGATGAATTATTTAAAAATAAGAAGACTGACTTCAAGGAGAAAGGCCTAATCATTTTTTCAAACATGATTTTTTTTTTAAAAGGGAAAAAAGTGCATCTACTTCTCTACGCTGATCAACTCTCGCTCTACGTGTACATAATAGGTGCACTCTCAGTGAACAGAACAAACCTATTTTCACTGGTTGTCTGTAAAAGTCGAAGTAGTCCTCCATGTTCCTCTCTATTCAGATATTTGTGTTTCCTTTGTTGGCTGGTCTGTCACTCACTCAGGCCCCTTGAGGACTGGAGTAATTTGGTAATTTTGCCTAAACGGTGATACTGTAATTATGTGGCATCAGCTGCCGAGCTGTCAGTGAGACGGCCAACGGTCATTCATCACCAGGAAACTAGAAGTGCGAGGCATCGTGAGTGATTGGGTAAACACTACCAGAATGAAAGTGTGGTGGTCCTACCCGAAAATACTGGCTGAAAATAGGAGGTGAGTGGCCTTGGGAGTAATGGGGTGCGGGAACAGCTACAGTCTGTGTGGCGGTCCGGTTGTTTGGTTGAGATATGGGGGCAGCAAGGCATGCCTGTGCCTCAACATGACAGTGATGCATCAGGAGGGGGCTTCTGGGTGGCAGATGAAGTGGGACCAGTGGAAGGTCAGGTTTGAAGTGGAATGTGGCAGCAGCTCTGATGCAGCCCTGCCTTCCCATCACAAACAGCTCCCATCTGTCCATGAGCAAGCCTGGCCTAATGAAGGCTGTCGTCATAAAGGACTCATCACCCAGTGGTGGCACATTTACACACACACACGCACACACACACACACACACACACAGCCATCACTGCTGCAGTGTTGTGGCTGCCAAAGTCTGTAAGAGAGTTTTTTCCCCTCTATAAGTTGATTTAATGTTGAATTGCTTTTGTCCGTGACAGAGTAACAGTGTGACTGTGGATGGATGCCATAAAAAATCCAATTAAACTATTATGTATGTGTGATGTTAGCTCATCAGATTAAATGACTACTTTACTAATTTCCACCTGATTGGTTGCTGCAGGTGTTGTACTCTAACTTTAATGATTAGCTATTTAAAATGGATGTGAAATATGCAACTGCTTAATGGCCAAGTGCCCCATCTGTCTAACTTCATCAAACATTTTATTCGGTCTGCGTCATCGTAATCAAGACAGTTTGTCATCCCAAGCAAGACAAAAGGAAATAATTTGCACTTTGACCTTATGGAGATCATTTGATTTTATTTGACATTTTGTTGATAGCCTCCGAGGCATTCCTGAGCACTTTGATCTTAAATTAATCAATAGCAGTCTTTGACCAACAAGAGTTTGCTGAGTCAGGAGGCATGTTGTGATTTTATTCCAGAGGTTGATTTTCAAACCTGCGTGCTTGCACTTTTTTGTCATTTATTCATAGTTTATGTTGCTTGATGCAGACTGAGGCCAAAAAGTGTGAAATAAGAAATGGCTTTTCTTTTCGTTTCTTCATCGTCTTTCTTAGCTAGCAAACTCAAATCCAGCATTTTATTTTTAAAACTCCTGTAGCAGCATTGCTGCTTTAAACAGGGCTTCATATTTGTGGCACTGAGACTGAGATGACGCAGACAATAGTGCAGCGTTATTAGAGTAACACCAACATGTCTCCACAGTTGACAGCGTTGTTTTCTGGGGGGAGAAAAAAAAGCAAAGTTTCAATTTGACGGCTTTGTTTACCTCTCATCCGAAAAAGGGGGTAAAAACTAATTAAGGACAGGGAGTAACAGACTCCTGTAGTGCCATTTTCACAGCTAATTATGCATGAATACTGCCTGCCTAAATAGTCGCTCCCTAGTCTTTGATGTTCTTTTCACTAAATTGCTATGGTTACATCCGCTCATTAGGCTTTTAAGATTGTGAACGTTGACAGGTTTTGTCTCCTGTTTTTTTCTTCTTTAACTTCCCATGTGAGAATTGCTCTTCTGGAGTGGATAGACACACTGGTAGCCAGTTAGTAAAGTATGTGCCTCTTTATTCTTAAATGTAATTGTGTGACCTGTGCATATCCCAGTTTGCCATTCATGGGTTTAATGCTGTGGATTTAGACCTGCGCTGCGGTCCTTAAAATCCATTAACCTTCCCATAAAAGTGCATATGGCTCGCTATAAACCCTAATGGGTAATGGGGCCAATACACAGGAGCTTATATGTGCTTTCAGGGGCACCACTTTTGGGAAATGCGGAAATGAGATGCCATAAAATGGCAAATAAAACTTCTTTTTGATAACATAATGATGCTGGGGGATTTTCCAGATTTGAGTGGCCTTTCATGGTCCCCAAGGAATTCAGGTTTGTGTACGTGTGAAGATTTAGAGTCTAATTGTCAAACCAGCAATTTCATTGATTTCATTTCAGTTTCTTTATTTTGCTTTTGCTATAATTTCTACAACGGTCTGTCTTGAAGGAGTTTGGTTTTCAGAGCAATTAAATAATTCTCTGTGTTGATACAGCACTTTCTTTAACAACAAAACACAGCATGGGGAAAATATCAGGCATAAAAAGTAGGTTTTATTGCTGCCTGTGTAGTATTATACTTTGCTATTAAGCGTTCAAAGTAAATTAAATTTTATTGCAGCATTATTAAGTGATATTCAAAATGGCCTTATGCTACATGTCTGTGGGTTTGTGCTTTTCCTTGGGCTCTAGTTTGGCCTACAGCTTTCAAAGAAGTTTCAACCACTTTTCTGCAGCCTGTTTAATCTCCAGCTGCAAAAGTTCTTCATCTGTTCTTCCTCTCCTCACTCTCCGACCTGACCAGCTGATCAGTGGCTGCGTGCAGTAGCTGTGTTTATGCAGGGGAATATGGGAGTTCAAGTGTTACGAAAACATAGCGCCAAAGGAAAGGGCTGTCTGACAGCAAGACAAAGTGTTGAGATTATTTAAAATGTACTGTTCACTTAAACTGATATTACCCTTTTAAACATATTGCAGATAATAAACTATGCCCATAAGGATATGTTTATTAACAGTAGGCATATTTGTGACCTGCCGTTCAGTCTAGGACGTCCAGATCAGTTGGAACATGGACTTTTTTTCCCCCGAGGAAAAAATGAATACTTTAACACCTCTAATTACTGTGGATAAGAAGAAAAAATGAGTTCAATCGGATTATAAACCAAGTTGTTTTCTCAGGCCAACATATGTCATAAAAACAAATGTTGGCCAGAGGAACTGGTATTGCTGGCATCACGTTGCCTCTGTTTGCCAGGTTGTTGTGAGGGTGTTGCAAGGTGAGAAATGGCTCCGTGGCAGGTCGTTTTATGGTGATCACCTTGCATCGTTTCTCTGGCCAGGAGACCAGTGAGTGTAATGGATCTGCTGGGAGCCCTCAGTATGGATTTATGAGAGTGCAAGTCTGGAGGGGAGGATCGGACGCCTGCCTCTGTTTTGCATAGACTAAGAGACACTAATGAAAAACATCAGAAAGCAAATCCAGGACAACAGCGTTTTGATAAACAATACGCAGGGACTATTTCTGACAGTCTCTACAGACCACACTTATCAAGCACTTTTTGCTTTGCATCTTGCAGCACAGTCTGAGGGGTGATCTCATAAAAGTTAGCTTTCTTCCTTTAAAAATAATTGCACGCTGAGACAGTCATGAGCACACACACGTATACGCAAAGTTTATTATATGGAGCACGTGGCTGTGCACTGCAGGGAACCGGGACATGTCAGTAAAGGTCCCTTCCTTGTGTGTAGTGGTGAGGTTGGCAGGGCAAGCAGGGGAGCGTCCGGATCAGGTTTCCCCCTCCTGCTGTCTAATTATTGACCCATCTGGTATTGTCTTTTCAATTGTTTCAATTATGATGGCACTGGTGTTGCTCAGCACCCTGGCGTCAAGGCATGAATAATTCATGCCCAACACCCTGGACTCCACTCAGAGCTGTGGGTTTGAGCTGAATGTCAATACTTCCTCATGCCCCCAGTTGAGCAGAGGGTTGTCTGTATTGACAGCAAGGCAGATAAGGAGAGCAAAAGCAAGTGCTGCCAAAGACAGTGGATACTGATGCTATCATGGAACGAATAGGTGAAAAGAATTTCTTCGTGTGGGGGTGTGCGTGTGTGTGTGGGTGGGTGTGCGCGTGGGTGTGTGTGTTTGTCGTACCTAAGCTGTTCTCACAGCTTGTGTTTGCTGTCGCCTGATATGTGACCTCATTATTGTCACCCCCAGACCCAGGAATCAATAGTGTTCAATTACTCATGAACCACAGACGCAGCACTGGTTCCTGGGAAATCAAAGCCAATCAAGGGTTAACTTTCTCATCAGGGATGTGACTTCAGCGGCCGAGCCGCTGCTTCCATTGCAGTACAGTACAGAGGCCGAGGAAGGTAAAAGTCAATCAAGATGAAAAGGTTCCGAGAGGAAATGGATGTGTGACTGTTCATGAAGAAGTGTGAAGATGAAAGAGAGAAGGGGTCACATTTTTGACACCCCGCTGTAATGGATGTGCTTTTGAGAGGGCAGTCCATGACATGTGTAAAATGTGTCATTACTGGATCCCTGTGGCAGTTGTTTACCCACAGACTGGAGCTCGTCAGAGGAGCCTCATGTTGGTCACAGTAGTAGGTTTAACCAGCTATGTCTTTTAACAAGATGTTTTGTTTAGACTTACATTATGAGATGTAGAAATTAGTCTGCATGAGCGATCAGGGCTACCAATGCCATCTGCATTGCCTGTAAAGCCATATTAAACAGCTTAAATTAAGAATTTTTATTTATACTTTTCTCTTTGCAATTTGTTTGACATTTCTTTCAATATAATTTCTTTTATTTCCATCATCACGGTCATGGAACTCTCGTTGATTCAGTACTCGTGGACCCATGTGACTCATTCACTATTCATACAGTGACCTCTCATAACAACTCACCTTCTGTTGCAGAGGTGCTCTCATTCACGCTGGCCTACTGGCCTTCAGCTGCGTCTCTGGTCCCTCTATGCAGTCACAGTGGATGCGTGCAGAATAAGCTGTCACATGTGGAACGAGACAGAGATTTCACTCTGCTAAATGCATCTCTCCAGCCTGCGAGAGCTAAATGATTCCCCTGCCTTCAGGGGACTCAGCTCCACACTGGGAATATTAACCCCCCGCTCCTCATTCAAGGACATTTGTTTAAACTGGAAACCAAAAAAAAAAAAAAAAAAATTCCAGTGTGATGACAGCCTATGTTAACCAATATCACCATCAGTTACAATGGAAGTCGGGCATGCGGGTTAATCTTTTTCAGCCTATATTAAAATATTAACACTGTTTTGATAGATGCAACTGGTTTAAGTGTTTTCTTAGTTTTTATTGAACAGAACCTAGTTAAAACAATGTATTACAATACACAACTTAATTCAGTTGTGTATTGTAATACACCCAAATGTATTTGTAATCTCACCAGCTATTTTGTTCAAGCAGTCTGTGTATTCTTTGTGTCAAAGAGTCGTAATGTCTCAATCGCTGGCAGGACCACATCCATCCGAGAGAATCTTCAGAGTAGAACTGCTAGTGAAGACTGTAATAGGTTTTAGCTCAGTAGTTACTCATGACAGTGATGCTCACACTCTCTACAGGAAGGCAGAAATAGATAAAATATGGAGCCCAGGCAACTATTCCTCTCAAACAGTTGCGCTCGCTCCTGTGGAAACATTATTTTCCTGTTGATGTAGGACACAACGCCGGGCTGTTGTCACCCTCTCCTGACATGACAACACAGGCACCGCCCGCCCCTCTGCCCATCCGTCTCCTGCTCCCAGGCCATCGATCGGAAGCTGTCATGCTCTTGGGAAGAAGTTGAATGGGCTTCTTCCCTGGCACAGCTCCGCCCTTCCTAGGTAGAGTCACAGAGCAACAGGGGGGCAAGGGGGCCTGTAAGCTGATGTGGGTTGGGGAGTGTGGTGGATAGGGTGCGGTGAGCAGCTGTTTTCCTATGGATCACTTCATTAATATCCCAGGGCAGAAATTTGAGGGGCTGCTGCAGACTAATTAGCCCTGTCTGACCCTCGTGTCTCAGAGAGGTCACTCCTCTCAAGTTCCTGCAGAAGCAATCAAAAGCAGAGTAACCCCCCACCACCTACCCAACACCCATTCACTGTCACTGTCAGTCTTTATGTTAATAATATGGGACAGCCAAAGAAAAGTATGCCCTCTGATGTCTGCCGCATTACAACGTGCTGAAAGGTAAAAGTTTTGGATGTCTCTTCATTTACGGTGAGGCATCAAACTCCAAACACTTATCCTGCAGTTAAACGCTCTCATGTCATTGCATACCTGTCTCTGTCCATCATTGTGTGTGTCAGTGTGTATGTGTGTGTGTTTGCGTAATGAGCGGTGCCTGTGACTCCCAGGGGGCAGCAGGGACAGTGTAGCACAATGGGAGCAGTGTGTGTGTGTTTGGTGCCAGGAGACACGGAGCCATCCCTCATTAGTATCATCTGTTTTCCCAGATGGCAGGGTCAGGTTAAGAGGGAAGCTTGATGAAAGGACTTGTCCTGCAGGGTGACACTCACTCTGCCGCGCAGCACTCACTATGGCTCCCAGAGCCAAGTTCCCAGCTCCCACAGGTGATACTAGGGCTTTAGTCGGATTCACAGTCAGAGAGACAGAGAGCTGTGTGCGCTCAATCCGGCTGTACAGCCTTGTACCCATGCTGCAACCTGATGAGTGCAACAGAGAGAATCTGAGAAGCAGAGAAAAGTTCACTCAGGAAGGTGACATTTCAACTTGTTACTTGAAAAGTGAAAAAAAACAAAACAACGTGAAAAGAGGGAGATGCAATTACTCAGACACCTGCTATTCTCAAACACAACTCACCTAAGATATATCCCCATAACGCGCTGTTGTTATTTTTCAATGGCTCATTAGAGTGGAGCCTGGGTCCAACAAAAAGTCGGGGATCCTTGGGTCGAGGCTCAACACTGAAAGACGGTCGAATATATCTGTGCCATGACCTGCGAGGCGGGAGAAGCTCCTGCGAGAAGGAGAAGATAATGAGCACTTTCACATCTTACCTTGAAAACTCACCAAATGGTCCATATACCAATTAAAAGATTGTTTTCACTGGAGTGGCCATTATCAAATCTGACCTTCCAATTATTTTTCTCATTTGCCCCCTGATTCTGTCACCCCAGCGTTGGTTGGCCCTCAGAGCCCCAGAGGATGGACAGAATGGGTAATGGTTGAGATCCGAAGACCCCAAATGGAGACGCTGCCACAGTAGTGCTTCTGTCTCTCTGCCTTGATATCTTTATTTTCTCCCTATTGTCAGTTGAATAAAACACACTTCACTTATCCTTTTTACACACTCCACTTGAATATGTTGGGTGCTTTTGTTGGCCGTCATGGTAAAGACAGTAAACAGTGTTTATGACCTAAGGTTTAAATGCAGGCAGCAGGGATTTCAGGTTTGTGGCATCACTTGAACTTCTTTAACAATCAGTTTGATCCAGTGAGACAGGTACTGGGTAGCAGTTTGGATGTCATAGTGATGATTTTATTGCCATGGTATGTACACATTATAAATTTAGAAAGAAAAGAAGCACGATTAAATGCTATAATGGAATCCGATTAAAAATTGAAGTATATTAAAATCGGTTGCCTTTAAAAAGAATCAGCCCTTGAAACTAGGTCGTAAGAATTATATAGGGAAGGAGTACAAGCCAATAATGACTAAAAGCTGCAATTACAGTAACACCCAGTCACAATCATTCTTATACGGCTAACATCACCTGTTTAACTCAGATTAGGAACCAGTTGTTTTCAACTATACAGGAAGGAGATGTCAGTACTAAGAAGGGACAACAAAAATATTAGCTCAGTGGCTAAATGCATATTGGAAAATTAGGAGCTGGTGAGATGAGTGGTCAGATTGAAGAGTGTGGGATGAGGAGGAGATTAAATGAAAAGATCCGAGACACACGTGCTTGACGAACTTCCTAGAGGTATTTTTTTTATTGATTTTCTCTAAAGCACAGAGCAGTGCTATTGTGCATGGGTTGATTATGACACACTAAAGGAAATCCATGTGTCTCTTCTTGTCTCTTCTCTTGTTAATCAAGTGAAAAACATAAATAAGAGCTGATGTCTTTGTGTCTCCTTCTTTACGTTATGTTTACATTTCTTTCTGTCATGTAAGAATGTGTGTGTGTATGAGTGTGTCCCCTGTGAAAGCCAAGCACAAGTTCAATTCCCAACTTCATGCTGGACATGTGTCTCATGAATAAATAAACTTACCTTTGATCGAATTCTTTTTTATTAGAATTTTTTACTAACGTGTAGCTTTGCTTGTTAGACTTTCATTGGGGTTAGGGTCTCGTTTTTTTTTTTCACTCACCCAAGTCATGTCATCACTTGAATATGTAGGACCCCTGCATGCACTATATACAGACAGACAGGCAGAGGCTGCTTTAAGCCGCATGATTGCACTGTAATACAGTAGCACTTCATACTGTGCTGGAGGAAAAGTACCAAAGAAAAAAGAGGCATTGATGATACATTTGCTGGGAGGACAAAATACTCGTCCGAGTTGGAAGGAGGTAGCATTCACAATCTGTTTGCTTATTTTTGTTTCATTCTCGCATTTGACAAAACCCCAGTGCATTATTCTTGATTAACGCTTGAATTATTTAAAGTGCCCGGATTTGGGCAGCTTTATAATTCAGTTGCATATGCAGCTGAATTACTATTCAGTGGGGTACATTGTGAAACAGATGGTCCCTTAGCAACCAGACACTTTGATGTCAGATGATGTCTGGTCTCTGACTAGCTATGCCATTTCAATGAATCTACTGATGTGAAATGCACCCGAGTCCCTTTAACTACCTTCTTTATAGGGATCATACCTGGCTTTTGTCTGAGACAGACCTAACCTATAGCCAGAGAGGAGATTTGCTCAGCACTTATTTAGTCTTAGTGTATTTATATAGGCAGGACTGCTAATTTACAGACACCTGAGGATGACGTGAGTGTAACAAATAAGCTCTTCTTCTTTTGTTTACTGGCTGTTGGCAAACAACTAGGTGCATTACCGCCAAAACACTTTACATTACATTACGTTACAACAGATCACATTATGTCCCATTTGTTGTCAACAAATGAGGTCATAAAATGTGCTTTACATCCACTCAGTAATCCATTCGGTCTTGTTTTACAAGAAAAGTAACTAAAAGTGCAAAGAGCACAAAATAAAATAGCATAGCAGTGCTTGCAGAGCAGTTTGTAAAAACTAAGAACATGCAAATAAAAATCTTTATTGTACTTTATTATGCTTATTAGTTGTTATGGTTTATGAAATTGAAGCACACTATTGTGGTTGCCAAGTATTTAGCGGAAACACAACATGACCCCCTTTAGTAAACTGGGTTGAGATCAACATTATTGCTGGTCGAGCACTTCTGTGGAACTTTTATTTCATTTCCGTTCACTTTTATTGTATTATTGATGGAATTATATAGAAGCAATATCACTCCCTGACTCCTTGTGCAGTCTTTGTGTAAGATGAGATTGTGGCATTAAACCCACCTGTTTCGCTTTAAGTCAGTGTGCATGTGCCGTGGCCCTGTGTGTGTGTATGTATTTGTATGTTGGCAGACTTTGAACGCAGGCGAGAGTGTGAAATTGACCTCAGCCACAGGGAGCTCAGTGTGGATTATTTGCCTCTAGAGAGACAGACTGGCCACCCACATGTCAGCCAACCTCAGCGTGTGTATTTGACAAAATTAGCTGTTAGCTTTCATTCACTTGACTTGACACATCCACTTTACCTCTGTCTTATCATTGGTTTGGGATGGCTGCTGTCTGGAGGATTTTTGTAGTTAGACTTTTCTACTTCTATATGGTTGCACTTTTTGATTAGTGTTTTTTTTCTCTCTCTCATCTTTCACAGGCTCATATCTGAGATATTGTTTTACAGTTTTCTCCATTGATGAGACAATGTAATCGTCAATGTAATCTTGTAATCTGCATCAGTTAGAGAAGTATTTCGGATTTTGAAGTGCAAATAATAAATAATTTAACCAGCCTACCATATGGTACAAAAACATATGGTACTAATGCTCTTTCAAATAATAACTGGGTATTGCTATAATACAGTTTCTCCCTCTTTAAAATTGTGATTGTGTCTATTAAAATGGAAGCATTATGCTCTGTGGAAGCAGCTCTGGCACAGGTCTGATAAAGTCATTGTGTTTTGTCACAGTAGGACACAGGAGATATGTAGCAGCGTCCCCTGTGTTGATTGCATGTGATATTCATCAGCTGCTAATCAGATGGTGTTGACCTTTCATTAATCCCTGAAATTGAACATTTTAGTTCAAGAGGTAGTTGGGACATTAACCAGATCATTGTAGTTTTAATGTTAATTTATTACTTCACAGTGACGCTGCTGTAACAGATTAGTTTTACACCATTGGGTATATTGAATTGAGTAGCTCCCACATACACACATACACAACTTAAACTGTGCTACACTAGGACGTGTTTCACTGACAGCTCGACCGAATTGTGAAATCTGCCAGTAGCAGGGTTATATTCACTTTCTTTGTTTTGTAAGTATCTGCATGCCTTGTCTGTCCCTCAGGTACACTCGTGTATCAATACAAAACAGAAATGTAGGACTCAAGCGATTATTAATACCAGGTGTTGCGTCTGTGTTTTGTTTCCGGTGATTTATGTGTTAACTCGTTTACGCCTCAGTGTTTCAGATTTGTTTCTTTTAGCTCAATTTTGCACATTTGTCACCCAGGTCAATTTAGCGTCTATACTTGAATAACAAGCTTCTTCGATGATACTGAGTGCAATTACAGTTATTGGCTCTTTTTGCAGTGTGACCAAAGATGAAAACAGCACAGTCATTCAACTTTGTGTTGATCACCACTCTAAATTTGAAGTTAGACTTGTTTGAAGCAGATATTTTCTGCCATTAGTAATTCATTTAAAAGATTCGATCCAAGAGTCTTCAATTGGAGCACTTTTAAAATGACATAGCTGGTGCTTATTGTCAGGCTCAGGATATCATCACCAATAAGAAAAGTAACAGCCACCTATATTTCCGGTAGATTGCCATGGAGATTATATATTTTTCATCAGCAGCTCTCATGGAGCATATTAAAGCAATATCTCAGATAGATGGAATTGGTTATTTCTCTGATGCTATTTTGAAGACAGCAGGATTGGACGTGTGGCATGTTGCTGGTTAAAGAGGTGGAATACCCGTGGAGGTATTTCTGTGTTGATTTCTCCTCCACGAGAAGCCATTAGCCTCTGGGGGCAGCGACGAGGTCTGCCCATTATTCAGGGACAAGGTGGTGGAAATGGAGAGGGATAAGACACAATGTGCTCAGGGGCCAAGCTGCTCACTCTCCTGACCCGCTTCTCAAATGGCTTTTCCACACTCTCATAAAAGCCTTTGCGTTGCATTTTAAAGAATAATAGAATCGCTGCCTGCTTCCTCAGAAACTATTTTAGCTTTGTAATTCTTTGGCACCGGGGCATTTCTTTGAAGGTGACTTCACAGCAAGTTTTCTTTTTACACCTTGCAAACGACGTAAGAAAACTCAAATGCTCTCTTCAACAAGGGCACGGCGAGCATTGCAATTTTTGCACTGTTTCGGGTTATTAGAATGAGAAAATGAACTTCCTTTATGTTTTGTGAAGCACAGAGGTCTGTCAGAGCCATGTAGAGGAGTCTCTGTGTATCTGTGATGCTTTTATCACCGTTACACTTCATCTGTGTCTTTCACTGTTCACTTAAACAACCTTAAATCTTATTCTGTCTCAACCAATAGTCAATGTGCTAGATGGTGCAGGAAGAGCAGAGAGTCACGCAGTTAATAAATACATGTGCAGTGGGATTCTCATCTGACTACTAGTGAATCCTTTGTGTTCGGGATTATAGGTGTCAGATTAAGCTAAACAAGGCTTCAGTTCAAGAAACACAGGGTAATTTTTTTTTAATCTTATTTAATTGGTGAAAATTAGATTTCAACTTGATTAAATAACGTGGTTAATTATGTCCCATCTCATAGGATGGCTTTGGCTTTGTTTTTTTGTCATGTAGTGAGAGTCAGGAGTTCATTTTACTGTCACCGCAAGTCTGTGTGATTATGTGGAGGAGACTATTGACTGAATATTGCTGGTAGTAGGCAGAGGGCTGGCTCTCTGCACAGTATAACTGTATGCAGGTGTGTTTTTCAGCCCTGTTTTGATATTGAGGCTCAATCAATCTTACTGCCTTTCTCATACAATCGTACACACAGCAATTGCGTTGGGATATTAAATGAAGTATATATTGCAGCCTGTGATAGTTGCAATGCTGTGCCTCTGTAAAATGTAGCTGCACCAACTTAAAAAAGTCATAAAATGTAAATTGAGTTGTTATACTCTGGGGCCGTGTAAAGAAAAGTAGTATTCTCTGAAGCATCTTAAGTCTGAGTAAAAGATCACATACCTGGTTGAATTTCATGTAAAGTATTGGTGGGTCTTGACCAGTTTTTTGTCACAGAGATATATTTCCTTATTTATTGTGAAATTATTGTGAAATAATTTTTTAAGCCTTTAAGCTGCAGGCACTTGGATAAGGAGCTTAGGCAAATATCACCTGCTGCTTTCCCTCCCTCTTTCTATTCTAAGTAGCACGCTGGCTGTGTTTATAACAGAAAACATACCACTCTTTTCCCCCCATCTAATACCAGGGGACCCTGAAATTGCTCTTATTAATCAGAGCAGTGATAATGAGCAGTGAATAACAACCATGGACGGAGGCTTACTGAATGCAATTTGATAGAAAAAACAAAAAAAGCGGCCTGAGAGAGGTGCTTATTTGAGATTTGAGGATTTGAATGTTTTCGCCGTTGTCCCGAGAGACACAGAGTGTGTATTTCTGCCATTGACCTTATCCCTCACAAATGTAGTACCAGCTGCCATTTACCTTCCTCCACCTTTCCTCCCCCATTTGCATCCTCTGTAATGTGATTTCTTTATTCCCCTGCTGGAGAGAGTCAGGTAAAAAGGTTTTATGCCTTTAACTTTTTAGCTTTATTATGCCTGCAAATAAAATAACTATTAACAATAGCATATTGAACACTATAATATTATTTTAATTGTAAGAGAATAGAGGTACAAAACACAATACACAAACTTATTGCAGACCTTTGCCTGCCAGCACCAATTTCCTTTACATTGAAACTTTAGAGATGGTAACTGCTATAATAGCCACTTTGACCAGCAGTAGTCCTCAGCATTGAGACTTTACATCAACTAAATATTCTACCCTCTTCCAGGAAATGAAAATCAGAAACTGCTCATGCAGACGGTCTTCTGGAATTAATCTGTATAGGTAGCTTTTTATTCAGTTCACCTTTTAAGTAACACGTCTATATGACACTGTCAACAAAACCTAAAATAATGTAGGTGTTGCAAAGGCTAAATGTTTGGATTGGACTGCATTACGTTATTTAGGTGTACCTAATAAAAAGGGCACTAGAAACAACACTGAACCCTAAAAGCCATCTTGTGCACATAAGCTATTTAGAATCAGAATGATATGTGTCTTTACACTGTGCTGCGGAATGAACCTGTTACAAAGACTTACCTGCTTTTATTTAAACATACCACAAAGTCTGAACTGTGTTGTTTTTATATAAAAAATTCTCTTTTAATGTCCTAGTTAATTGGCTTCTAGAGAATTGTTTTCTCATATGATATAGCAATTGTTGTTTGCAATAGTCAATATTATTTGTTGGATATGGTTGCCTCCTTTATTATCACACTCCACTAGTGTGAAGTGTGAGAAGAATAAACAAAACAAACCTGCCGTCTGTATGAACCAAGTTACACTCAGCATGGTAACATATCTGCTTGTCGTACATCAGTTGAGAAGTGTGAATGGATCTATTTGCACCATTTAGAGCTGGAGTAAAGATACAAAACTTTCATCTGCATCTGCATTGTAAATCCACAGCTTTGAACAGCACCATAACATTTGCATCTTTCCATAATTTACTGCCTTTATGATGTTTCTGGACCTTCTGAGATAACACATGAGTGGGATTTTATCAGCCTCAGTTGTTCAATGTTCCTTCAGATGATTTCTTTTGAGATGGTTAAATAAATTTGGAGGATTATTTTTGAAATATCTGATTAAGCATAGTCAAACTGCTATCACAGCACTGATATGGGTCCTTTTCTGGCACAAGTGACTAATCGGCTATGCTATAATTTGGCCAATCAGCAGAGCCATCATGTAGTGATGTCAGTCTGATTGGTTTATGGATGTAGCATGGAAATGTGTTATTAGGGTGGACTGAGTCTTCCATACTTATGAAATGTATGGATTTTCTAAAGCTTAATCACAATAAAAAACCCACTCCCAAGAGCAATGATTAATATTCGTCAAATATAATGGTAATTGTAAATAAATAATAGTTCTGTGGAGCGGCGCCTTTATCCCTGCAACTTATTTGTTTTTCATCACACATGATTAATTTTGGCTCAGATGTACACAGACTCTTTCACCTTTCTCTGTTCTCACAAAGCGGCAGGCGGAGCGTGAGGCTTTTTTAGATGCAAGTTGTGATTGATGAGCTTTTGATTGGAATCGCGAATGAGACACTTTCATTACTGTCTGCCGGAGTGCATCCTATAAGGGCTAGTAAAGTCTGCGCATGCCTGTGTGTGTGCGTGAGTGAGAGAGACTTAGAGCAAGAGAGTGAAATAGAGAGAGCATGTCATCACTTCATGATGAGACCCACTTAATGACATTTCTCATTTGGTTTCTACCAAAGCCATGGCTGCTGTGAGCCTGGGGATCTGCAGGCCCAGAACACTTCCGTAAATGAGATGTCTGATGACTGACTTCTGACTCGCTTTTTCCTCTCGCTTATACAGACAGAAATCTGCCCAATTATCTCCCCTTCACTCACATTGTACAAAAACATGAGTCAAAGATGTAGGGTGGACTGAGTCTTCCATACTTATGAAATGTATGGATTTTTTAAAGCTTAATCACAATAAAAAACCCACTCCCAAGAGCAATGATTAATATTCGTCAAATATAATTGTAATTGTAAATAAATAATAGTTCTGTGGAGCGGTGCCTTTATCCCTGCAACTTATTTGTTTTTCATCACACATGATTAATTTTGGCTCAGATGTACACAGACTCTTTCACCTTTCTCTGTTCTCACAAAGCGGGAGGCGGAGCGTGAGGCTTTTTTAGATGCAAGTTGTGATTGATGAGCTTTTGATTGGAATCGCGAATGAGACACTTTCATTACTGTCTGCCGGAGTGCATCCTATAAGGGCTAGTAAAGTCTGCGCATGCCTGTGTGTGTGCGTGAGTGAGAGAGACTTAGAGCAAGAGAGTGAAATAGAGAGAGCATGTCATCACTTCATGATGAGACCCACTTAATGACATTTCTCATTTGGTTTCTACCAAAGCCATGGCTGCTGTGAGCCTGGGGATCTGCAGGCCCAGAACACTTCCGTAAATGAGATGTCTGATGACTGACTTCTGACTCGCTTTTTCCTCTCGCTTATACAGACAGAAATCTGCCCAATTATCTCCCCTTCACTCACATTGTACAAAAACATGAGTCAAAGATGTACACACAACAGGTCGATGGGATGAGACTGATACATTGAAAGTCTGAACAGCAGATTGCATAAATGGGACTATATGAAGTAAAAGTTGCAGCAGAAAATCTGTTTTTACAAGCTGTTGCATTTGCCTTGTACGAATTCTCTTCTCTCCACTTAATAATTAAAGTCATCTTGCTTTCTGAGGAGTTTGAGAAAGTTATTATGACCCACAGGGATAATGTGAGATGTTTAACTTCCTAAGTGAAGTTGCAGAACCATATTTAAAAGTAATGGTGGACAGTTGATAATAAGATGGGTTGCTTTTCAGGTATAATTAGATTATGCTTTGTAATTAAATTAAGCCATAATACAAAGGTCCCTTAATATACACACTCCGTTTGTGTAAAGCATTTATTATGCCCCCTGCTGTGATCAATTAGGATGTCAAGACAAGTTTTATGAGATGTGCTCACCTCATAATCACCTCCGCGGGAAACTGTCTGCATCTGCTCTCTCATCTATTCACAGACCAGTTGCTAGTTAGCAGTGACACATATGCATTGCAGGATAGCTATTGATTATTTTCCACATTTTTAATAATAGTGGTTCCGGATTTATTTGCAAAATAGCCCTCATCATTTCCCCATATTGGGAAAGCGTGACAGGCCGGTCTGCTCCTGGCAGCGTCCCTATTTCATGTCACATTATTTCCTGTTTTGTTAGGGTCACCTTGACACTGAACAGCGAAGCAGCGCCCGCAGCCGCTGTGATTAGAAAAATGTTTATCAGCATGTGATGTTTCTTTCAGCACTTACACACAGCACATCACGACTACTGCTCAATTAGCACGAGCCAGCTCATTTATTTCCACGTTTTGCCCTCGGTTGTCTTCTCAGTCACTTATCATAATAAGAGAACAAAAAGCTAAAGCTTCAACACAATGCTATAGATGGATTCTAGAAAGCACCATTGTAGTTTGTTCTAATCTTCATACTGGTACTCAATAGACAGGGAAGCTACTAATGTGCTGGAAAAATTAATGTCAAACAAAACATAGCTTTTATTGAAACATTACCACAATATAATCATCTACTGTATCCTTCAGTGGTGGATTTAAGTGGTGTAATTTATTTTATTTGCTGATGTTCTAGCTAAATTAGCTGCCAAGGGGCCCCCTTTTTCTTGTTTTTAATTTTCAACCGTTTGGAAACGTGTAACATTGTAGGACTGTATTCATTAACACTTTCATTGCAAATCTGGCAATTCAAGTACAATCTTGGCAATTTAGCTTTTAGTTTTCTAGTGCTTAAATACTACTTTACACTGCTTAGTGTCATTATGGTATAAAAACTGGGATGCAGCAAAAATAACCTCTAGAATAACACAGGTGTCAGTCAGTGTGCAGTACAGTACAGACTGTCCCCTCATTAATCATCACTCAGGTAATAATTGTCAGTCTCACAATTATGCTGTTGTGCAGCTGAAATGAAAGTGACTGTGATGTGTCTGTGAAAGTGACTGTGATGTCTCCGTGTGTTTTTAGTTTTCATCAGAATTGGGATTTGGTTTGAAGCCTACGTGAGCAACTTTGCACCAATCAGTAGATGATTTTACACCGGAAAGACACAATTCGCGAGTTGGTAAATTCTAACTGCAGCCTGCTTGGATGTGCTGATTTTGATGATACTAATGCTGTGGTTCAACACACACACACACACACACACACACTCACTCATAGCCCCACCCTGTGTATTGCAATGTAAATAGTGAAAATGAAACAGAACAATGTGATTGACATTTCTGACATTCCCTCAGCCTCCTCTGGCCCAGTTTGATGAAGTGTTCCTCTGCCAAATGAGGACAAATGTCATGTTCCCAGTCGGGAAAAAGCCAGCTTAGGAAAGAGTTATGGCCATAGAAATAATGGTTATGATCAGTGTATATCTCCAAAAATAAATATAAGTATTGTAGTATTATATATATTTTTCCCCAAAAGTGACCTTGGGCAGTAAGAACAAGAGCAATATTTTGTGTGAAAGAGCTAGAGACCATATGCTATACTCAAACAAGGTTTGTGAACCTGGCGTCCAGCCATGTTTGCCTGTATTGGATGCCAGAGTGTAGTGGTCAGTGTACGACTTGTATCTGTGTCTTGCAAAACATGAGCTGCACCCTGTTGGTTGTCTGATCCCTGCCTTTTCTCTGCACTGAAAAATTATAGCATCTATTTTGCTATCACTCCACAGTGACAGAACATGAAGTAGTAATCCCTGTTCCCGAATGCTGGATCCCCTCGTGTAATATGCATGAAAAGGATTTCATCCTAACTTTTTCTATCCCTTTTCTCTCTGATGAGTTGTATCACTGTTGTATCTACCTCTTGTCATTTTGGAGTGATGCAATTAGGTGTCTGTGTTCTTATGTGGTAGACTGGGAAAAAAATTGTCTGTTTCAGCCTCTACCTCCATGTTAGGAGCTGACACCAGTGTAACTCTGAGATAAATTACATCTTTAGCCAAGCAGACAGCTCACTGACAGATTATTTACATCTCTCTCAGTAAAAATATAGACTTAAGCTTGTGAACGTTTGGTTTGAGTTAGATAGAAAACAGACGATAACAAGACAACCTATACCTTTCCTTGCTAGAGTCTGAATATAGCTCTTTTTGCTCTCCTTCCTACCTGCCTTAACAATGTGTGGAGTGCACCTAAACTGGCCTTATCAGACGCATCCTGCCAGCTAAGGTCAGGGCTGTGTGGCAAAGTGTCAAAGTTTAACTAGCTCATGTCCTAATGGGTCTTCTCCGTGGCTTAACTTTAGAGGATTGGGCTGTTTAGCATTCCCTGAATGTTGGGAACAAATCCACCTCCGGAGCCAAAAAGGCAGCTCGGTTAAGAAGACAGAGGGAGCTGTTAAAGCGCTGTGGGACACCGCGACATCAGTGTGTGGAGATTAGATGCTTGCAGATTACTCTGCAAACAGCAGATGACAAGACATAGCTCCTGACGAGGGTTTGACGTGTCTGCAGAGGTTCGGAGTTCACCCCTGCAGTGGCTTTGTAACATGCCAGCCATAACATTGTTCCCATCTGCAGTGATCTGCAGCACTATGGCTTCAGTTGTCAAACAACACCTGAATTGGCAGGAGCAATGTTTTTTTTTTAACCTAGTGGTGATGTATAATACAACCAGACTGGCATTTGTGTCCCTGCTGATTTTTCCCTATGAGTGTAATTCTTCAGCTCCGCAGGAGGTTGGCACCAGCTGTGAACTCTCTCATGCATGTGAACTTTCTCCCGCATGTATCCTCTTCCTCCTTCACCCCTCTTTCCTCTCACCATCGATCTGTTTACACTGTTTTTGCCTATCTGTTTTTTTTTCTCCTCACCAGTTTGTCATACCATCATTTACTTGCTTCATCGCGCTGTATGTCGGAGTGTAGCAGTACGTTTTCAGAATTGGTAACCTATTGCACAGTGTCATCTCTTTCTTACCTGTTTATGCATGATTTGGTAAAAATGCTTGAACTGAATTAACCTCAACATCATGACTCTCGACAACGTCTCGTTTTAGTAGAACTTCTAGGTTTATATGACAATAAGGTATTGAATTTTGAATTTAGTGAAACACATGTTATTGTCCAAAAAGCTTTCTACCTGGCAATGCAGAGTCTTGAGCCAAAACCCTATTTGATAGTGTCGATTCCACCAAACCCCCAAATGATATCATCTTGACTGGTCCTTTTTACAACCTTTTCCTCCTGGTCAGCACATTGCTCTTTGTCCGGAGTGGAAGAAGCCATTCGACTGTCTCCTCCCGCACAGATTCTGTGCTGCTCTTGTCTGGATGATGGATCTGAAGTTGTCAGATAGTGCTGACTCCTCACTGACCACCTCTCCCTCACCACCACATGTCGGCTCCTGAATCCACCAGCAAGGGCCGCCATGATGGATAGGGCATCCATCGCTCAGCGAAGCCCCAACACCCGCAGCCCCCACCCCCTCAACCCTGCAGAGCCTTTGTCAGTAAGGCCTCCAGTGGCAGCTCATGGCTCGACACAGCAGAAAAAGACAAACAGGTTAACACAGCAGCCATATTGTTCTGTGCTTACCCACTGTCAGCCTCCTGAGGTCATTTACAGTTCATCAGCAGGTTCAGTGAGAGAACTACTGATGCCTTTTGATGGATGCAGATTTTCATTTCTTTTCTCATGCGTCTCTCATGAACTTCCTCAAGATAAGGCTCTTAAAAGAATATCTTTTTAGCTTTATAATATGGCTGGTATTAATACATGTTTAGATAGCACAAGGCTTAATGAATTTCATCGTGATATATCTGAGACCCTCTGCCCAGGAAGTGCCCTCAAAATCAGCTCTGTCTTAATTCTCTTCCTATTAAGAACTAACTTTGTTCTTCAACGCATTTTTTTTTTCTAACAATAATCCACCAAGCGACGCATCAAACACAAAGCGTGTTTTTGTCCAGTGATCGGTTCAGTAACTTGAAACCGTTCTAGATGGTAAACTGTTTTATGCTGTTCATTTTTCATCAGGAATGAGGTAAAACACCAAGAGAGGCCCTGAATGAAACAAGCCCGAAGCAATTAAGTGCTGCTGCTACCTTGATCATTTTGTTGAAGTAGGTGATTTCCATGGGAATTGGAAAAACCAGGACCTGTCACTATAGTAATGCAATCTGTGTATTTTTGCTCACAGGCTGTTGTTGAGAGGAAGTGGGAAAGAATAGCTGGTCTTTTTTAATCATGTTTGTGAGATTCCCCCGTTGTAGTTATTCAAGAAAAAAAATGACTTGAGGGCAGCTGGACTTCATCTCAGCTCTCATTCGAGAGTTTTATTTTTCAGTATTCTGTATTGATACATCCATAAACTTGAACATAGGAATCATCAGTTACTGTTGTTTAACAAGGGTCTTCATTGAATTGCATATCAGGATAAATATGAGTAATTTCCTTCCAGTTTCTCAAGGCTTCTAAAATGCATTCGCAGTGTGTCCTATTTATAGTGATAATATGGTAGCATGAAACAGAACATTTTTTCAGTTTAGGTGTAGCCCTCTGGAGTGTCTCACCAGGAGATTATTATGTTGTAGTGAGACAGTGCTCAGCTCACCATATCTCTTGCTATCTCTTGATCTTGTAGTTTAGGACGTAAAGACTATGTGTATTTTCAGCCTTTTGGTTTTACTGTCCTGTTTTTAGTGGTTAGTGCAATTTATTTACCCTTAAAGCTTAAGAGTAAAAACCCAAATAATGTCAACAAAATGCTGATAAAATATATGATGAAATAATAGGAGATGATAGAATGATTTATTTTTAAACAATTGATAGAATGTAGTGTTTGGGGTATAAGTAATAAACTAAGAAGATAATCTATCGAGCCTTTACATTGAGATTGTTCTTTTCTGGGTTACCAGGCCATAGCGAATCTAGCCTGAAGCTCTGCAAGGGATGTGAAGACATAGAGAGAGTGTGTAACTCGCTGAACAGACCCAAAGACTGCATTTGCAGTGAAGTTGGTTATAATATAAGAAAACAGGTTTGCACACAAAGGAGTGGACAAGCACGAACACAAAAAGAGGAAATAAAGGAAAATATTTGTTAAAATCCAGAACACTCGTAATACACAAGTAAATGTGATCAGGAACATAAGCATGATAATAATAAAAAAAGGTGAAAATGGCAGAAAAAGTTGCTGGGGTGATGATGACTTCGGTGTGTGAGTGGCTGGAAACACGAAAGTGTTTTGACGTAAAACCAGGCTAGCAGTCTAACGTCTGGGGACATCTGGTGGGCGGAACAAGAATGGCAAGGTCACAGGTAGAAAATGTGTAGGAAGAGGAAACAGCTCATGGCAAAGAGTGATAATGTGTGAGAGTGTTTCCAAACTCATTGGCATTTTCTTTTTAAATAACAATCCAGTTTATATTTAATAAGAGTAAAAGGATTTTGGTGAAAAGACCAATTTAAAAGGAGAAAATAAAGCCAAGCCCTGTCAGAATACAAATCCTTAATCACTTTAGTCCTTTGAAAACTAAAAAGAGCCTTGTTGATGATATCCAAAAACAGATCAAAGGAAATACAACCTCTGATTGTGGAGTTACGCTTTGTTATCTGGTTCCTTCATAGAGAAACTAAATCACAAATGGAAAAATAAAATGCTATGCAACGACTACTAATGTGTTGGGCAGTAAGTCAAACAAAATGTCGAGATGTTATTCTAAGGAAGCCATGTTTGTATGTTGTTTTGGAGTTGCTCTGGTTATCCCAATCAGGGGAGATAACATTGGATGTTGAAAAAGTGTATGAAGTGTGTAATGAGGTGACATCTGATATTCTCTGGGGTCTGTGTTGCATCGGGCTGTGAGGCCTCCATCTGTCAGGGGCCACCAGTGGCTAATCTCTCCCTGCATACTAGGAACTGATCCCACTCACCTCCAACCTGAATTATTCATTACACACATTCTCTCTCTCTCTCACACACACACACACACACACACACACACACACACACACACACACAGTCCACCCTGAACTCTATGTAGTCAGAGGAAAATGTCCCTTTCTGCAAGAAAAACAGGAAGACTTACTTAAGTGTGAGGTGGCTGCTTTTGCTGCCCGTGTCTCACTGCACTTCTTCTGTGTGATAATTCACACCTTCTGTTTCTCCTTTGTGCTGCTCAGATGACTAAGTAGGGAAATGGGCTGTGGAAAATCATCATCAATGCAGCTGGCCCACTGACAAGAAAGGCACATTTTCTCCTCTGCTCTTAAGAAAAGGAGCAACCATTCAAGCCCCGCACGATGCACTGTGCCTTTTATTCGTTCCATCCTCTCTTTGTCCTTTATTATTGTTTGGATTTCCAAAAAAAAAAAAAATGTTTTCTCTTTTTTTGTGGCATTTTTGTCGGTTAATGCATTTGTATCTCACTGTGCAGGGTTGAATAATCAGGTCTCATGCTTCAAATTCAGTAGCAATGCAGCAATTTAATGAATTGAGGCAAAAATATTGTTTTGTTATGTTAATGAGTCACTCAGATTTTTTGTCTCCAGCTCCCCATTCCATTTCCCCATTTCACTTGGGGGAAAAAAAAAGAAAAAAAAATACATACATAGATGCATACATACACACACACACACACATACACATATATATATAACCTGTCCATTATTTTCAGAGATGCTCCAGCTGGTGTTGAGTGTATTGTGGAACAGTTTACTTCTCAGTTATGCTGCTGCTGCTGCTGTTCGTTGCCAGAAACAAAAGGAGCAATTTAAAATGATAATGAAGCTTTTATTGTCTTATGGGGATGGGAAATGTGGTGTGGGGCACGTGCTGGCTCGTAAATCTGAGGATGTCACCCGCGGCGTGTAGATGGATCTCCTCTCCTGTGGTTGTCTCCAGCCCCATAGAGTGCGGCTTCAGCAAACTAATGAACGCAGAGAGCCTTGTGAATGGTAAACAAGTGTCTGATTAATTGTCCTCTGCTTTCATTATTTTAGCCCTGGAATCCAGAATGTCCTACAATGGACCCTCTTTGATCAGTTTTCATATTTTACTGTAGACTGGTTTACCACCCTAAAGTAGCCTACCATGACCCAGTAGTCTCAGTCCCTCTCAAAAGAAAATTTAATATATTTTAACTACTTCCATTCGATTGGAGGTTTCATGTTAAATAATAAGAAATATCCCACTGTCCTGCAAAAATATTCAAACACAGGAAACAGCCATTTGATTGTTGGTCTTCTATTAGTATTGTTGAGTGCTTTAATTAGTTCTTGGGTTTTTGTTTTCAAAGGCAGCACTTGTTACTAAATTAAGCAATTAATGAATATTTAAACTCTGAAATGTCCGTGGCAGTTATTTATTTTATCAGCCGAGCACAGCAGCTTTGTAACTGTTGACAGAGTGATCATACGATTACCCACACGAGATGTCTTTGGTCGTCATAAAACTCTCCACCGTGATTTACTAAAATATCTTCTGATTTTCTTCTCATGAAGAATGCTGCAGTTTGTCTATAATTGTCATCATCATCCGGTTGATGTAACGATATTTGACAGCAGTTGTTCTGCTAACTATGAGAAGAGTGAGAGGACCTGGAGGCAATAATATAACTCAGGACACTTGCTGTTCAGCTTGGTGCCACCACAGCTCGGCCGTAAGTAAGAAAATGAATGCAAACGGGCAACATCAGAGGTTTTATGAGATGGAACAATGTTTCGAGATTTTAGTAGAGAAATCGCGTCCGTTTTCAGCATCGTCTGATTGTTTGTTTTTAGCTGGAACAAACGGAGCACATGCTTGCCCTTTCGACAGGCCAGTAACATACACATACATACAAACACATACAGGTCCTCAATCAGCATCTTCAATCGAGTTATCAGCAGTGTGATTGACCTCAACTCGTTTCAGGGATCAGGTTGAAGAGGTGAAGAGTGTGCCTGCTAAGACCCCGATGCCTCAAATCCTACTTTACTGAAATTTTAAAAAAGACTCAAAGAGCTCGAGCTCTTGGCTGCCCCCACACCTGCCTGCTAAATCATTGAAGGGCCATTGGATTGCATTCTCATTCTCACTGCATGAGAAAGTACCAGCACTTTAGAGAAAACCTTTAAAAAAAACATCCAGTACCCAAACAAGTACTATTCCACAGAGTAGATCTCCAAGAATATGAGTGTACTTCAAGGGTGCTTATGTTTCAGAGTGATCTGACATCTCCTGACAGTGGAAAGCCTGCTGCCCACTGATCCTATTTCAGTGTCATTGTTTGAATGTGTCTCTTTATTTTATTTGTCCTTGGTTCTTCAGTAAATGTTCTTGTTTTTACATCAGATCTCCCTTGCGTGACATTATTGATTCGTCTAACTTATATTTGGGTGGTATTGCTTCGGGGTCTGCAGACAGTTGAGGTGAATTGGCTTGAACTTTTATTAGCTGCTTGCCTGGCTGCGGCAGGTGGTCAGGGTTGACCTCTCTGCACTGCCTCAGAAATGTTATGTCTTCATCTCTGATTGAAAGAGAGTGTGAGCGTCTCCAGACAGATCGTTTTTCAGCTTTATGCCTTGACATTCCAGAAAGTGAGTAATTCTCTTTCATATGGACACGATAACTCTCTTTTTTCCCCCCTTTCAGCAAAAGCAGCTGCACCATTGTAAAAGCTTAACAGGTTGTCTGCAGTACAAAGGACTGATGTCGTTAGAATGAATGATCAAAATACAGGCTCGCGTTCAAACCCCTCATTTTAATTTTGGCAGGAATATTTTGGCGCAGAGGAAACATTGTGTTTTAATTGCACACTGCAAAATTCCACACAATATCACAAAAATCACAAGACCACGCTAATTTTCCCTGCATCTGGTCCATCACTGAATAGACAATAAATGTTATAAATGTCACACTGATTCAGCATCTCATAATGAATGTGAGAGATTTATATGCCATTGTTTTGGTGTTTTCTCACATGTTTCCCATTAATCTAGGATGATTTAAAGTCGTGATCAGAAGTTAGTGTGGCAGCAGTGTATCTGTCATTTATTGGATTTGGGGGGAAAGGGTTGTCTGTCTCTTCTGATTATCAAGTGTCTCTCAAAGGAGCAAAAAACCTATTTGAATTTTACATGGACCTTTTCACAACGGTGATCAACCATGACATAAAGCCTGCATTTTTATCTTCTATACATTTCACTGCAAAAGCACCGCTGCATCACATTCGCAGCTGACAAGCTATATATATCAGATGTATCCAGCATGCCTTAATGATGAAATCATATATCCTCCCAGGCTTGTCGAAAGCTTAGTTCGACAGTGGTTTGAATTCATTTAGTCTCGGGACCCATCCCTCTTCAACCAACCTTGCCATATCTCTATTATGCTGACGACTTCCTTGTTCACGCTGAGTTAAACATATTGTAAAACACTTATTATTTTTGTGAACTTGTGATTTTGTGAGGTGGAGAAATCTGCTGGGTATAACACGCTCCTCCACAGAGCAGAACAGAACGAGGACGTCTTGAATATTTATGGTTGTTCTGTTGGGTTTACGCTTATCTTTTGTAGAACCACAGAAGCGCGTTCCTCTGGGATCTGTCTTTTAATGATCACAACCAGCGTCTGAATGTGACACTGAAAGAAAAAGGTGGAATCTTAATGTAATGCAGCATTTTTGTAGCAGATATCTTTTATTGTACCTCTTGGCAAACAGTTTCCGTCTGCACTCCGACGGGTTGAGAACTGGAGGTTTGATGCTCCTTTTGCTTTCTCGTTCTTTCCTCAGAGTTTGACACAAATGTTTGTAATGCAAATAAGGACACTTCAAAGAATGGCCTATTAGCATTTTCAATGGGAGAACTGTTCTGTTGTGTGAAAAATTTGATGATTCATTTTCTGTTGTATCGAGCGTGCGTTTTCATTTTGCTAGCGGTGGTCACACAATATGTAACTTTTCCTGAATGTTTAATACGTGACCTTGTTATCTCATTACCTCTTATCCCAGTCTTCTGCTCGTACACAAGCATTAATGCGGTGAGGATAATCAGCCATGTCTGATTTGGAGGCACAGAGATTGAGTGGTGCTGCTTTCCACTCGGTGTTTTGCCACCTCAGGCCATGTCTCTCCGTTTGTGCTGAGGGATTTCGCAGCCCAAGCTTAGCATCATTATTTACTTCTATATTAAGACTATTGATTGCAGCGTAACTGAACCAGTGGCGCTGAGGCAAGTGACAGGCCAGTGGCGTTTTTTTGGTCTGATGTACTGTTTTCTAAGTCTAGTCGGTACATGTGTGCTCATCTCTTTGTGTGTGTGTGTGTGTGTGTGTGTGTGTGTGTGTGACATTTATGTGCATGCATGAGACTATTGTATACAACCAGACAATAATGTCACACTTGTCAACACTCTCTGCCTCTCAAACCACCACAAATGAGCCAAAAAAACAAACATCTTATTCCTATATGGAATATTGTGCATTGACAGTGAAGCTTCTTCTGCCTGTGCAGAGCAGATGTCGATATTCCTCGCAGCTCCGTTGATTATGAATGGTGTCATAGTAATTGAGTTGCTGTCACACTGTTGCCTGTGCTGAACTTCACGGCCTGACTGCAGCCTGCTCTGTCAGAGAGCCTTGGGCAAGGGTGTGACAGCTGACAGAACGACCAGAGAAGCCGCAGCAGCACCTCAAAGACAGCCAATTAGGCTCCTCTGCAACATTTATGATGCCCGTTGTTTTTTTTGTTTTTTTTTTCTGAGAAAGCTAAAAATGTCGACACAAACACTTCCTCTCTACTTTTTTTTTTAACTATCCCTTTTGAAAGTCTAATGTGGCTGCTGCTTCCAGAAGAGGCCTGAATGAAAGATGTCATCCTCCACATTTAATGCTGCTCTTCTCTCTTGTCCCTCAAACAGGTGCCTGCCAGTGAGTCACCTCTCTTGTGTGCTAGAACAAATTTTGAGGGGGGGAGTAATGGCTGTTAAGAGCCTCGCAAACTCATGCAATGCAATTAGGCTCAATTATGGGTGATCAACATTTGCATAGTCTGTAACACAGTTTCTCCTTAAGAATCAGTCAGTTGTTTTTCAGCATTAAAGTGACATGAATAATTTATATTGGTAAAATATATCTATTCAGTGGGTCTCAGTGATCTCAGTGTATCCAGGCTCCCCAGTCATCTATCATTTATGACGGAGAGAGTAAGGAAGGCTCCCTGATTGAGGTAATGAATGCAAATGCACTGCCAGTCGAGCACGGGTCAGCAGCCACACTTGGCTCTCCCCATACCTGTTTTCCTTGCTATCGTTTCACTCTAAGCCTATAAACAAATGTGGCATGTCATTTACTATGGCTGTGAAACGATTAATTTTCATAAAGAAGGGAAGAAATGGCCATCTCTTAGGTACTTAAGGCACCTGGTGGTGTTTTGACAGTGATGATAAGCAAACATGGCAGCTCAATTACATTCTCAGCTCTGGTTTTCTGCTTTATTCAGGCGATGGGAATCCTCACAGCAATTGACCCCTGCAGTTAAATGCAGGGAAAGACACATTTATAGTATCGACAGTGCTTTTGCTATTTTCATGTGGTACCCAAGTGTGTCAAACGACGCAGCGGTGTTCGTGCACATACATTAAGTACATCTGGACCGGACGTGAACACACTGCAGGATGCTGCGTATGTGCCACCATGTGTATGCAGCTCTTGGAAAAACAGGAATAAAATAAAGACATTCTTGTTAAACAATTGGGTACATTTAAGAAAACAACGTGTAACCATTGTTTAATAAATGACTAGTTGTTTAGTTAGTTAGTTAGTTATACTGCAAGGTTGAATGTAGTTCATTGCGTCCTAGCTGCTTGTGATTTTTGAGTTATGTATCATTTATCATTAAATCTCTGGATCAAATGGTCAAATGTCATTTCAGAGACTAACCTAATTGACACATACAGTAAAAATAACACTACATTTTATGTATTACAGCATAATAATTGACATTTATCATGACTTTTTGCACGAAAAGCTTGGCTTTTATTTATTGAACCACCTTCTTTCATTAAGCTTGGGATTTTTTAAATTTTTTAATATGTACACAGGCTGAATGACTTGACATCACTATTTAATGTTCTGAAAGCTTTCGTTCTCAACGATTGTTGCTTATTTTGACCGTTACAAGGAAATTAAAATGCCAGCAGAGGCTTTAAAGCAAGAAATTGTGTTTTGATGTGCACTATCCACGTGCCTCCATCTGCTGATAATGGACAGGAAGACTAAGTGTCCTGTCAGTAGTCGGAGGATCTTTTCTTGAGCTCCGTATTAGGTGAAAATAAAGCAGATAACATCTTTTATTTTTCTCAATTATCTGTATCCACTGATTGAGTTTTTGATGGATGTTGAAGTGTAAATCCTTAAAACTGTCTGGACACATCTGCTTACTGTGGCTTTTTTTGTGTGTTTCTTGTCCTACCACCATTATACTATGTGACAGCATGGTAGTGCACAGACTGTGTCTAATTGTTATGCCGTTTAGCGCTTCCTTTCAGTACCAGATGGTTGTTATGTTCATGGTAACACAACCTTTTTTTTTAACTTACTTCACCAGGAAGAAAAGTACAGTAATACGCATCACGTCTGTTTAATATAGAAATGACGTGAACTTTTTGAAACTGTCCTTAGTCTAGACCTATTTAAAATAGATAAAAGATTGATTAGGGATTCAAAAGCTTTTTCGGGCACATCTAATGGACAGTGTCCCCTCGTATCACAGCAGACTGGCTTTAGTATTTCTGCTCATTTCAGAAAAGGACACATAATGGACAAGTCGAGGACGTTATTCCTTCACCACACACTGCAGTGCTTTTATGCACCATAGTCATATACTTTAGCTTTCTCTGAAAAGCCCGTTCCTTAATACAAAGACTGAGTGACATTATCTGCCGGCAGTGGTTATGTGCCTTTTCTTTTTCATACCAAGCTTCGTCAGCTTTGACAGCACAAAGCATCCCCACTCGACAAACACACACACACACACACACACACACATACACAACACCACCTCCTTTCCTGCACGTCCAAATGTGAAACTCTACCAGGGTTGTCAACTGTTGCCAACAGGGCCCTGTTTTTTTCCTTCAGCAGGCAGGCATCAGAGCTGCCTCTGACAGCTCTGCTTTTGATATTCATATGTCCACGGAATTTTAATTACTTTGTGCTTCGTCTCTCTTGTCTCCTCCTTGTTAGCATGTCGCTGCTGCTTGGGTGTGTGCTGTTTCACAGCGTGGCTGGTGCGTTGGCACATGGATGTTTTTCTCGGAACATTAGCGCGCCGTGTTCATGGTTCACTGGTTAACAGGACAATGCGTGCTGCAAAGACGTAGACGTAAACACACACTGCTTGTTCTTTGACATTTCCTGCTTTTAATAATTTCCTTGCTCTCCAGCTGGCAGATGTGTCAAAGCTACTACCACTGCAAGTAAAGTGCAGACACTTCACCTGGAGAAGCATATCTTTTTATTTATTTTTTTATTCACTTGTGGCCAGGGTTTGACATCGAACTCATGTGCATTACTACTGCAAGAAAGCAGTACTCCACAACAAGGGCTTTACAGTGAATACATAATGCAGAGACAAAAAAATCACACGTGAAGCAGTGTGGTGTTTTGTCTTATAGTATTGGATTTTGATCATATGATGATTATATAATCCTTGATTCAATTCCGACTGCACAGTGTTAATTGATGTTAAATCAGCTTAAATCAGCTCAGTTAAATCAGTGTTTTTGTTTTAGTTTTCAATTTTATATCAGGTTGGGGAAATGCAATAAAGACAATAAATGTACAGTCGGTTTAGAAACCTTCATGGGATTGTTAGTAAAATATAAAAGTGCAGCTCCAGCATCAGTCAGTGAACAAAAACAGTCATATGCAAATATGCAATGAAGAATTCCTGTCCTAGACAATCATCATTATCATTACGATTGAAACTATGTAACAACCATGCAAACACAAAACCTATTGCAAAATATTTGTGAGTTCTGCAAAGGAGACTTTATTTGGCCGTATTGTGATTGCTTCACTCACCTGTGTACATGCAGTTGACAGTTTGTTGAATTCATCTGCTTGTTTTCAGTACTTCAGTACAGTTGTGATTACAGCACACTGTAATCACAACAAGCTAATTTATGACTTTGCTGGGGGCTGATGTGATCAGTCTTTACTTCACTTTACTAATGAATGAAAACCAACATAATTTAACCACCACTAGAGGAGCACATCAATCCCAATGACATATTTCTCTGAAGCAATCTAATGAGAAACCTCTTAATTATCCCCAAAGATTTTCATTCTTTGTTTCCTGCCATTTATTTTATAGAAAATTTCACAAAATAAATTTGAATCTTTTTTACGCATCATCACAGGCAATTTTCTTTCAGGTGTTTATCAGCTCCAGCTCCTGACACCATGATGGGCATGGTAACTCTTGCCTACTTTGTTCATTGTTCAGCCGGTGTGGAGTGTAAAGAGACTGAAGTAAAAGGAGAAATACCACAATAAGACAGTCCTTTGCCTTAATGCTGCTTTCTGTTGGTTCCTAGCCCTGTTTTCCTTTGTGATGTCAAACATAACACAAAACCGCTGCTTTAAATTGAGGCCAAGTTGAAAGTTGTTGAAGAAAAAAGAAGTTGAAAGAACCTGCATTTAAGCACTAATAATGGTGTATAGAAAGGGTCTAATTTTCATTGCCTTTATAATCATCAGTTTAAAAATCAAAGGTGTGATGGGTTGACTCTTGTAAAGGTTCTCACTCATCCAGGTCATAGTATCTTCAGGAGTTGCAGGCAAAATTCGAATCATGTTTTCAATATCACATTAATGTGCTGCTCTACTAACTGTTTGGTGTTATAAATAGTAAGTCATCATTAAGTGGCAGAAAGGAGTGACATTTTCCATGCGAGCACACAAGCTTGGTTGTCACGGTGTCTCATAAAAGGTGTAAAAAAGAGGAATGTTTTCTAAGACCCTTTGTTTAATTATATGCAGAGTTTAGACATTTGATAAGTTCGTCAGTCGGCCGTGATGCGATTGTTTGTTTTTAGATCCTACGTTTCCTGATGGCGCTGTAGGTGGATGTAACGGGCACTCGGGTCAGGCTTGCATAGTATCAGGTCCGTCGTGTCAGAGCACATTGTTTGTGGCAGCTGGGAGACAGAGTCTCACTCCACTTCCCCTCATGGCCGAACTCAATCCCTCCTCGTTCCCTGGTGAAATGTTCCTCCTGCAGTCCTCCCAAGGGAAAACTATCAGGAATGTTGAGGTTTTCCACGGAGCTGTGTATTTGTTGAAAGCAGAGAATCTGTGGCTGATTGTGTTACCATGCTCGCTTTTACCTCTTTGTTTATTTTGCACGTGACCTGTGAAATCATGTAAATGCTAATAGGGTTATTTCCATGGATGGAATATCCATTCTCTCGTTATATTGTAACTTTGCGTTTTCTTAAGCTGAAATTGTATCTGGCAAATATTCACCACACAATCAGGACCTCGGCTGCAGAGGTGTGTTTTTTTCATGTGCTCACATTGGCCTGCAGGACTTTCTGGGTGGTAGCATGAACTTGAGGTGAAGAGAACAAGATGGCTGCCCCAGACATCATCATCATCATCATCATCAGAAAGAAAGAAAGAAATAGAGCGAGAGAGAGAGAGCTTTAGCATCAGGAGTATAAGTGAAGCAGTTTTCTCCTTCCATGACATCTTCAGCTGAAACATTAAAGATTCATTTACTACATTGAACTCGCAGCTTATTTTACAGTGGCATTCTCATGTCTCGCAGCTTCGTCCTGAGACAAATTCAGACTCTGCTTTGTTCTTCAGTATCATGATTTGAAATATAAGAGTAGCAGCATGCAGAGGACCACATGCGCTCCTCACTCAAAATGCTAATAAGTCAAAACGTAGTCACCCGAGTGTACATCGGTTCAGTTTATGATTATTAAATTTTTTTTCTGTTTCGGTATGTGATAGTTTAGATCTACAGGCTCGATGCACAAGAGCAGTCACATCCCTGTGCGTTTTGATGAAGATAGCTGCTACGTTCAGAAATAGATCACAACCTCCGGTCCTTCTAAAGTTATTTGGAAAGCATACACAAGCTCTGCTTTTAATCACATGCGGTAACTTTCCATTTGAATCATGCTACCAGCAGCAGCAGTCAGGATCTTCTCATTATTCAGACAAATGAGGATTTGGATTTAGAGAGTATTTTGTAAAGTTTTTCCTGGCAGTGTTATCAATCCCGTCTCCCCCTCGCATATAATACTTTTATCCTCTTTTTCTAATCCCGAACTTTCCCCCCCTGCTTTTGGCCTCACGTGGATCATAAATTCTTTTTTAAAAATGTCTGTAAATTAGGAAGGCTGTTAATTAAAATCAACATGAAATAGAAGCGGTTCCGATTTAAGTAGAGAAAATCCCCATTCAATTTTTTTGGGATTATGTTTTTTTAATTCATTGAATTGAATGTGTTTGAGAATGAAAAGGGCACAATAAGGACAAACTAATAGTTACACATCCTACACAGTCGGTGAAATGCTTTGTTCTCTCATCCCGTCTATACTGTTTGTGTTTAATGCATAGACCTCGCCAACACCCAGCCGCTCTGACACAATAAAAAAACAAACATGAAAAGACTTTACTGGCAAAATATTTCATTAGCTGTTTCCAGTCATCCACGTCATTTTGTATCTCGGGCGTTTGAATTATTTAGATGGACGACCGCTCGGTTATCCCTTTGTATTTGTCGTGACAGATGCACAGGGGTCTAAAAATATCACCTCGACAATGTGTGATTTTTTTTTTGTGTGTCGTATCAATGGGACCTCCAGGTATGTACATTTTCTCTGAAGCCATATTTCAGTGTGAAAGTGGCAACGGGATAAATGTCTGTGAGAAGATTTGTGCTGTAGGTTTCCTCAGGAGGTGTCCCAGTTTCCCCACTCTTCCGCAGTCATTTGTTTGATGAACAGAAAGACAATTATCCATGAAAGAACTGTCAAAATGGCTGATGCTGGTAGACTCAATCATTTCTGCCGGGTCAGCATTATCATATGATCATCGCTGTAATTCACCATCAGTCCTTTGAAGTGAATAATGCAGCCAAAAAAATAAGTGTCCCAAATATGCAAACAAAAGATAACTGGAAAAATCTTAATTTCAACTGCTGCTCAAAAATGTATCGTCCCCTCCAGCATCATCATCATCATCATCACAAATCTGTTTTCCTGGTATATTTGAAAGTACTTGTCTTGCTAGCTTGGAAGGATAAGTCACTCAAGTTGACCAGTATTTATTATGTTTACCGGTGTACCTGTTATTCATTACCATAGGAACAGTCTAATCCGTAGCCCTCTGGAGTTAAAACAGTTTTAGCTGGATGGTTTCAAATTAATTGATGCTAATATCGCGTATACTCAAAAAAGAGAGTGGAATCGTTTTTTTAATGTTTTCAGCCTTTTGTCTATCATTCAAATTGTTCATGAAGAAAACTGGTTATTATTCCAAGAAGGGAAATCATGATCAGTTTCTTCCTGAAATTGAAGCTGTTGGGGTTATAAATAATGAAAAAGAAGAATGCAGATGAACTTGCGAATGGCAATTATATTTTTAAGTAAATTGGAGAATGAACTGGGTCCTTTCAAGCAGAACTGTGCGTGGGTTTGGAAGAGGCATGCAGCCCCTTTTGAGTTGTGTTTTTTTTCAATGATAACAAGCTCCACAGCCATGTGGACCACATCTCCACATACTTTGGAGGCTTTCAAAAGGCAACCATCTCCTTTCTCCCCCTGAGCCCAATCTGGCCTTAGTCGTCAAGACTTGTTTCTGCCACGCACCCTCTGGCAGGTCCCCTGCTGCTTCAGCCCTACTGCTGCCTTGATGGAGCCGGAGCTGCTCTCTTCCACTGGAATGTTTGAAAACAAGTAGTTAAATGTTAACTGAATGATTGGGTATGGAAAAGTGTCAAAGAGTAACATGAAACAATTGGAGACACAGAAAATGACGAGGTAAACGTCATTACCACTCCCTCCACTCTGGCCTTGTGAACTCTGGCCCTTACAGTTTTATGCTGATGGTTGTTTCTTTAGTGTTGAGACAAGGTAATGATGGCTCCCAGAGACAAAACTGGTTTGAGAAGTGGCTCACCTGTTGTGCTGCCTTAATTGAGGCAGAAGTCGATGAGTGCATCAGTGTTTGCGGTTGCTCCAGTTTACACACACACATTTAATGCTTGAGCAGTGGGATGGTACGAATTAACACGTTTCAGTGCGCAGTCATTATAAAAAAAACATTGTTGATAGTTGTGCACTGAAACATGAATTTCTCCTTCTGCGGCTCAGGTTTTACAGTATCTACCCATCATTTATTCTGATGGCACAGTGCATACAGCATACAAGGAATCGTTTGGTAAACACAGTGTTTCCACATAGCACACAGAGGTAAGAATGCATATTTTTTATTTTCTCTGACAGAAATAGGGCTGAAGAAAATGCAAACTTAACATAGAAATGACAGCTGCCCTAGGAGATGTTAGAGTGCAGAGGCTGGGAGGAGCAGTAACTTTTGACACTTTGGTGTCAAAAGTTATTCTCCTCTGACGGACCAGTAACCACATAAAACGTATCGCTTAACAATCACTTCACTTGTCATCTGTACGTTTACGACACCATTGGCAGCTCTGCTCTCGGCTGCCTGTTATGTCGCTTATTTTACCACAAGTGCAAAGGAGGAAGGTAAGATGCATTTAATCAGTAATGTCTCACCCGGGGTGAGACGAAGCTATTCTCCTGACTACGGGTCACATTTACTATTCTAACATCTCTCCACCCCCGCGTGTGGGTGGGCCACTTTAATGTGACTTTTTAATTAATGCAAGCATTTCATGGCCCTGCTCTTTTGGGTGCAGTGCTCTGGGTGCATCTCGCTGCCTCCTTCCTACCCATTTGCCACCAGGCAGATGGTCAGTTATTAGCAGTAATTAAAGCTCCATAATTGATCATGATTTGTAATTGTATTACATTTGAAGTGTATTAATGATTAAGAGCTGCAGGTGCATGGTGTGAATGCTAATGTGGATGGGGACCAACAAAGGGATACGGCGTGTCAGTGGAAACATCTCACAGGGCTCACCCTCTCTGTTACCAGCAGACTAGTCCAATTACATGTGCCGGTAGAGATGCACACGGCATTACCTCTGTCTCAGAGACAGAAAAAAAACTCGTTAGCTGAAGCTCGTCTCGCCACACCACATTTGTTTATTTGGAATTAAGGCAGTAAACACATTGTAAACAAAGCTAATATCATTTGGAGATTGCGAAAATGCGATGACATTTTCGCGATCTAATGAAGACAAAATGTTGTCTTTGTTCTTGCGGGAGATACGAGACCTTACGGAGAATAAAGTAGGTCATCCGGCTGACATGGGGTGCCTGTGGACATATTCTTTATGCTGCTACTGCTTTGCACACAGCAGCCCTGCACAGAAGAAAAGGAACCATAGTTAACATTGGTAACAGCCTGTCATTAAAGGAAAATTGCCTAGAGGTACTTATTTGATCATCTGTGTGGCTCTTGTCCATCACATTGTGGAATAAAACTAATATTGAGACAGTATTGCAAATCTGTGATGGTGTGTTGTCTAGTTGTGTGTACTGACAGAAATGTGTTTGTGCCATTTAACACTGTGGTTCAAATTTATTTTTAAACATCAGTTCATTGTTGTTTGTGCCCCAGAGTCATTTTTTTATTCTTTAGAGCAAACTATTTTTTTAAAATCAGTTCTGTGTTATCTAGGATTCATCTGGAGGTGTCTGAAAAAAATAAGTAAATGAATAAAACCAAATAAAAAAAGAAAGATATTTAAACTCTTGGCTTTGTGAAGACTATTTTAAACAAAATTTGTTTAACAGGGAAGAAATGTATTTGGTAACATGCGATTATCTTGTAAATGTGCGATGCCACTGAATGAAGCAGTTATAGATTGATAATTGTGTCATTGTGAGAAATATAACCAGCAAGTTAAGTGATATTAAGACTTTAACAACTTTGTGTTGCAAGTGGATGGAATCATGAACAGTGCCATTGTAAGAAAAGACAGATTGACAGCTACAGTTAATGACAGGAAATCTCTCCTACGGCTCAGACTCTTGTTTATTGATTTGTTGTCAAGAATATTACAAAGGAATCTGCAACATCCCTGTGTTACTGCTGACCGCATGCTATGAGTGACAGTCAATTAAAATAGTGGACTGGGCTTCTTGGAGTGACGCTATCCAGATGAAGGCTCTGTTTGCTGCCACGGTCCCCAGGGTCCACAACAAATCGGATACTTGGACTCTGTCTGAAACTGTAAAAGGGAATTCATTTGTTATTTTTGCATGGTAAACGTAGATTACTTTCTCCCCTCTACTACAGTGCTCAGTCTGAAGTTCCTATTCAATGACACATAGAAACGGGCTTTTATTGATTATGTAATTGATTATTGTACTCAAATCAAAGCTGTAAGCAAACAATTGCTTTGTTTTTTCAGGCTTTTTTTTGCATATTTATAGAAAGACACGGCAGGTTGTTTATATGCTAACACGACTGTTAACACTGGCGCGGTTAAAGTGCTCAGCAGTGGAGTTTGGTGGTGAAAGCTGAGTATCCTTTCACCCTTGTTGGTTTCTGAGCAGAAGGAAGGCAAATGTAATGCAAACCTTTTCTGCTCCTCTCATATCTCTCACAGCCACATGTTTGTATCGAACATTTTTTTTTCCTCTCTTAAAAACACTTGCTTCTCAACAGCACCAATCCCCTTTACAGCCTAGTTCTCCACAGCACTGGTGCGTTTTTGTGCATGTGTCTTTGATCTGCCCAACCGGAGACGCTGTTGACGGTTTAGTGGGGAGATGCTGGTGTTTACTGTTCAGCTTAGATACTCGGCACAGAGCGGCTCTGTATGCCGCTGTACTGTGGTCAGGCCTTTTCAAGCATGTCTCCAAATTCTGTTCCGACTCGCTTGTTCTGTTTCAAAGCGAAGGCTTGAAACTTAAACAGGCATTTCACGAGACTGAAATGACTCAATGCAAACTGAAAAGCGATGAGCCCTCACCTGCAGTCTCTGAAAGGATGCCCCTCCGTGATCTTAAAAAGCAGACACACATACACAAATCCTATTTTCTCTGAAAAACATTGACTAATATACATTAAGGAACAATTTTTTTAGTTCACATTTACAAAGAAACACATTTTTCATAACCTTCACACTCTCGCTGGAAAGCAACTGTTAATAAAACTCGAGCATAAATGAATGGTTAAAGTAATTTCATGTGCCAGTAAATATGAAATAATTCCTCTCGGCTGGCAAACAGAGACACACTGACAGGAAAAACAAGAGCTCACGGCTTCAGGGGATAAATACCTGACTGTTTGATTTGATTTCTGTCTACAGTCACCTGCAATTTCAATATGACAACCATCTCGCCCTGTTACTCATCAGGGTTATTCTGTATTGATCTCCATTGATGATTTCCTCACACTCCCCCTGCTTTGCACCACATGACCTTTGAATGACTCAGGCACACACAGAGACAAAGGGCACGTCACAGCAAATGAGATATAGATTATTTGCAAATGTGTGCGGTGTAGCATGGATTATTGCAGCATTGTGGATCATGTAGTTATAGTTCTGATGTCCACTTTCATGGGAAGATGACTGTCCACCAGTAACTGTGACCTTCATGGGGATTACAGAACGTATGGATCAGATCCAACAGTTTGACAAGTCAGTTGTCTTATCGCCATTAATAAATCCAAGCGATGACAGCAAAGTACATAGGATAAGGAAAATTCTCATTACAGTCATGCAAGGTCCTTTTTGGACTTGGTTTTCTAAGTTGCAGCCACCATCTCTCACCTTGATCCTTTAAGTACGGTCAACAGTTAGTGGTAGCAGTCTGCCACCGTAGACACTTAGGTTGACAGATAAAGAGAATGAAAGGGGTTGCAGCAAAATGCCTTTGCTGTGCCCATGATTATCACTGCAAAGACACCTCAGTCGTTAAAAAGTGTGCCCATCTGCTGAGGAAACTAGGACAAAGTGTACTTTAGAGGGAACAGAGGATAACTCTCCTGGCCTTTAGGGCTGGAGCTGGAGAGAACCCGCCACTGTGAAACAGTTTGGTAAAGATGCTTATTTTTTCATTCTTTTTTTATTTTTAGCTATTCCTTGGGGAGATTACATTTGTGTGGTTGCAGAGGTCATCAATTTAAGTTTCCCCTTTGCTTGTTAATGAATGCTTGCACTGTGAATAGAGATGCTACCTTACGTATCTCTGGTCAAGGTACAGAGGTGCTTCTTGAGAGGTTGTCCAACATCCTGCTGGATGTCAACAGTGTTCAATATTAATGGCATCTTGGCATCAGGGGAGGACTCCACAAATTGGCTTTTCAACTTTTGGCCCAGTCCTGAACTCCCAGTGCCCAATATCCCAGGATACAGGCCATCCCAGCTGAAGCATTCAGGGCATCATCATTATTCTCCCCTTATCCAGAGATGGGATCAATAAATCTATGGATTCCTCCCTGGCTCCAAAAGCCTCCTATTTTTCCTCTTGTCAATCCACACGAACACTGATTTGCTGGAACACGCTGATGCATTGTGTAACTCTTTGGCAAATGTTCATTAGTTGGTTCTCAGCGAGGAGTATGGATCGATAGCATACTGCGGTGATGCATGCATATCTACCCCAGTGCATCTGTTCTGATCTCTCCTAAGGATTCGTATGCCGGAAAAACAAATAACGCAGAGTCAATTAGAGGCTTATGAAATATAAATGACAATGCACGTAAAAGCTAAAAATGCTGTCAGAATTACCCAGTTGCTATTCAAAGTTTCTTTTCCAAATGGCATGAATAGCTTAATTGCTAAAATGTCAAATGTGCAATTTTAAGTGATATAAAGTATATTTATGAATGATATTGCCCAAATGAGTTATGAAGGAAACAAACATGTTATTAGCTTTTAAACAATATTGAACATGTGCTGTGATCAAATATGGACACATAAATGTAGTAGACAGCTAATTCACAGTCCTGGCAGGTTTAACAGGCTTGTCTACTTTGATTATAAACACAGCGCAGACCCATGGGGCATTTGAAATGTTATCAAGGTGAACCAATCGATACTTTGCCAACTCTGCCTCAGAAAACTTAGTTTGCTGGTTGGTGGATATAACCCTCTGAGAGTCCACGGCTGACAAAAACATGGACTCCTTTATGTCAGATAATAAAAGAGTTTTGTGTACTATAGTATTCTGTTCACGCTGACTCACCTGCAGCTTGCATACTTTGACAGGGGGGAATGTTGTCCTGTCATCAAAGCGAAAGGCATTACAACCTCATTACATCAGCCTAAAGATGCACTTGAGTTCGTCTTTCCACTCTGCACAAATGTTATAAACATCCAAAACAGATGCATTTTGCCTCAGTCGTGTAGCGCTTAGCTCTTCGCTCCCTTTCAGGAGTTGCACATGTGCTAATACCACATATGGCATTTAGAGTTCAAATGCTACTCAAAAGCTTCAGTTTAAATAAAATAATGAATATGGCAGGAATCTGCTTACATCTTTCCCGATTAGAAATTGTGATTTGCAGTAAAAAAAAAACTGCCATGTGAATATGTCTAATTCTTGTATTTGAGACAAATCACTATGTTTTATTACACAAATAAGCTGTGATTCTATAAGGCAGCTCCTGGTATAATTATAATAGCTAGTATATGTTCGTTTTATTGTTGACCAGTAACTGAATGTAATATATTTCTTTCTTGGATTTGATAGGTAATTTTTTTTTTTTTTTTTTTTTT
>JAFBJQ010001037.1:1034630-1162854 GCA_016785345.1 Trinectes maculatus
AAAAAAAATACATTATTGTGAATAATTGTAGAAGCAGAGATTTGCTCAGCTGGACTTTGTTATTTTGCTGACCAGTTACATTCTCTCTTGCTCCTGATTGAACCCTGGTGCTGGTTCCTGGTGTGACGAGCCAGTAGGGTGCTGATGTATGGCACTCGTGAGGCTGCTGGAACAGATGGGCCTTGTGTGTACGGTAGCAGACCAGTGGGGTGACGATCCTCAGATTGCTTTTTGTTGCTACATTGTTGTGGGATTTCCTAATTTAGTGTAACTAATGACTAAGACGTTTTCCTCAGCTGCTCTTTCTCGGTGGCTCATCATTTACTCCTTCCTCATATCAGTCACCTATGAGTCAGGCCTCCACATCCTGTACCTACCAACTTTATATTATGCTGTATGTGGTCTTGCATGTAAATCTTGTGTCCCTCCTCTATGTGAGTAGTGGTTTCCTGCTGATCAGGACAAATGTCAGATTATTCGAAATGGTAAGAAGAAGAGCAGCAGGTGGAAGTTCGAGTTAATACTAGTTTCACTTGTATCCTGCTAAACAATGAAGTTGATGGATAGCCCATTGTGCGATCAGCTCTGCTGTGGTTGTGTTTCCCTTTCATGCGCTAATTTGTACATCCCAGCTACCTCTGGCTCAGTCTAGCAGGAACAGGAAATGACCGACCTCCCATTGCTAACCCGGTGGGACGCTGCTGACCACAGCACTCAGTTCTAACCAGCATCACAAAGACAGCATTACAAACAACATATGTGTGACTGATGGCAGCCAACTGCCATTTCTCCAAAGAAGCATCAACAGGGACAACAGAGAGCACCTTTAAAGCAACACTGTTGTCACGTCACAGTTGCAAAAGCCCGTTGGGGCAGGCTGAAAATGCTCTTAAGTGAAAGGGATGAATGGAAGAGAAAGGTGGAGAAAAGAGGGTGGCTGACAGAATGATCGAATGCTCCGTCAATATATGGATCTGCCTTTAATGTAAAAGCTTGACTTTTTTTAATCTCACGTTCAGGGCTACCATACATATGTTGAACGCCGATTTCATTCATTTACCAGTGGCATTTTTTATGTGTTGCATAAAAACGCAGAGAAAGCGCAACACGGAGTCTTACCTTTTGAATGAGAACATTCTTGCCATCTTGCTTTCTTGCAGGTGGCTGTTTAAGATTTATGAGGTCTCTCGCGAATCTTGTTCATCTTGAGTAGTTATTGACTCCTCGGAGTGCCAGCAGAGTGAGTGCAGCGTTGGACTGCAGCTTGAGAGGGCTGTCATTTAGTAAATAATTTGTGGTAGCTGACGTCTGATGAAATGTATTATTAGGCCTGTCTCCAGTGACAAAGAATAAGGTGTTCCTTTTCAGAGTTTGTCCATATTGATTATAGACCAGTGACAAATTAAAGGAAAAGCCTGAAAAAAGAGTGTAATGGTCCCATGCAGAGGTCAAGAGGGGTCACCAAATGGTTTGATGAGTCTTAAAAATTAGGTCGTCATCAGAAAACCAAATGAGGGCACTGATATTCTAGCAGCGTGCAGTTGCCCAAAATGTTGCTAAGATGACTTTTGTTATCTTGTCTTTTTATAAAATATTTCTTTAATTTTTCCTCTGTCACCCATCTGTGTATCATCGTACAAAAAAATTTACTGCATGGCCCCAGTCACAGACACAACACACAGATACAAAGAGAATAAATAAAGTAAATACAATTAGAATACCGCGTTGAATACAGAGAATGCAAATGCAAAAACTATGTAGGGTTATTGGACCCGCTTGCCTCTGCTCTCGCGAAAGCACAATGCTATTAGAAAAATGAATATTTTGTCTCAGGGCAGTGTCCTGGCCTCAATCAATGGGGTCTTTTTCTGGAATCACTCAGTGTATTGGAAATGTCAAATCCATCTTGGTGGCCCCTGTAATGAGTGGAGGGGTGCTGCCTTAAAGTCATTCATTTTGTTTTATTGACCATTGAATTCCATAAGGAAAATCACACTGTGAGCCCTCAGTCACATGTTAATGAAAAGACGCCGGACCTTGAATATATTGCTAGAGGTCCTTCCAGAGTCACAGCCATAGAGCATATTTGGACATGGCTGAGTTAAATCGAATCAACAGCCATGTCATGCGCTGGCCATATACACTTCACTTTGCACAGAGATCATTTGAATGCGTCCCCCCTGTGACTTTCCTCTTGAAGTCATACCCCTGGTGTGAATATTTGCTGTGGTTCAATTTCTGTTGGGACCCGATATCTCCCTGTAGAAAAGCTATATATGTTAAATATGAAGAGAATGTGTGAGTGGCAGTGGAGTATCACTTTTATCTCTTCTAAAGAGATTCTCTAAGACATGAAGAGAAAATATAGTGTGAGTAGTTTTTACAAGGTTTAAATGGATTGTTTGCAATTTTTTTGATGTGTAGTTTAAAATGAGTATACTTCAGTGCCCCCTGGGCCCTGGACTTCATGGGGGTGGGGGGGGGTATTCAAAAGCTCACTGTGTGACCAGCATATGTTTTTGGCACAAAAGATGTGCTCACAGTGAAAGAGCCAGGTAATTCTGTTTGCAACAGGACGTAACACACTGCAACACGATACCTGGGCAGCGGGGAGATTGAATGTGTGTTCAGCAATAACCCTGAAGAGGGGGAGGGCAAGAGGGCTCATGCTGTGCAGTTACCGGAAGAAAGCATTGAAAGGACTGTTCACATCTGCCAAGAGCGACACGCTTATTTCTCAATTTGCTAATTTTTCATACTCTACAACCACCCAGCTGAGAGCATCCTAAAAGAAAAAAAAAAAAAGACTTCTCTTCTGGATCTGTCATGTCCTTGTCACTCTGCACTGCGCTGTATGCTTAAATGATTTGATATGCTGTATGTACAGCATGTCGACTGAGTTCTGCCTCATTTGCTGCAAATCACGTGTACGTTTGAGGGCAATTTGTGGAGCCTTTACTGCGCAGTCTTCTGCGTGGCAGGTTGGTGTGTTTGTGTTGTCGCTGTTGACCCTGTTTTCTGTGGCTGTGGGTGATACCCCGGCTGTCCCTTAGATTTGATTTTGCCACAAAGGAGTCCAGTCAGGAACCTGTGGCCCTGGAGGGGAAGCAGGCAGCGAGGCCTAATGATGAGAGGAGGGGATTTGTGGCTGGCAGTATCTACCCAGCCCCCAAATCACACACATGTACACATTCTCGTGATGCAGCACGGTGACAGCAGGAAAAGCCCTGGAGTGTCAACCTAGTTGTCTCTGAAGTCTGTCTACAGAGCAATGGATACTGTATACAGGTCAACATGGCGGCTGTAGTCTCATTCATGACGCATGCTCTATATCGAGCAAGACTGACTCTGTCTCAAAGACAGTGACACAATGTAAGACAGGTGATGGCTACATCCACATCACAGCTTCTGGTAACTGTTATTATAATAGAAGTTCCTTCTTTTTGACACGGACATAGTGAAATATAGTTATAGGTTTAAAGTCAATGTCACCATAGCATAAACTTAGTATTTTTACATAGCTCTTTTCAGTAGCTTTTACTAAATATCTTATCAAAAGATATATTATAGAAGGAAGCTCCTTAGCCCATCGTATGCTTCATATTTATTGGTTTGTTCCCCTGTTTATATTATGTTTTAAAAAACACACACATCATATCTCCCCATCTGATATACGACATTTTATTTATTTCTAAAGATTGCACATTTTAACTCAAAATAATGTTATTCATAAACCTAGAATCTCAGATGAATCTCATAACATCATGTGTTTTTCATCCAGAACATGTTTATTTCCCCCCGTATGTTTAACCAAATGCTAAAAGCAACAGTGAAACAAGACAAACCACCACCACCACCCCCCATCCCCCGCTTATCTCGAAGAAAGAGTAGTGTGCTTTCCTCGCTTTTGCCGTGTTTGGAAGATGTGTAGCATTGCAATGTACAGAAAAAGTCCCAAGGACTATAAATTGATGATTTATTCAGTCAGGTGATAGTGAAGCACAGGCCAGGGATATGCAATACTGCATACTGAAATAATAAAGCAGGTATAGTGACAGGAGTAATCCATATGTTACTCTTACGTTGCCAGGAGGAAGAGTATTCATACTGTATATAATAAAAATTTATTGGTGATTTCACCAGTCCTCAAAGGGTTTGGATAGAACCACTATGATGGTTCTATGGATGGATGGATGTTTTTTGTCTTTTTTTTTGACTGAGCCATTGTAATCATCCATGACAACAGCATTAAGTGTAAATCCCCAAATGAAAATATTTGGGATGATCGTCAGTGATCCTTCCAGTCCCCTGAGTAAACCGAGCATTACTTTTCCTCTGCACTGGGATTAAACAAGTTGAAAGCAGCTGAGAATTCTTTGTTTCATATCACTGTCAATCTTATTCCTCCAGGCAGTTTGACAGCATCTTAGTGTCAGCATTTCAAGAGCCCCTGGCTTCTAACCATCTCAGCTGACAAAACCTCCTTCCTGACAGTTTAAATTCATCCATCCTGTTGCTGTGTGACAACAGGGCTTTTCTCCCGCCTGCCTTTCACTCTGCACTTTCCTTTTCTTCTCTCGCGTGCGTATGTGTCAGTGACATGCTATGCATATTTTTGTGTCACAGTCAGTTATTTTCTTTTAAAATAATTTAATCTATTCAAAACATTTATCACTTTATTCTATAAAACCTATTTACTTTCATACATTTTTCAGTACTTTCAAATAATTATGTTCTTTTATGGTTGGGCTTCTCAAACCCCTACAATGCCAGGTGGTGCAACTGTACGAGCAAATGATCATGCTAAGAAAACAATTTAAAATGCTATTTTAATAGTAATAAATTCAAAATAAAGTACTCTGGCATTATTTTATGTTTCAAGTCTTTTGGATAATCTTTCTTTCATAATATCAATAGTTTTAAAGCTGTTGAGATAACTGAAAAACCTTTGTCCAACAATTTACATTTCCTAAATGTCAGGGTGGTGCAACCGTAAGAAATGTACTTTTATTTTGAAGTGAAGAGTCAATAGCTGTAAACTGATGTTGCATCAGCCAGGGGACCTCAAGTGACCTTTGGAACTAAGCTAAAACGGTTTGTAGATCACACTCAGATATTGATAAAAACAACTATTTTCAACTCATATGAGCCTGGTACACTTTTCATGTCAGTCAGTACAACCAATGTAAAACTAGAAAAATTTAATTTAGTCATAAAAATTTTATCATTTATTTTTATTTTCAAATAGATCTGTTTTAACTTCATGACAAGGGTAGAACTAATGCTACCATCCAAACAGAAGCCTTTTTAATTTGAGATAAGTTGCAAAAGTCAGGTGGTGGAGCTGCAAGGAATGTCACTATATACTGGTATTCAAAGCTGTAAGATTATCCATGCCATTTCTAAAATGTTTACCAGTTTAATGTAAAGATAAGTTAAAGATATTACACAAATTTTACACATTTTACATGATAATTTGTACATTTTAGATGCCATGATCAACTAAAGAAAGATCAGAAAAACCACAGGGAAAGAAAAAGGGCCATGGAGGAAATCTTGAATTTCACACCCGAGTCAACAGACCCCCTAGCAATGCTTGAACCTAACCTTTCCATCGTTGATATTGTGAGTGTAGATACACCGAGGGCATCATCAACGCCACAAAAAGAAACATTAAGTAGATGGAAAAGAGAAAAATCAAACTTACTCAGGAAAATGCAAAAAAGGAAACTACCCTCACCCGAATGCCCCTCTGTGGCCATAACCTCTCTTTACATCCTGTAATGATCATTACAGGATGCAGGATCATTACAGGACATTAAGTCTTTTTGATGAATTAATTACTTCCATTCTGGAAAAAAAAAAGATTTCTTTTATCACAAAAACGTAAGTAGACACTGATCACTAAATCATATGTTACTATTTGAAATGAAATGTGTTCTTTTTCAGCATATATTGTCATTACTAATGTTGTCAGATGGTACAACTAATAATCGTCAGGTAGTGCAACCAATTTAAACCAATAAACAATAGATTAAACTAATCAAATAGTTTCTAACTGTAATGTGTGTAGTTATTGTTCTGAATATATAAATTTGTGTATTTGTGTAATTATTTTCCTGTCTTTAAATGCAAAATTAGATGCTAATGATACTTAAAACCTGACCTACCCAATGAAAACACGTTAAACAATTGTATAAACAAAATACAACCATGAAATAATAATTATTATTTCCTAGTGTTGACACCCTATGGGATGCTTGCCAAAGATTTATCTTAAAATAAATATTAGGAATATCTATATATTTTTATAAATATTTGGTTGCGCCACCTGACATTTTTTCATCGTGAGGTTAAAAATACTGTTAAAATATTAGTTAAAACTATTAGAAAAAATATTTAATAAACGATATTTGTTTAAACACATTGTTTTGAACTCAAAAATTTGCAATACATCCAAACTGAAAATACTTTTAGAAGCCTTATTTGTCGTATGCCTCTCTTTATTCTACAATCTGTTATAATTCATGGCATTTGATAGGCAGTAAATCACTTTTGGCTTTAAGTGTCATTTCATGTAATTCCAACTGCGAACCGGAAAGAGTTCAAGATTCTGCTGTCACCAGGACGAGACTCGTCTGGATTCAGATGATGGCAGGCGTGGAAGCATGATCACGTTTTAAGTTCTTAATAGAGGCTGTGGGTTTTTGTATTGTATCCTACAAGTTCTCCAATCTGAGCAACAGCATAGGTCACTTGTCTCTACCCAGTAAGACATTTCTGGAAATAGAGTCCCAACAACAGCAGCCACATTGGCTGTTGTTATTGCTATAGTAATAAGCATGATGTTAAGCCAATGAAAGAGTCATTGTTTGGTTATTTTGGCACAAAAACCAGTCAGTTAGGTTTAGGGGGAAACAGATTACAAATATAAATATGCACTTCCTAAAATTTACAAGTTGTCTTGTGATTTGTAGTTGTCACCTGGCTGTTCTCTACACATAATGACTTGTTTGGCAGAAAATAATTTACCAAGACTGTTAATGTATAACGGTGATAAAATAATATTTCCCCAGCTTCCTCATTTTCACATAACTTTTTTCTGTCCATCATTAAAATCTGAGACCCCTCTACTTTTCCCCGACTCTGCAGGTATATAAAATTCATCGATTGGTACAGGAATAGGATTTTGAATACTAACTACAAAATGGGATAGCATGTAGTTTTGATAAAGCTTTTCTGGCATAGAGGAGGAGAGTGAGCTCCCCTGCAGATTCACATCTAATTGGCTTGCTCCATAGTTTGTTGAGTCTTGTCCTGTGGCTGTTCTTCAGTACTCATTCACACCTATCCCCAGAATCCCAGCAGGTGGAGTGTGAAATCCATTTGTTTCAAAGCAGGAACCAAAGTGCTCTCTGCCCCATGACAGACCATTTTGCCTGCTTGTGCAGACAGTTCCTATTGAGCTAAACAGGTATAATTCAACGGTGTAAGTCAGGCAGCTAATGTTGGGTCATTAAAAAAACTTCAACCTCAACCCAAAGTGAGTGTGACTGCCTTGATGCAATAGCCACCCATTGTTCCTAAGTAGTTCTGGCGATAAGTGGACAATTAGTGGTCCGACTAAGAAGCAGCAGGGGTCATGAATCATGAAGTCACATCCCGTCAACCTGATTCAACCTGCTCAGTACAAAATTAACCCCTGAAGAAGCCCATTTAACAGCAGCACTTCCATCGTTTGCCTCAGCTTTTTAGGAGCTTCATGACTGGAAATGACATAAATAGGTCTTTACCCAACAGTGGAGAAAGGCCACTTAAGCAGTGTTCTGTTCGTATGGCATGGTTAATGACTGACCTTTTGAGAGTGTGTACAGGGATAGCCCTGAGAAATGAGTCTGCCAACCAGAACCACTGATAACCTGCGTGCTGACCTTGACTCTGGGTAAACAGCGGGTTTGTTTGTGACTTTTTGTAATAGCCACAACCATTAGCATGTGCGTAAGGACACATGGGATCGTCCATTCCTCCGAGGCGCCATGTGAAGATTTAGTGTCTCACGCCACAACGTTTTTCCTTCTGACCGAGGAATAGTATGGGCCTAATGAGAATCAGGAATTTAAAATGCTAAATCACCACAGTTAGGGCACCACCTGTCTCTGGTGTGCCCGGGTAATTATCTTGCATCGCTACTTTCTCATTTCTGCCCACCAAGATGACATTAGCATAGAACAGCAATGGCTCTGCATACGCTGGATGAGGCACTTGGCTGATTGCGAGACTGTCCTGACCTCCATGTCCAACACATAGCTAGATGTGGCTCTCCAGATCATAATGAGCCCATAGGATGTTTTCTGGCCCCTCACAAATAAACAAAGGGCTCAAATGTTAGACTTTGTATAAATTAGCATTAATGACTTCATTATGTTCCTGGACACCGTTGTGTTCTCACAATCAGCACGTCATTAAGTGGTGCTGGACGCTTAATTGAAGTTCCTTTTCTGTTTAAATGGTAGTTTGACAAGTTGCACAAGTGAACACCTGGCCCCATTTAGAGCAAACATAATGGATATTTATGAACACCATGTGTCAGAATTATGCTTTTGTAGTTTTACTACTTTTTGTGCGTGTCTTTCATCCAGAGTTTCGTATTCTTAATTGCCAAAAGTGCAGTAAATTGCCTGAGGACTGGCTGAGATCACCGATTAGATTATGATCCTTCTTTGAAATGTGCTTCATGAACATAGAGGAGTTGGCTAAAATTAGCGTGGGCGCTGTACTTAATGATTAATACCATTGTGTTCATGCGTAGACGTGTTTGTCTTGCTTTGGAGTAGTAAGTAGTAGTGGAGTAGTGCTGTATTTCGCAGCCTGTCAGTGCTGTTGGGATTAGCTGTCAACATTAGGAAGAGGTCAATCTCAAACTACTGCGAATCGAATCACCCTACGATGGTGAGAGAGGGGAGGAGTGGTGTGCAGATAAGACAGCTGATTATATAGATACCTGTGATCAGAATGCATTTTCTGACAGAATAGTGTAATAGATCTGTAGTGGTCTACAGCACATCATTATGTCTCATATCCAGCATAAAAGCCAAAATGGGCACTTTTACAATGGAAGAAGAAGCTCTATGATTGTATCAAGAAAACTGTGTTTACCCAGTGTTGACTTTGAATTACCTGGACATTGTTTTGGCCTCTTTAGTCTTGCCCAGGTCTGACTTCTGTCAGATGGGCCTTTGGGATTTGGACCTAATAGCCTTCATTGATTTACGCTATAGCTTTACCCAGGTCTCATTTTAATGTAGCTTTTACACCTCTGCCCCCTCCCAAACTGTCAACTGGTTTACTGCCTCTTTATGGAGCTGTGGGGGTGAGTTAGTTAATGATATCACCTCCGTGTGAACATTAGAACTCAATTATCTGCCTGTGCCAGGTTCTGGCCCACATAATCATATTTCTTGATAGAGTTGCATTAAGGTGGAAAAGAAGCTGATATCTACATGACAAAGAGAACAAGATATGGTGGAGACCAGAGAGTTTTGTCTTTTTTTTAACGTCAGAAAAGTATTTATAATATTGTTCTTCGTGCAAAAATAGTGTTTACACCAGGGGTGCCCACACTTTTTCAGCTTGGGAGCTACTTAAAAGATTACCAAGCCAAAAGGATCTACCCACAATAAAAATGCAAAACGCATATTTATTTAATATGATTTAAATCATTATTTTTTGTATATTTTGTGCTTTTAGGATAAAGTATATTTTAATTGAATTTAAATTTCATCCCAGCTCGCTCTTCAGAGGAAAGTCAATGTCGTAGTTTTTGTGGACAGTTCGAAAATGCCGCTCTATGTTGCCCTTCTTTGGAATAGCAATGGCGCACTGACAGATGAGGCAAACACATTTTGAATATGACATTGTGGGGAAAAAAATCCTTTGTTTTGGGTTTTGGGTTTCTTTGGGTTTCTTATTTGGACCCGTTACGGCACTCATTTTCATACCCTTTCGACAGTTTTGTTTAAAACTAACTGGAGGCTAGCTATGCGACACGGTAGCTTGCTAAAGCGGTTAACACAAAGCAAAATGTGGTTAAATGCACATGCGTGGCTAAATGTGCATGCACTGCCCACCAATTGGCTGCCCGGTATGTCAATCAAAAGACAAACGGATGTGTGGATGATAGTTTAACTCCTCTTGCTATCGACCAGTAAATCGCGATCGGCGTATTGGGCCAACCTGGTTTACACTGTTGTCTACTAACACTTAGTTCTTCATGCTGGTCTGTGACAGTTGTGTTTCTAGGATCAAAAGCGTTCAATTATTGTCTGTCTGTTTGGACCATTTGAACCCCGCACATTTTCATTTTAAAATCCAAACCACCAAACTGTCCTGAGACTCCTCATATAGTTCATTCACATTAGAGTTTTAAAAATAGAGCATGAGAACGGAATCACACTACTTTTCAAAGTAAGACTTAAAAGCTCTTGCTCAAATGGATCTATGCTGAGTACCAGCACAGAGAGTCACTGTAGATGTTGTTGTGTAGCACCGCTGAAAAATGTTCATTCCCAGTTATCTTTGATGAAAGCTGAAAGCTGAACATTATGCAGACTTCAATGTGGTTATATTATAACTCACCATACCCCTTTCTCTTCTCCCAAAATAAGATTTGGAATCGCTGAATATTAATGAAATGGGTTGCAGGGACGTATTTTTGTGTTTAATACTAATGGACATAATAATAAAATGTGGACATGTTCAAACACACAACAATTTTGTGTTATTGCACTAGTCTGATAGCAAATATTGCATAAATTATTGTAAAATAGTGTCATACGGTAAAGATGATTCAGGTTTGGAAAAGGAGCATGTCCTGAATACTGTATCTCATAAGGCTATTGAATTTTATTCTATTCCATTTTTGCCATGTTTTTGACATTGCACAATAACACACGAACACACAAACAGCGAACACAAGGAGCAAAGCACAAAGGCTTTTTTAAAATATAAACTAGAAATAGTTTGGATTTCTAATTTAGCTCAATTTCCATATTTCTCATTTCACTTCTGTGAGTGCTTTTGTTAGCACTCACCTTTTTTTTTATCATTTGAGATCATGCAGAAAGGTTTGATATCTCCTGAAGGTCGGTATCTGTCGCAGTCTGCAGTGAGAGCCTGCCTAATAGAGGTATGTTTCATCAGAGGGCTCCTGTGCTTCCTGCGAGGCACATACGAGATGCACTTTTGATGTGGTGTTCTTTTGAGAAAAATGCAAGACTGGTGATAGTAATGACATCGCCAGCAGTCCGCTGCAGACGCTGATTGAAGAGTCTTGTTTGGCTCCAGGAGCTGTGTCAGTGGGACGCATGCCCCTGGAGCAGGTCACTGTGATCTTCCTGGAACCCACTGGAGTTCACAAATAACACCCCCCACCTCCCAGTCCTCTAACACATGTCCTGGTAGAGGGATGTGAGTCCCCAAGGGAGGCTGCTTCTCAGCCAGATGCCAGCCAACGCTGCCTCCTACTGCTGTAGCACCTTCGTTAACATACTGGCAGAACTGACAAGCCTCATAAACCAATCCTTCTACTCCAGATACCAGCAGAATTGCCTGCCTCTGTTGATCGTCAACAGTTCCAGGTTTACATTATTCTTCTGATGTTTTCTTTTGGAGGTGTCCACCCCGCTTCCCTTTCTCCGAAGCCGTGATGAGATCAGACAGGAGGATCAATAAAGAAAACACTGTGGCTTGACAGTGACACGAAGCAACCAAACCTGTGCCCACCTGCAAAAGTGCCGTGTGTCAGAAAAGCAAGGAGTTTTTTTTAATTTGCTTTTCGGAGTAACATGTCCAATTACAATGGCTGGGCCCCTCACACATCACCAATGACATTCATCTCAAATAGGGATTGATTATACCTCAAATATAATAAAATCAATTTCAAGCTTTGAAAATGCTACAACGCTGCAAGAGCAATGCATGACAAAGACGACACATTGGCAGTTACATGATGCCTTACATGCAGTGCATGGCATATCATCATTTATGCCTGCGGTGTTTATCTGTATTTACAGATGTTTGTACCTGTGCCAGTTTGCTATATTACACTCAAAGAAGTAAAGGTGCTTTGACTGATTGGCATGTTTGTCTCGTTGTAGCAGGTGTGCAGTGCACTTCACTGTCACCAGCAACAGTGAAGTGCACTGACGCACCCACGCAACGGGACGACTTTCAGCCCAACGTTGCTTTGAATTTTGATTCAAAGTTTCAAAACACAAAGGCTGGAGAAAGATAAGGTAGTGATTTTCCTGTGTTGTTGTTTTCTCTTTGTTAGAGCGTCCATGCTCACGGTCGTGGTCAGAGCAAGTTCATGTTTCTTCACAAACACACTGTTGCTTCTCACCTACAAACAAATGCGGCTTAATTATGGAAATACATGCTACCAGTGGGGCCCTTAGTGTTTTCACTAAGGATTCGCTAAGTGTCATTAACATAATATAATAATAAAAAGTCAAAAACAGTAACATTGTGCGTATTTGACAGCAACTCCACAGGCAGGTTGAAATAAATAAACAGCCACACACTTGGTTGAACGCCTTGTCCAGCCTCAGTGTTGTCTGACCATCCAGCTCTCACATGGTTGTGTGTTTATATTCAGCTGAGTGGCTGAGTGCCTCTGTGTCAGGAGGTGAGGACAGTTAGAGGTTTGTCAGGGGGAGAGCACCTGTAAATAATTTAACTAGTCAGGGAGGAGAGGGTCATGGCTCCTGTATACATTGGAAGAATCTGAAGACACTGTTGAAGCTGTGGCTGGGATTCAGGCTTATGTACTTGTCTGAAATACCAAGGTTAAGAATAATATCTCGGAGACACAAGCTTGCACAATGTCCCTAATGTCCCAACAGTATGTGTTTGCATGTCTGTAAGGAAAAATATTCATCATCAGCCTGACTCATATGACGCAGAAGTGCGACGACCGAAGCACAAGAGAACCTAAATTATGCTTTTGTATTTAGTATGCAAAAGCACTGATGTCTCCATTAACTGAGTACCGGTAATTCCTACAGATGTACAGACTTAATAAACGCATTGGTGGTTTTTTCGGGTGTTGCTGAAAGCTTTTTCGAAAGCTATTATTAGACAGCTATATTCTACAATAGTGACATCTGTTATTCCCATGCTCTCTTGCTACTATCTGTGCGGGGCTAATAAATCACATTGCAGTCTGCAGCATGCCTCGGGCAGGGGTATAACAACACCAGTGTTGATACAGACACACCTATGTGGCAAACAGCAGCTCCCTATGATCCTTTATTTCACTCCACACCTCTGCCCTGCAGCAGCCAGGCTTATACGGAGGAAATGAGTGGAGGTGCGTGCATTTAGGAAAAGCTGCAGTGTTTGCTGCCGAGGCAGATTGGTGTTGTTTCAGTTCCTCGTTTGACTCTGCTCTGCTTCGCTGTGCTGTTGCTCTGGTGGACTTTGATGGGGGAAAAGAAAGGCCGAGACTGGGATTAGTTTAATGCTACTAATTAACTAAAGAGAGAGGAGAGAAACGTACTATCTGGTGCTGGATGTCATGCAGCCCTTCAGCACCTTTGCTGCTGTTAATTACCTCAGGCGTTTCACTATCTCTCCCAGGAATGGACAGGGCTAGCATCTTGAGCTGCTGCCTGCGTGGTCATTAGGAGGGATAGATTTATTCCAACCAACGTGAAGGGCATGTGCCGTTTTGCCTGTTGGCTGCCATTGTTAGGGCAAGTGTCAGACTTATTCTGCCTTTTTACTATGAAAATGAAAAAGAGATTTCCTATTATGGTTATTTATTGTTTTTGATGCTTTTTTAAAAAAATTTGTGTTGTTCCCATATCCTGCTAATAGTATTGTAGTATATTTCTGATTTGTGATTTTCTGATGGAGAAAAAAAAAGGATAATCCATCCGGGTCTTGATATCCAATTAGGATGTGGAGTGTTAAGCAATCAGCTTTTTCCACTGGGGAACCAGCATCAGCAGACTTGTGTTGTCCACAAGACCTGCATTAAGTATTGCTGCTCGGTTTTTCTGTTATGTTGGAAGCTTTAATGCTACTTATCACTTCTGCTGTTTACTAAATGGAACTATTCACCAAAACACATTTATTTAATGTGTACAAAACAACAATACTATTTTCTGAGGCAACCGACAAATGCTTATACCTATAGATAAAGTGACAAAAACATGAGTGGATTAAGTTTCTGTGTAGCTATAGTAGTAACTTTTGCACTAATGCTTCAGTTTGTGTCTCATACATCATGTGTTTGTTTCAACTGGATGCAAATTCCAGAAGCTGTTAACAGCAACCGTGACGGCAGAAAATGTAAAGACTCAAGAGCAGAGTCTGTGTATGTGTTAATTGATGTTTAAGGAATTAGCATCTGTTTGCGCCAAGAACACGGTCTGACTTCAAACAATGGGAGCAAAACTTTCTAATTGCCACACTCAGAAGTTTTCTTTGCAAGGTGTTAACCATCCTTGGCAATATCATGACCGTGTTCCGTGGCTTTGACTCTGATATTTCTGTGACAATGAATTCTCTACACGCTGATCACCAGAGAATACCATGTGGCCAGAGGGGCCTAATCCAGTTACAATATGTGCATCAACACTACTTCATCACAGGCAGCAGTATCTACCTCTCCTCAGGCTGTGAGACCACACTCTTGAGAAAAGATGCCTCCAAGCTTTACTGTAGTCTTGGATCACGATGTCCTAATCCATTCCAAAGCGTAACCACTACATCCTAGGAGAACAAAACTTGCCCTTGGCCAGAGCTGAGGGGTAGCTCACACCTGCCTTCTTGGTATGGTCTCTGTTCTTATGTGTTTCCAGGAGGGAGAACTAAATAAACAAAGACACACCACTTCTCCTGGAGTCTTTCCATCTTTCTTGACCCTGTAAGAACCTTAGAAACTCTTCCCGATTACTTTAGATAGCCCTTAATAATATGTGATACAGGGGTATATTGTTTGCCAACCCATGGTTTTTAATCATCTACAACAAAGAGGAACAAGTTGCTGAAAGTGATGTATGCAACTAAAAAGTCTATTTACCATTAGCACTAGTGGACAGTTTCAAAACATATACAGAATATATATTTCAAAGCTTATATATATTTCATTGCTTAAATTACATTGGAACCCTCTTATAGAGGTCACATCTATCTGAGTCAAACATTACCAGTGTTATAGTGAGTTAACACAGGGTGACAATGCCTTCGGCAGCCCAGCAGGAGACACACTCTGTGGCGCAGGAGGATTTTGAATGAGCTGTGACCAGGATGTAAACTTTGTCTGTCTGGGGAAGAAAGGAACAAGCAGTTAGATCCTTTTTTTTGTTGTTCAAAAAAGACTTGTTTTCCACATGTATGAAAAAACACCCCAAAATCGAAACAGTGTAATCGATTCTTTAAACAAATGTGTATATATATATATATATATTAACAGCATTTGATCCATGTATGCAAGTATATACTGCAAAAATATTTTCTGCAGTCAAGGAACTGCAAGTTTTTTGTTTGTTTTTTTTTTTGACTGTCATCACATTTTAACTTTTTGATTATGGGCATTGAATGTTCCCTATGGTGTAACACAGAAATCATTGTGCATTGAAAAGAAGTCCCTCTTTAAAACGCAGGCTGGTGTCAGGTAACAGGAAACTTGCAAATTAAAGGCAGGTATTCTGATTATTTCTCCATCTGTGTCGAATTTATCGCTTATCAGAGAGGACGCTGATCTCAGTGTCTGTTCAGGCCAGACACTGTGGGGTAGATGGTGCTCAATCAGAAAGGCCCATTTAGGGATTTGTTTTTCATCCCTCTGGCATCTGGTGCCAATTTTCAGAAGAGTTTGGACCAAACTGTGGCTGGAATGTGGATTATCATTCATCGCACTTATCTGGCCATTCGTGTCCTGAAAAAACAACCTGTACAGTGAACACTGAGATTATTTCCTCTGGCGCTTATTAAAAAACATTTAGAAACAGTTTTGCTGACAACCACTTCCTGGCCGCCTTTTCTGGCTTTACACAGTAAATACCACCGACAACAAAGGACCTAATCAGAAGAAAAACCCGATCGTCATTCACCTTGTCTTTCTCATCTCTCTCATGCTGTCATCTGGCCCAAACAACTCTTTCCAAGTTATACACCAGCTGCAGAGTTTATATTTGTGAGTGCATTTTTGAAATACATGAAAATGATCTGAGGAACAGTTCATAGCTTCCAGCCGTCTTTAGAAGGCTGATGCAATTACTTCCATTGGCTCCTCGCGGCTCCTTTTTATCGATTCAGTGTCTGTGTGATTCTCTGCTCTGCACTCAAAAATTACCTGTGATGGAAGATACAGATAAATTAAAGGTGCAGCATTTTAAAGGGATGTAACAGCAGGGGGAAAGTGAGAGCGTTCTCGCCCCTCTCCTCCCCTCTTTTTCTGCTCCAGTGAAGTTTTGTAATTAAATTGTCAGAGTGCAGACTGCTCTTGGGTTTGCTGCTGCTTTAAATGCAGATGACTCAAATGATTTGTTTCATGATTTCATTGTCACTGTCTGTTTGACTTTAACTGTGTTGATGTGACAGTGTTGTGGCTCGGGAGGTAAGAAAAGCTTAGGGGAAGTGCAAATCTGAGAAAAAATAAACAGTGTTTACACAAGAGTGCTCTTTAATGAATAATTAGTCCTTTTTATGTACTTGGTAGATAATCCAATTAGAGTATCCAATAGTGATTAACTGCCTGTATGCTAATTAGCTGCTGACACAATGGCACTCCAATTCTTAAACCGATAGCCAGTGGGATTCCAAACGCATAACTGTGAATTAAAGGGCTGCAGGAGAGAGAAAACTAACATTTTATGAAATAACCCATATGAGTCCATTTCTATTCCATCATATGCATATTCAACTAAATGCCCTTGTGCATTCATGTCCATGTCATATTACTCCAGAGGAACATCAGATGCACATTCCTCCAGGGTAAGGTCCAAAATAAAGTTAATGGCTTGTAAATATCGTGGGAATGACCTTCTTCTCTCAGTGTTTTAACCATCCAACTTTCCGAAGTCCAGCATTCCGGTCCCATTCCCACATTAAACGGCTGCACACACTACTTACAGCAAAGTCTTGTGTAAAGTGGTCTGGCTGGTGTACAAGCGTGTTTGCTAAAGCCTGGCCAAATCCGCGCTGTGGTCCAGAGGAGTGGGCCAAAACCAACAGATGGGTAGAGCAGGGGAAACGCTGCTGCAGTGTTTGTCCCCAACACAATGCCGAGCGGGCGTCTCTCCTCGGAGACTGACCACTTGGCCCCACGTCCACTGGGCCGCAGCCAAGAGTCAGAGGAAAACAGAGCGAGGGAGCAAAATGATAGGGAAGCAACACTGACGTATGCACACATATTTTCACTCAAACACCATTTACTCGCTGACGTCATGGTGCAAACTCGGTGTCATTCTCACTCCTCACGCCACAGTCTACTGTGACCAAAGTGTCCAGATCAGTGCTTAGCCGGGGGCATGCGAGCGGAAGCTGTGCAAGGGGAGAGCTAATGCTTAATTTGAGTTGCCTGTAAACAGGATATGATATCTGCTCTTCATTAATGATGCAGGGCCCAGTGCTGTGCAGCAGAGTGCAATAGAGCTTTAATCAGCAGATATGATTGCTTTGTACACCGTCTGACTGCATCAGGGGGCCTTGTGGGATTCTGGTGGTGGTTTATGACAACTAGCTGTCAACAGCAGGAAAAGGCAGTTAAAAGAAATTTAAAAAAGGTTTAATAATATTCAGTCAACAACATTTTAGAGTTGTTTTGAAGGGAGAACTCCCCCCCCCCCTTTTTTTTTTTTGGATTTAAATGCCAGGGTGTAAGAATGTCTCAACACCAGCATCTGGTAATTTCCTTACTGGTAGGTGTCCTGAAGTTTGGAAATAAAGTATGGAAGAACCAGTATTAAGTCCAAAAGTAATAAAATGAAGACAAAAAGAGTGAGAGGAATCTTTAATGTTCTCTTCAAAAACCTGCCCGTGTGGTTACGTCCTCCCTGCTTTTCAAACCACATTTCATCATCTTCTTTATGATTTCTTTCCTCTACCAGTAATTTCCCTGCCAAAATAATCAAACACAAATATTTCTCAGCATCTCCCTGGGAGTAGCCTTGTCACTAATTACAGATAGTTCCTGTGACCATAAGGATCCAACCAGGGACATGATTTTTTTTTTTTTTTCCCTATGGGACTCATCTGGTTCCCACTGTTGTTTCAGTACCACATGCGCACTGAGAGATGACTTTGATGTGGGTTTTTTTTTCTGGCCAAAATCTGCCCCAGCTGTCTTTGCTGCATATATTAAACTGTATCTATTTCATGCGCCCTCCCCAGCATTTGAAGTATTACCATCCCTTGTCTGACATAAGTTTCCCAATCCCCTTATATGTGAAAGGCAATAAAATGCAAATGCAAAAAAGAACCTGGCTCTCAGGCACCATTATGTCTTTAAAACACACCGTCTACTGAACACCTCACAGGGTTGTTTTTATTGAGTGCTTGGAAAGTGCAGACGTAACAGTTGATTGTCAGATTTCCTAGTAACTACCCAAGTGTTTGAAACAGGGAAAACAACATTTTACTAGATTTGAAATGGCCCATTGAAAACTGCAACGTATTCTGATGGCGGTAAGGTGTTTTCATTCCATGACTGTAACATACATCTTATCACACTCACACACACACACACAAAAGACTGAATAAACTGCTCTCTCTTTCTCTTTCGTTTGAACTAACTTACGCTTTCTTTTTTATTGCCGTTTCCCACCATGCTGCGTGGGAGGTTAGATTACTTCCATAAAAAACTGGTCAGGGGAAAACATATCAGTTTCCCCTGAACAATTATCTGCATGATACCTAATTACATGATACAGAATTTACAATGTCTTTGAAAAGGTCTGTGTATAGAGTAAGTGTTTAAGTGCAAGTATATAACCCTGATTTGCTTGAATGTACAGAAAGTATGTCGTCCTATACTTCCAGTGTTTGTTCCACGTTACTACTGACCACACAAACACTACTATACATCGGCCGTTTGCTAAATGTGTGGGACTAATCTCGTCTCCATCATTCTCACAGCCCGGTCAGGAGAGATGCATGCATTTGGGAACACATCAGTGTCCTGCAGTGAAAAATAGCTGAAAACAATGAACTGAGTCAGAAAGCATATTACCAGACTAGGCTCTAAAGCCTCTGTCCAAGGTAAAGGATCAGAGCTGTCAAACGCGGAGCTTGTGTGTGTCGTAGCTGTCTTAACACAGATCAACCTCACCTTAACCCCATCAGTACATCTTCCCCTTCCTGCAATATCTGTCCACCTGCTTCTCCTCCTAGAACAATGTAATGGAAACTCTCTTCTGATTCCAAAAGCTTTATAAATGTTGACAGATTTAATATATAATAGTTCTCTTATTGTATATGTTCCAAATGTACAATAATCCACGAGACCTATTTCATCATGTAATGTGCCCAGTGATGGCCAACTTATTGTTGATCTAATATGAGATATGTAGAGTTACACGCAGTGAAGTCGTCTTTTCCTAGTTAATTCCACCAGAAATTGCACATTTCAATAAAAAAAAGAGAGATTCCAAAAGTGAATTCAGAGAAATTTTATTCATCTGAAAACTGGCTTTTGTGTATGGTTGTGTATTTGTTGATTCTGGATGTATTGGATGGCTCCAAATATGACATTTTATTCAGTCTAGTAAACTGAGACAATCCCTCCACCATGATTTCTCACCTGCTGCAGAAAACCATAATAATCACAACCATGAACTGGTTCGATTGAAACAATATTTACCATTTAATTGTATATAACATCTTATAGTTGACTGCGTGGGTCACTCTGTTTTTTGGATTTATTTAACATCTGCCTTAGATGTATAGGATGAGGTATGTGGTGACCTCTCCTTGATCTCTTCTAGGGTGAAAATTGCCCTCAGTTGGTGTTTTGATTCACAGCACAGATCTTAATCCATGTCAATGAGCTGTAAAGGGCAAGACACTTATGTATCCTTCTCCATTGTGTAGGACACGCTTCTTATTGAGATATCGCCCACTGGCGAGGTGATAGCCACTCAAGGCTTCCCTCTTAAACCTTTTTTCCTTGCTGCTGTCAGAGCCCATGGTTTTAATAGCGCTGCTTGACAAGATTTATACAACACCCCTGATGTGTTAGGTGGACACAGAGGGTATGAGGTGCAAAATAGAAGTTAAGTGCATTTATGTCTCCTACAGTACCCAGCAAGGCTGAAACCATTTCAGTCATCCACTCGGTGCATTAACTTAGTCAGTGATGTCAGTTTGCTCTTTGCAGGGGTGGTAATTTCCCCCGGCGACGTATAACTGTGTTTGTTTAAGAGCTCATTGGGGATTATTGGTTGTCGTCGTGTCAGTGAAAATCATCAACCGAGTGTGGAAATTGCTGAAATGGATTTTGCGCATTAGCTTTCATGAGGGAATTGCGGAGTTGATATGAGAGGTATGGTCAACACAGTTTTAACCAAAGGGTTAAGGCGTCTTATACGAGAGCTGTCTGCAAGAGTCCTGATAACGCTTAAAGTGAAAATCCCTCACTCGTTTACTCTCCCCCATCCCTCTCTCGCTTTCTTTGCGTCTTTTTGCCTCGTTGCTGTTTGTCTTTTCACAGACGGCGTCGGGCAGAGGCTGTTTGTTGTCATGAGAGCATCATATTAGTTGTGACAGCTTCAGTCTGTCTCGGCACACAATGGAGAATTGGCCTGAGGAGGTTTGAGCGACCGCTGACTGCACATGTCCGTCTTTATTGAAGCACCGCGCGCCTCTTTGTCAGATAACCGTCCATCTTGAATGAGATGTGACACTCTTCTTCTAGTGAGGAACCTGACACGCAGCTGTATGAGCTTCCTGCTGTAACTAAGTATGATGTTTGGCTCCGGCACAAGTATGGCTCAAACTTTCTGAAGCCAAATGCTTGTTTTGTTGTATGCGCCTGTGACATCTTCGAACACCCTGCCAATCAAACTGAAGGAAACACATTCCTAAATAGTGCTTCCAGCTTGAGCTGCATGGGTCACTAATAACAGGCTTTTACATGTTGTTGTAGAGCCAGGTATCACAGTGCCCTCCTTGTAATTCACCTGCAGAGGCCCAGCAGAGAGTCGACTCCTTCCCTCATGACGTCAGACCCGTGACTGACAGGGAGACATACTGATGTGGAGGAATATAGCCAGAATAAACATGCGTAGCTCACTGAACACTGGAAACCGTATACACAGCTTTCCTGCCCTTGGGACAAGACTGTTTCGTCATCCCGAGGAATGGATGTCAATCATGAAATCTAAAACGCCACTGTAAAAATAAATAAATAAATAAATCTGGGAAGCTGTTCTTTCCTGACAGACAAGAACCCCATGAGAAAGCTATCTGTGTGTCATCTTTCTTTGACACATACACAGACATCCTTTCCTTTCTATATTTGTGAGACAAAATGCTTTTCACAGCCACTTATCCAAACATAACCATTCATCATCCGTCCATTATCTACTGTTTATCCTTTAGCCTACAAAGACAAACAACCATTCACACTCACGTCCACACCTACGGTCTTCAATTAACCTAACCCCATTGTGCATGTCGCCGGACAGTGCGATCCTGAAACTAGACTTAACCCTCCATCAGTACTTTGTGATGGCTGAAAAAAACGACGTCACCAACAGTTGTTTCCTCGCAAATATTGAAAGACACACATGCTCACACAAATATACACACCCATAGTAATGTTTAGTGCAGTATTTCTTTCAGTTCACGAGACTCTTCCGTCTGCCTGAATGCTAAATGTAGATAAGCAAATTTCCCTGAGCCGATTATGGGCTTCACAAACATGTGGGCAGACCACAGCCGACGTTCAAACAGTGAATAAATTGACAGAGCAGTAAAGAGGGGAGGAACACTGTTTAGTTCCCCTCCTCCATCGCTGGAAACAGAGGTGGTTCAGTCCTGAGATCAGCCCGGCTCGGAGAGACGCTGCCGGTTTGCCATACTGAACGCCGTGTAACTCAATAGATACGCAACAGATAGAATGGCTTTTAGAGAATTTCATTGTAAACAGGAGTACGGTCCTCTCTCTGTGGGGATTTGGGCAGTAATGCCAACTGCTGGGATTCAAACGTTGCTTTGTCCTCTGCATGCTTTATACCACTGGATGTGGACTCTGGTTATATATGCAAACCATTAGACTGTTGTTGTTAAGCAAATGTTTTTACAGCTTGTATATACAGAACAATTTCCAGTCGGTGGAGTCCAAAAGAAACTTGTAAGGCCACACAAGACCATTTCCCCTAACTCAGCTTATTACATTAGGCAGGATTGAAATGTTAGACGTTAAAGTTGTTGTGCAGTTGTCTGTAAAAAGGTTCCACTTCTCCTGGACGTGAATCAACTTCTCTGCCATTAATCATTTCTTTGCGCTGCTGCTTTCATACTTTGTGATGGAGTATTTCTCATGAGTTACGCTAAGCATTTTAACACATATTGCTTCGAGGTCGTCGTGACCTTCAACTATTTTTGCAGAGTAAGTAATTCAGATCTATGCGTCGTGGACACAAACGTGGCTCTAAGTGGATACGCTGGCTTGTTTTTCTGTCAGAGCAAGAGTAAGCCTGAAGATGACTTAATCCAGGCGACATTTACATTAGTAAATAGCACAAAACTGACAGGCTCCTCTAGAATGAGCGAGTGTGCTGTCCTATCAAGTGGCATGATGGCTGCTGGTGGGGAAATGGGACGTGTTGGGGGCATATGAACTGTATATTCCTGTTGACAATGATAAATGTTGGCTCCCAAATACTGTATAAGTGATTTCCTCGGCCTTATTTATTTATATACCAACTGAAATTGGGGTCGTTTTTGACCAATCTGGTGGGAAAGGAGAAGGGTGGAGAGGGCTACGGCGAAGAACACTCGCCTCCTCCTGATGGGTCTTTTACAAATGTGCCTCTGTTGGAGTTGCTCTAACAGCACACATGTAAACAGTGTAAACGGTGACCCTCTGCACCACCCGCCATACTCCTCCAGAGTTATTACAGGAAAATATCGAGTGTGGAGACACTAGTAAACTGTGCTGACTGGCTGTGAACAATTACTAAATGGAGCATGTACATGTTTTTTTTTTGGGGGGGGGGGCTTCTTGTTCATGTTCAAGGGCATAGATGGATGGATGGATGGATGGATGGATGGATGGATGGATGGATGGATGGATGGATGGATGGATGGATGGATGGATGGATGGATGGATCTGGCTGTGAACAATTACTAAATGGAGCATGTACATGTTTTTTTTTTTGGGGGGGGGGCTTCTTGTTCATGTTCAAGGGCATAGATGGATGGATGGATGGATGGATGGATGGATGGATGGATGGATAGATAGATAGATAGATAGATAGATAGATAGATAGATAGATAGATAGATAGATAGAGAGTGCAGCATTAGGCAGGTCATGCTGTGTAGGAGCCTAAATACAAACCCCCTAAAAGTTGCCTCGTTACTTCATAAAGTTGTTTTATTGGCCCTGATGTTTTAATGGTGTTTACAAGGTTTGGATTAATGCAAGCTTTCTGTCAGCGCGACCTGCTGCTGAGCATTTTTCTTCAAACCCCACTGGGTAATGCGTGTTGAATTTGTAAGGGAGTAATTATCAGGCAGTTACACTCTTCTTTATTTGCTTGTTTGTGATGTTTCACATACGGAAATCTGAGTTGATGGAAAACAAATCTAATCTTTTTAATTTTGTAATACATTTTGGGAAAATAGAAACTGGTAAGGGATAATATTGTTTAGTAAATCTAAGAGGATCTATAATGTTTGTTTTTATTAGTCAAAATACATCCTTTTTCTTCTTTTTCTAATTTTTTTTGGTTATTTTTGTTATTTTTATTTGTAGTAGTAGTAGTAATAGTATATATATATACGGACTATAGTCAAGGAGAGACAGATAAGTTAGTTTTTGTGTGTATACAGTTTAAAATGCACTTTTGAAGTACCGGTACATAAATGCATATGATACAAAATCAGACAAAATTAAACAAATTAAGTTGGATAAAAAAGCAACACTTAAAGGTCAAACAAGGAAAATAATGAAACCGAAGAAATAAATAAATTAATTAAACTTCAAAGCAAATTAATCTGCTCAAACGAGAACAGCTAGAAGTGAATTTCGATGCTGAAAAGTTAAAAACAGAGTGATGCTTCATCTTCAGCTGCAAAAATAGTAAATGATCCTCTCTTGTTCTCTGCAAAATAACTGTGATTATCATTTCCTGCCAATCAATTGAGCCCAGTTATTAAGTTTTAGTTTTTGTTGCTTTGCATCTGACAACACAAATAATTTTATAGAGTTTAGTACTGGTGTAAGTATTATAGGAAGAGGTCAGTACATACCCTCTATATTTAAAGAATCTGAATCAAAATAATATGTATCAAGCCCTGGCCACCTGCTTGCTATTCTTAGTGGAAATTTAAATGTTGCACTATTCATCAATGTGTCAGAGTTGCTCGGTCTGTTTTTGGAATAAAAAGCAAATACACATGCTGTTCTTAACCTTTCCCACCTGACTTCATGCCTGTTTTCCCACTGTGCTGTGTGTGCGTCACCAGTGGCCTATTCATCCTTTAACAGCGCCTGACACCGGGCCCCGTGTTTATATACATCCAAAACGATGTCAGTCGGTGTGATGATGTGTTGGGCTGCTCTGACAGACTGCCATGGAGCATATCCATCCCAGGTATGGAGCTCCATACCTGGGATGGATATGCACCATAGGCCCAGTCCATTAACACATCCACCACTGATTCATAAATCACTGTCCAAGGCCTCCTCAGACAGCCCCAGCCTGTTGGAACATTTGGCCTCCTCCACTGTTCGTTTATGACACAGTGTAGATAAATCACGTCCTGCTCTCCAAAACCTTCCATTCATTTACCCTTTTCTTTCCGTTTATCTTCCCTCTTTCTTCTGACTCTTCTGACTGAAAAACTGTGTTTTGTTTTGGTTTTTAGAAAACATTTAGTAACATAATAATTATAATTTATCATTCATCCACTCTTTTATGTTTCTTTCTTTGCAAGAAGCTTTGCTGCGAGAGGTAAATTTCATGGTCGGCCTCTTGCGGAATCTAGTTTCTAAATTTGAACATTTGCGAATGGTTTGCTAGAACAAGTGTGGAAACAATCTGAAATTAGTATATATTGTCTCACTCTGCTTTGGTCTCTGTAAATAAAGCACAATGCGGTTCATTACTGCACAAACTTCACACTCCACATGTCAGCATGTCTCCTGAAGTGGAGGTTTTCAGTGAGCGAAGCTGCCGGACCCTCTTATGCCCATGAAGCGGCGTCAGCCATTTGTCCTCAGGAGTCTGCTCGCCCTGTCAAAGAAATGGACTGGTTGTGGTCTGTGTGATGGAGCTTTATCCTATCCCCTCGACAAATTAACTCATTAATGATTGATTTAGATTGAACATGTATGAAGAAACCATTCATCTATTCATGAAATCTCATTTGTTCTGCTTTATAGAGTGATGCTTTTGACAGGAAGTAGCAAAATGGAAAAAACCCAATCGAGCAGGAAAGATAGGCTTTTTTTTTTATGAATGTCGTTAGCTTCTGCTGCCTTACACTCCTATAGCACAATGACTTCATTTTAGGTTTTCTTGGCCAAAAAGAAGATGATGGGTCCTGATTAGAACCATTCTTGTACTTGAATTGAAATGCAAGATATGCTATTTTGTATGATTATCTTTTTTTTTTACATAGGACTGGTCTTTGAACTCAAACTTCAGCAAAGTTTTCATTCAGTCCATTGTTAACCCCATTTAAGCATAGTGTTTTTTTTGTCCATGCCTTGGCGAGGAATGTGGGACAGTGAATGTGAGCAAGAACATGAACTATTCTGTGAATTGATAGCGAAGGATGGTGGTGTTCTTCAGTCTCTTCTGGAGCATTGTGAATGTCAGCAGAAACACCACAGGATACAGGAGAGAAAAAGGAACAGCGAGTGCGAGTGTGGAGGCAAAGTAATGGAAACGGGGAGGGGGTGATGAGTGTGGTGGGGGGTTGCGTTATATAAAAACTGAAAGAGAAGATGCCAGTTCATTAAACTTGTGCCGATGAGAGCTAAGAAAGGGGTTATGAAAGGGAGCGAGGAAGCAGGCTGGACATGGCCATACCCTGTTGGCCTCATGTGGAGCAACAACCCTCTGTTCTGTGTGTCACCGCTGATAAACCCTCTGTGCAAGCAAACGCAGTTTAGTTCAGAGGGAGAGAGGATAATGTGGTCGTTGGCGAGATCAGAAAAGAAAAGGGCTCAGCCACAGAGAGTTTTCATGCAGTGACGATGATTACTTTTCTCCTATCATGGGTTTGTATAACATACATTAACAAGGAACGCTGGAGCATTTAGATGTGGTCTTTAATGGAGAGGCCTTAGAATTATTTCACTCCACAGAGGCAGCGTGAGATAATATCAGCTATTACATTCTTTCAGAAGTTACAGGGGCCCGTGCAAAAAGAAGAGTGCCTCCTTTCTGTGGGCTGTGAGTGTGTCTGTCAGGGCGTCATTGTGCAGTGTTGGGTTGCCGTGTTCACAGCAGTGGCCCCAGCTGATTGGGGAAGCTTCATAAAAAGATTTGGTTCATTTGACAGTTACTGAATTTAAAATCCACTTTAAGAAAAACATTGCGGTTTCTTCTTATTTAGCCTCTCGTTTTATCCGTTCAGTATTTGTGAAGTAATTTGCAAGGACAAGTTCATCCTAATTTTGAGGCTTTAAGCCTGATGGATCCGACAGTCGGAGGCGTGTTTAATGGCTCGTTCAGGAAATCTAACAGGATCTTTTCGAAGCAGGCCGCGCTCTCAGAAGTCTGTGAAATAACTGTCCTGCTAGGACTGTAATCACATTACAGAGCTATTATCAGCTGGCAGGTTTCCTAGACAAGCAACTGTCCAGTGATATGATGCAATGTGTTGCCACAGTGTCTTCCACCAAGCAGTGCTGTGTATAGTGGATGACAGTGTGGCAAACGTTACGTCACCGAACTGCACAGATAAGTGTTATTCTTGTCAGACCAGTGACAAAGGACCAAACGCCATCAGCAGTTATATAAGGCTCTGATGTCATTCGCGATCATCAAAGCCCTTTTCCCCCACTGCAGTAACAAAATAATTATTCCTTATTTATATTCTTCTTTATTTATACTATGAATGTGTCCATAGACATTTTGATATGGAGTTTCTCTCCAATTGTCTAAAACCACAAGTCGGGTAAAGTGATGACGTCAGCATGAGTTGAGTGTACAGTGAGACTTTCCTTGCGTATGTGATGCAGAATGTGTTTCCATGCCTTTTACATGTTGAGCGTTGAGTTGCTCTCTCTGCGGTGATCATCATGAAGGAACGAGCAGGAGACAGAGCTTCTTGTACCCTCGTTTAACCATGATATGTGGCTGCGTGAGCTGAAGAATGTGTGTTCGAATGAGTTTTGACATTCACTTTGCTGCATGTCCAAACTGGTAGCCCTGCGCATTATTCACTCATAATGCACTCTTTGTGTAATGCTAATGCCGTCTCCCTGTTCCACATGCCAGCAACTTTTTTTGCATACTTATCACTGCATAACCCAATTTTAATACCGATATTTTAATACTGTCGAAATGTTGTTGCTCTCTAGCAAAAGAGATTGTTGTTCATAACATTACAACTGCTGTGTGTCTGTGAGACAAACGCCAGAACTGTCTGTAAACATTTCCTGATGAACACCCTTGACTCTTCGCTATCTTAATGCGAATTTCTAGGACACACTTGTGACTGTCAGGTACAATTTGCTTCCATGTATTCTTTGATGGGAATCGGAGGCTCGACTGGTGTTTTTCTTTATATCTGGAGAAGCTCCCAGGTAAGCGATGTTAACCACGGGACATAAAGTTTCACTGCTGACTGATGGCTAGGTCAGTAACAGCGGTGCAGGGAGCGGCAAACAAACGCCCGGCTAAGAAAAGTATTCACGGATTTAGTGGTTAGAAAAATCTGGGCTCTCACATTGGGAGGAGAAGACTTCCTCGTTCCCTCTCACATTATCAGCATTCACATTACAGGCTCATTAACAAGAATAATGGAGCTCAATAAAAGCAATCAGGCTCTGAAATAAACTACAATTAAACAACCTTATTTTTCCCCATTAGATGAGGAGCACCCCTCAGGGCTGGGGAAGAAGGACATTGCTTTAGTTTTTTTTTTTTTTTTTTCCCCATCTGCTGCAGACAGACATCATTGCTGTGCACTCATGACAGACACATACTGTAAACATCAGACAAAAGCAAACGGACAAAGAGGATTTCTGAGTGTTCCTGTTGTGTGAAAGCTTCATAAAGCCCCTGTCATGCTAAACAAACACACTGCAAAGCTTTTAATGTCTCGTTACGCTGCACAAACACCTTGTGTACTGTTGTCTTTCTGCACAGTATCATTGCCTCCATCCAAATCCATCCAAAGCCCGAGCCTGAAGTGCAGACTGTGGTGTGCAAACATGTCGCAGGGCTTTGCTTTCTGAGCGTCAGCCCCAGGAAGGGCCTGTCTGCTGAGGAGCTATAATTTAATTGAGGGATTAGCATTACTGCACAGGATATAATATACTTCTTTCAGCACCTGCCATTTAACCTTGCTGGTGGTGAGCAGGACGTGCAAGAACAGAGAGAGCGGTTTGCTTTAATCGTCAACATGCTGGAACCCTGACTGGTGGCCGAGGCTTTCGAACCCCACCAACCCCCCACCCGCTCCTCCCTTATTGATTCCAACAGATGGCAGAACCAGAGAGTTTTTCCGCTGACTCGATGCCCAGATGAACAGCAGTGAAGAGCCTGCCACGGCTTCATTAAATATTCACTCACAGCGACAACACGCCCAACATTACGCACACACAGACAGGACACGAATAAAAACCACAATAAAAGTAGCCAACCTAGAGCCATATCCGAGGAAGACGTTCCCCTCATCGCCATGCCTTTTTAAAATATTAAAACACTGGCAACACTGGCTGCCATCACTCATCAGGCTTTTACTACACATGTCAGCATTATATGGTTCACTGTTATTGGTCATTTTTGTCTATTTAAATTTTTTGATTCCTCTGGAAGACATCGTATTTCCAGTAATTATCATTATCTGTCAGTCTGTCAGTCATGCTGTTTTAGTAGAATTGGAATTTAGCACTTCATGAAGCAGAAGTGGAATGCGTTGTGATGAGTCTTAGGAGAATTTGATGGCTGTTTAGTATCTGCAGCGAGACAACCGCTATGCATGCAAAGCGTTCCCTGTGAACTAGGACCACCTGAGGATTTGTTTATGTTCGCAATTAACTGGGGGAAAGATGATTGTTGGGCAGGTCAGGAAAATAATTACGGGGCTTAGGCAATGTCAGGCATCGCATTAGGCCACATCAAGCCCTGTCTCTCCTGTCCAGAATTAAATATGAAAACATGCAAATGAGGCTTCAACACTTTGCAGGGATGCACAACCTGTAACGAGCTCATTGCGATGCAGTGCCACTAGTTTGTGATAGCTGCTTTTCATTCCTGTAAAATGCCAATTTTAATGTCGTCTGTGCTTTCAAGACCTGCTTGTCTGTCGTCAGGCAACAAAATGGTGCTAAACCTCTAAAAGTAGCAATAATGATTTGAAATCTTTTTGCATTTTAGGAAAAATGCAGCAGAATAGTAATGTGTTATCGATATATTCTGTGCATGTTCAGTATTTATTCACTTACAGTAATAGAGCACAGTAGGTGAGACCAACCACCAAACTGCATATTAGATAATGTCAGTATTCACAGTGAGGGTTTCCCAATAGATGAATATCAAATATTACTCAGGATAACTCATATCATGTTATTAAGGAACAGCACGTCCTTGAACCTAATTTACATTCAGTGATCATTTGGGGACAGGAAGATGTAAAGTTCTAATTTTACAGGTTGTTTTTTTTTTGGTTTTGAGTGTGTTATTCAGCAGATGTGTTTAAAAAGAGCTTGGAGCTAATTTAATTGTGCGTATCTGTTCATGCTTAATTTTCAGTGTGTGTGTGTGTGTGTGTGAAAGGAAGCACTTTGTAAACACATACAGCTGTATCCTCTTAAAGCAGTCCCTGTGGCTGTCCCCTTCTCCTCTCCATGTGTAAGCTATCATGCATTTCTGTCATAATAAAGGACAATAAAACTCAGGGCTTCCACAGCAATTATTAGTTATGCTCCACAGTTTCTCTCTGTCTGCCTGGCTTTTCTCTGTTTGTGTGCTTTGGGGGGGAAACGGCTTTTTTATCGCATTGTTTTGGTTGAGGCTGAACATGAAGAGTCTGTTTTGAGTTTTATTTTTTCCAAAGCAAATTTCTGTTTGTCTTTAAATGAATTGTGCTGCAGGAGCAAAGACGAGACACGGCCCCTCAAATCAATGTCTTATATTGAAATGCCTTGTCAACGGTTATTGTTTGATGCTCATTATTTTCAGTTGTGTTTCTTTCTTGTGTTGTGTTTACGTAAAGCCAGGACTTTGTCATGCTGTGCTGGATTCTGATTGAGCAGCTTCTCTCTCAGGGCAGCTTTCTCTTTTTCTCTGGTTATCTTGGTTTGGACGTCTCCCTCTCCAGGATCACCAGACTGTGCAGCATAAATCTGATTGGCAAAGCATCGCGGCAGCAATGTGTTTTTTTCTTTCACGCACAGATAGTAAGTGTAAACCCCTTAACACAGACGCAGGGAAACAGTAAATGTGTGGATAGAGTTGGAAGGACCTGCTAGAAATTGTGCAGATTCAGTTGATGCAGGCGTGATACTCAAATATTAGTAGTAGACAGTAGATCAGCTTTACTCCACTGTTTTGTGCTTTTTAGTTAGTTACTTTAAAAGCTGAATAACACGGTTCTAACAAATAGAAAGTAATGTAGAATCTTTTCTAGTATCTAGTTTTTGGTGTGAAAATATAGAACACAGCCCAGGAGGCAACTGGCTCAAAGTTTAAATGTCTGTAAATTATAGTTTTATACAGCAATTTAAAACTTTTTAAACATGGGTTTAAAAAATAGTAAACATTAAATGTTTAAAGTATAAAATATCAAGATAAAATAAGGTAATTTATTCACTATTCAATCTACTATAGTCATTTCATGCCCAGTTAAAATATTCTACATATCTTACATATTTACAAAATGTGCTGTAACCGTACAAAATATGTCTCCCTCTGTTCGGACCATGGGTCTGCTGTGGTGCTGTGGTGAATACAGATACTTTTGTCCTATAGAGACGTCCTCTGTGATGGGCTACTCGGGGCTTTCTCGCTACAGATATTCTCCTGGGCAATTATGCTCCCAGCGGAACCCAACAGATTTTTTGCATGGGATACAATTGTCTAACACTTAGTTCTTTTTTTTTTTTATCCTGGTTTAAATGGAGAGAGGGTGTCCTCTTTTTCAACGCTTCGTTTGCCCTAATGCGCTTTTAAATAGACTCGAGCTAGAGAGATGGACAAGCGTTCTTGTGGAACTGTTATGTGCGATAAGTAGCTTCTCATTTGACCGCCCTTGCAGACCAATTATACAGCAGTAACAGGGCAACACCTCTTCAGTCTTTCTGTTATTGAACATCTCGAGTCCCTCCCTCAGTGTCTCTTTTTGTCTCTGTTTCCCTCTGCCTCTCTGTCTTCCTCACTCCTTCCCTCTCTCCCTCTCCCCCTGCAGCAAGAGGAGAGAGGGCAGGCATGGTGATGGCCAGCCCTAGTGTCCTTTAGTGTCCGATAACAGAGCCTTCCCATCAGCTGCCTGTCTCAGCCAAGCAAGGCCTGGCTAATGGATTTGGCTGGCAGGCATACATCCCTTCATCCCAACTCGGCCACCCTGCTCTCTCCCACACCTCTCAATTATTCAGTCTCCACTTCTATGCAAATGGTTTCCTATTGAGGAAAAACCTGCAATCATTTTCATCTGGTTGTTATGTGTGCTGATGCGTGGGACTCCGGAGACTTGTCGACTGTGACATATGGTATAGCTGGTGAGATGGAGCATGCCGCCCGCTTGCCAATCCCTCATCTCCTTCCAGGCGAAGCTCCATCAGACCTGAACCATTAGAGGCTGATATATCGAAGCGCGCGTTCACAAGTGGTAACACTCTCTGGCAGTTCCCTAGCAACCGCTGCAAGCGCCGGTCTCTTTCACTGTAATGCTCAGTCGCTTTGCTACAGAGACTGACAAAACTACACATGGCTGATCTCCCCATGGAGTCAAGGGCCAAAAATCGGTGGTATCATTCAGAGACTGGATCAATGAATGGAAGCACACAGGAAGAGATGCCACAATGCCCCATTCTTTAGCAGCCTGCGAAACATCAGCCTGGATATGATAAATTCCATATTGGATAATCACTGGAGTCGAAATGCTACCAATCTCTCATATCCCTGTGTTACACTGTATTAAGCCAACACCTGACATTTGAATGGAAATGATTACATGGTGGAAACTCTAGCATGTGTTGCTCCTTGGAGTCAGAGGGTGAATGAAGGGCAGTGGGTGCAGGGGAGGAGAGGGTGGCGGTGAAGGTTTTGGAGGACTGTGTAATTAAGGCACATAAAACAGCCAGCCTCACCGGCAGCAGGAAGGTGTGCTGCTGATTTAGCCCTTCCCCTCCACGCTGGCCACCTGTTAAAGGATTTATTTCCCAGGTCACTGGTGGGCGCCTGCCATCATCAGGCAACCTGCTTCTTCCTTTGGCACAGCGGGGGGCCAGGCGAAGAGAGGGGCAAGAAGGGGTTTGAGTTCACTGTATGGCAAGAAAACCTAGGGGACTTTAGTTCTGTTTTTTTTCCCTTTTTTTCATTTGGGGCTGTGAGTAGCAGTTGAGTGCAGAGGTCAGGCAACTTTTTTTTTGTCTTTAGTTACATTTTAGAGGTGTTAAGAGTTGTAGGTAGGAAATATATTGTTTCCCGCTGCTTTTTTTTTTTTTTTTTCAATCGAGCAGAGAGCAACATGTGAGAGAAACTTCTCCACTAAGGCACCTGGGAGACATTGTGCCCCTCCAGTAGCCCACGTCAGCAGTGTCACACCACACCTTAACAGATGCTTAAAGAAAACTTGCGCAAATGCATTTACCCCCATTTCACATGCGCATATTTCATATTTCAGCCTACTTTCTTTTCACTGCAGACACAGCTTAGTGACAGTGGTATGTTATCTGTTTATTTATGAGAACCGCAGTAAGGGGCAATGTGTTTACCATAGCCACAGATCTCTGTGTATTTTGAAGACGTCTCTGAGGTAATTTCATGAAAGTGTAGTTAGGTTTATGCTAACGAGGCCAGGGTAGACACACCCCCAGATGGCGGCATGTCTCTGCCCCCCTGAGAGGCAGGCACCGCTGGGCACCGCCAGGCAGTGGCAGGGCCTGCTACATCCAAAAATAATTAAGCACGCTGTCACAGGCTTTTTGCTACGTTCGCACAAAATTTTCATCCAAGTCTCAACATGGGAGAAGGCCCCTGCCTCCAGTCGCTTTCTTTTCCAGAGACCCACATACACAAACACCCACACACCCACTGCAGCACTCACTGTTTACACATGATGTCACTGTCAGTGCAGAGGAAGAAGTAGTCTTTGATCAAGTATCTCAGTGGAACAGTAAAATAAGATTCTCATACAGGAGACCTGTAATATTTAATTTATTATCGCGTACTGCATTCAACGAGAAATTAAAATACACTTGCACAACTTGCTTGCGCTGAGAATACATTACACTTCACAATCATGTACTACATATATGAAATTACATATTTGCAGCAGCATCCATCCTACTTCCTGCAGTTCTAGATTGATTACACTGTATTGTTCAGCAACCCACATGCGGCATGAACCCCGTTCTTTGTTTTATGTTGGCAGACTATGACTGTTTCTATGCCAATTATGGTAATCAGTATTCAGTTATACTTTACTTAATCAAGACATGAAACTATGGAAAATTAACTGAAACTGTACTAAATAAATAAATAAATCCCATCACTGATCAGAGTAAAAAGAAAAATAAGTCAAGGTTATACTGTAGACAATTATATGATAAACAGGTATATACTGAGATATATGTTTATTTATACATACATACATACATACATATACTGTATATCTACCTTATATCAACTGTGATGGTTATAATAAGCAGCAGACGAAAAAAGAAACAGCTACTTCCTCTGCAGCTGCTTCTATAATGAATGAGTGACGGCTGCCTCGAGCCAGTGGATTTATCTTCACTCTTTATACCGCACTGTTTACTTTTTAAAAGCAGTACACTGCATTACCATCAAAGCATCTCTCCTCAGTATTCACATGGTAGCATGTGGTGTGGCATCTTTTTAGCTGACGATACATGTTGCTTTTGAGATGCAAAGGCAAACATTGTGCCAACCCTTAATGCTTGTCGCAACAGATCCTCATCACTCATGGCAACAAGACTGTCTAATTTGCACTGTCCCCTACACCGAGCAGTAAAACAGCATAAAGAAAAGACAGTGAGTAAAACCTGTGAGCGACTGTAGAAACTCAAAATCAGTCCTCAGGCCGACAGATGCTTTGACAGGCCTGCTTTCAGATTCAGACAATTTACATTGCCAGTAACTGGCTTTAATGAAGTTGTAAATGCACCAATGTCTTACTACTGGCATCATCTTTACCTCACCGTATAGAGTTATATAATTGTCAGCTGCTGGGCTTCAGAGTGTAAAACTCATCTGTATCCATCATTTGTCCTGACGTGTACAGGCAGTCCGGCATTTGCTGTCCGACCTTTAGATTCTCTCTGTCTCTCCAGTCAGGTGTGCAGAACTATTTTCAGCTCTGTCTGAGCGGCAGCACTGATGTGTGTAATGTTTTTCCCCTGCTCTCCATCATTTCATTTCATATCTAGAGCAGGTTTACTTTGAAGAAGTGCTATCTAGCTGATGTGTCTGTGTGGTTTAGGCCGATTTGGGGTGGATTTAGGAGGTTGTTTTTAGTTTCTGCCTGTCTGCTAAAAGAAAGTCTTCCCAGGTTTTACAAGCCTTGTCTTTTACGTGGTCTGACTGCCGGAAAAAAACAGTGGTGTGTTCTGATATCTGACAAATAAAAGCATTTCATGGTGCTAATTTTTTTGTAGGAAGAACTTTTTGATGACATGAATCTCAGTTGATTGTCTCTGGATAAGAAAAAGCAATGACGGCTATGTATAAATCTAAGACCGGAAACCTTTTTATTTTTCCGCCATATATTTTCTCCTCTCCCTTTTTCCATTTCCCTGTACTTTTTTTGATGGCGTTTTATGTCGAGCTTAAAAATGAAATCAGATGGTGAGGCATATTTTAAAGGTCACCGCGGTAGTCGTAAGCATCTGCTGGATCTGGCGGAAAGGGAAACCTGCTTGCGAGCTTCCAGGCTCCCGGCTAAATGATTCCTCCTCGTCGAGGTGAAACTGATGGCTGATTGCTCAGCTTGCTTTGTGCCACCTGGAGGTAAAAATCATTCCCCGTTAGTACTGGTACGTCTTCTCTGCACCACTCAGCTCCCATGATCGTATATCTTGCTCTCCGGTGTACAGTATGTGTCAACTAAAAGAGCCAGCCTCTGCCATTTATTGTGCCCAGCTAACAAGTTCTCATACCCCTGACCTGCACTCCGCTCCTGTAGAGACCACACATTTCATCTCCTCTGCTGCATGAATAAAAGCATCGGACCCACAGATGATCTCATTCAGTCCACATTTCTGCGTAAGTAAGATAAATATTAGTCAAGCATGTGGTTGTCATCGCCAAAATACTCTGAAGACCAAAACACTGTTGTGCAAAACACAGCTCGATGAGTTATGGGGGCTGGGGGAAGAAGCAGGGATAACCTCACGTCCATCATGCCGCGGCGCTGGGGCCAACGCAGCTCAACGTGCGATTCTGCACAAGCTATTCAGGGCCTCCCGTGTTTGTGGAACATATGGAAACATCACCCAGCTGCCTGTCTCATCAACGACCGGCCCTAAAATGCTCTGTGCCATTAGTGCCATTAACGCAGGCGCTGAGTGATGTCGAAGCTCTCTGTTATCTCCTGTTTGCTTTCCTTATCTGATGGCTCTGAGCGATGCAGCTGGAAGGCCAATAAGTGGCCGCCCCCAGTTTTAGCCAACGACGAGACCACTTCAGATGAAGCTGACCTTATGCGTCGAAACTTCTTACTTGAACTACATTTTTTTTCTGTTCTGAAAAGGTTGATTTTTTTTTTCACATTTGTTACATAATGGAGTCCATTTGATGACACGACCAGATATCTGAGCCACTCCTCCGAATGCAGAAAAGAACATTAATTATCCATTGTTTAAAACAGTCGCTTCAGCATTCTGGGAACAGCCCCTGTGCAACACGATGGCAAGGTCAAACTCTGAGTTTAGTATGGCGCTCAAAAACAGACCCCATAAATGTATATATTTCAGCATTTCCCAAGCCACTAAAAGGCAAGAGTTTATATGTGCTCCACTAAAGGCTTCTCCCTGGTGAGGCATTTCTGTCTGGGGTAACAAAGTGAGCATATGCACAGCGTGGCACAGCTCTCGCTGCAGAAATGGCTGCATATGTGATAAATACACAAGGCAAACAAATTGCAGTAAAGCAGGTGGGGGAGCCGGCCATTGCTACGTGTGACCTTGCGTTTTTCGAGCCCTGAACCTTTGCGAGATTCGGCAGTTCATTCGATTTCATTTACAACACCGCTGAGAGACAGCTAAGCAGAGAGATGGAGGCAGAACTAGGGGTGAAAAGAGAGAAGGAAACTGGCAGAGGTGAAGAGAGAGAGAGAGAGAGAGACAGGAGAAAGGAGAAAAGAGGCAGCACTGGGCCAGGCTCCAACACTGTACCTAATGACATGTTACTATAACATCAATCCATAGCATCAGCATGCAGTTCACCTGTACTCACCATGTGGTATCTTCAACTCTTTTCCAGCGTGTCTGATCTGCTCAGTGCCATGTGGTCATGCGTTATGCTATCTGTGGTATATTCCCATAAGAGCATGTCTCTTCTACCTTTCGCTCGTGTTGCACAAGCAGGCATTCAGCACACTGTGTATGTGTGTTGTCTGTCCTTTGAAGTATTATGTGGCAGGTGTACCGCTGCTAGGTAGGTACGTTCTTTTTTCAAGTCTTGCTCCCTGGAGGACTTTGGTGGCAGTTCTTCATCCACATGGGGCCCTGAAACTGTCTCTGTGGGGGTTTGGAAGGAGGGGTGAGGGAGGTTGAGAGAAGCGAGGAGTGCGAAAATGACCTCTATTTATTTTGATGGGCCCCTCCAACAAAAGTTGTCAGGCAAGTTTTGATTCAGTTGTAGATAATCCGTCTTTGTATGTGTGCGAGGGGCATGGAGGAGTGCACATGAAACAGGCACAGATAAGAGCCGTGCTCCGGTGGCCCTCGCAGATGGAACAGTAATGGGGCCATACCTCAGTTCCACTGACTGAAGTCTCTGTAGTACTCTGATCCTGCGACGTGCCCACGGGTGATGAAGAGAGCCACATAAGAATTTTCTGAATTCTGTATCTTATGCTGCCGATGAGCTTGCGTTTGGGTCAGCGGTTTGTTGTGCTCCTTTAAGACCCCAAGCTTGATGCCCAGTGGTGCATGAACGGTCTCTTAATTTGTTCGTCATTACTATAAACGTATGTTCAGATTCCATGTAGCTGCAGCGGTAATCCTGAAGAAAACAACAAACATGGAGCTGATTAGCTGCATCCAATCCCTCAGCGCCACAGCTGGTTCAGTCGTGAAGGAGATAGTTTGTTGTGATTAGTCTTGTAATTAAACTGCAGAGGCTATGAATACATGAGTAATGAGTGACACATTGGATGTGAGAGGAGGTGATAAGTGGGCTGTCTGTTTGGCGGAGGCTGAGAGGAACCGATGTGTCACCAGCTCCTGCCAGACAGAGTGAAGGAAACGACAAAAGAGCCAACCATCTCGTTTCCCCTCAGATGTCCCTCGAGGGTATCGATAACAATACAGCTTCCAAAATATACGTCACACGTGTCATGTGTCATTTTAATTCCTCCCCATCGTCACCTGCTGATTCACACAAATAAAATAAAAACAGTGTTGTTTTCCACAGCGGGAAGATGCTCGGGTCCTTTCCTGAACATGACCAAATTACATAACCAGTTCACATTCACATGAAGACAAGCCTCAGTCCAGCCCCAGGGGGAGAACAGCTCTTTTAGCAGGAGACAGTGCAGCACCCTGTAGTGTTTTGTTATTGCAGCCTTATGACTGTCAGCACGTTAGCAAGCGTCTGACAGGGTTTTTTATTTGTTTGTGGCTTGTGGCATCACTTTTAACTCTGAATATATGGGACAGAATAAAGGGCCCTCTGTTTGCCTCAGGGCCACTCTTAGGTGAACGCTTGGGAAGACAGGAGAGTTAATCATACATTTCAGTGAGCAGGAGGTCAAAAGTATTAACTGATTAACAAAAATATTTATTTGCTTCAGGCTGTAATATAAACCCTCCCACATTTGTCAAGTGTTTTAGAAGCAAATGGGAGCAGAGAAGTCAAAAGCAATGAAAGCACAATTTTTAAAAAACAGCACAAACGGGTCAGTCACTTTTATACTCATTTTAATCAAATTTTTAAAATCAAATAAATCCAAAAACCTGTCATCAGAAAAAAACAACATTGTCATTTAACATGGATACACACACACACAAACACACACGCACAATTTGAGTAGCAGCGGCCCTTCATTTTCATACTCATTATTATATATTATATTATTAATATACTGCACTTCTAAACTGAACTGCATGAAAATGTTATTGTGCTTCTTCATTTATCTTTCGGATGTTTTCCTGGTTTGAGCAGATTTGTGCAGTTGTAGTTAAATCAGACAGAAATAAGACGCTTCAATGCCCAGTACTTGGCTTTTTTCATCATTATTATTTTTATTATTATTTTGTTATATACTGTAATTGCGTGTATTTTTTACCATTAACTTAAAGTACAAACACAGTATATTAAATCAACACTTCACTTTGTAAAGCCAACATACCAAGTGTACAAATACAATATAACTACCAGTACAAATGAACAAAACTGTTTACTGGTCCTGTGTCTGTTGGTGAGAGTAAAATACAGTTGTGCCTATCACTACTATTTATCCCCATTTCCTAACCCTTACTTACCCAAACACAGAAGTGGATGTGCCTTTTTAATTACTGTCATTAGGATAATTTGGAAAGTGTGTGGCACAAGTTGCTGGAATGAGAGCGTGTTTAATCTCTCCCTCCTCAGTGTCTTGCTACGTCAAATCCACATCGGGCACATGTGTGTTAATTGAAATGACGGGTAATAGCATCTGTGAAGGCCACATCACTTTCTGTCTCCCTGCAGCTGCGTCTTCACCACTTTGCATATCTGCGTATACAGCTGTGTGCGTGTGTGTGTGTGTGTGCGTGTGTGTGTGTGTGTGTGTGTGTGTGTGTGTGTGTGCGCGCGCGCGCACGCACGCAAACCTGAATGAAATATCAAAGATTCATGAGACCCAGCTCCCCAGTTCAAGGACCTGCTTGCACAGACCCCCATAGAATTATGATGTACTGCCCTAATCAGAGAAATGATGAGATGCAGTTGAAGTCAGGTAACAGTCTAATGTTCAGTGGCAGAGATGAGAGGCCATATTGAATCTTTATGCGGTTGTATTTTTACACTTAATACAAAACAAACAGCTGCTTCTAAAGCTCTGCCATAACAGAGCACCTCGCTGCAGGGGAAAATACGCAATAAATATACTCCATTCATACTGGCTGCACAGATTACACCTGCCTGTGGAATTTAAATTCAGGCAGCACGTTAATATGTTTGCCAACTCCATCACATTCATCATCATCATCAGCACCTCTCAGAGATGTTTCTATACGAGGGTTATATATTGTGTTTTCCTCTCAACGTGAATGCCATCGATATTACACAGCTGGATCTGCTCCCTCTTACACACAACAGTGTTACTCGATGCTGGATCTGGGCTGCAAGGCCACATACGTGTGTGTTGTCATGTTATGCCTGCAGAAACACTACAATCAAACTGAGACAGGTGCCTCACAAAAGTCTGATTTCATGTCAGTCTCGTATAGTGTTACACACACTGTATAGGTCATGTGCTATATGCCTGCGTGCAGTGGAATAAGGGGCTTCTTTTACTTTTTGACTTTTTGAGTCATACAGAGCAGTACATTATATACTGTATCTCCCTAGCTGTGTACATTGCCACATGCCATATTGTGTTGTCTTGATGCACCCTTTTAAGTCTACAAGTTGTGGGCGCGTGCGTGTCTTGTGTTGTGCATCTGCAGTCTCACCTCAGGCATGGCAACGGCGCTCTCATATTCGCACCATATTCAAAGCATTTGGAAAAAAGCTTTGAAAAGCACTCGAAAAAAAGAGCAAGCGGCAGAAGTAGCAAGCTCTTCTGAGAGCAGTGTCACCTGGCAGCTCGTTCAAGCTTGGAGGAATGTTATAGAAAGCCCAGAGCAGTGGAAACAGCTGGCAGTGCTGCTCAATGACTTTCTCCCTCTGTCTTTACTCTGGGCCCGGCGTCCCTGTAGACACTGCCAGGGCCGCTCTTACAGCATGTGTGCAACCAAACTATCATCACACCTCCAGTGTTATTGTCCTTCACTATGGGTCAAATGCATACTCACTGCACACACGCACAAACACACACACACACACACACATTGTAAATGAAAAGCTGGGTTTTTGAACTTTGGCCCAAAGAAATCCTTTAAGGCAGCATATGTTGCACTTAATATCTATGTGGATCCATGTGCTCGTTTAAATCACTGCCGAGTGAAATCACCAAACAGGGTTTCATTATAACGTCATGCTTCTGAGTGACTCAAATTGTTACCCTCTCTAACAGAGGAAACGCTGGTGCTGAAGGGTTCTCAGTACCCCAGCATATCAAAGGGGATTATTTTTCTGCAGTTTAGAGCATGATCGATGCATAAAACCCTGTGAACGTTTGAGCAGTTATGCGTCTGCATGAACTCTTATGGAAGAATTATTGGTTGCAATCAGCAAAAAAAAAAAAAAAACCCTCCCTGTGATATTGCATGCATGCATGCTGCTCTGTCATCATCCTTTGTGACTCCCGTTCTGCTCTTTACCCCTTAGCCTGTTTAAGTGTGACAAAATCTCAGTGACACTCACAATGGAAAAGCTCTTTGAAAGCCAAGTATGAATAATCAGTGAGACCCCGTTAATCCATTTTTAAAGAAGGGAATATTAATGCACTAACAACTGTATCTGCTCGGCATGAGGCAGATGATTCCAGGTCTGCAAAAAGCCTCTCTCTTTCCGACTGGAGCTTCAGCAAGCAGTAGGGGATCACGCTGCACTCTCTGTCACCATGACAACACCATTTCCATGTCCGAGTGGGTGTACTCACTTCATTTAGTAATCCTCAGCGCCCAACACGGGAACAGCTGTGTGCATGCTGAGAGGGTCCAGGCTACCAATCACACCGAAATACACTTAATTACTGAAACGAGAGTTTGAGTGGCAGCGGCTGTGTTCTAACATATACAGTCCATACAGCAATATTAGGTTATGTTTTTCATGAAGTCAAGTTGTTTGTTTTGTGTTCCGTGCAGTTCACACAGGTAACAGCGCGATCAGAGAGGATGAATACATTAAACCTGACTTATGCTTAAATCTTATTTGAGCTTACGTTAACCTGTCTGAGACATTACATCTGTCACCCACACTGCCCACTTTTACACATACACACTCTTCACGTTGACTTCCAGACTCCACAGTGAACAACAGTGATTTAAAAAAAAAAAATTCTCGCCTCAGCACCTATTGAGCGCGTAGGCAGATGAGATGAATTCGGCTCGTCCTGTTGAAGGTGTGTATGAGTAGAGTATTAGAAGTGTTACGTACGGATATGTACCACCTTTATGCAGATTGCCTCATTAATGTTATCAGCTTCCCTTTTGCCAATGGCACTTTTGCTTCTCACTTTTGTGACACAAAAATCCTCTCGCCAGTATGTGATAGGACTCCATCACTCTCTGACACAGTGCCGCTCTTATGTTGACGTGCAGTCACGTCAACATAAGAATTGTGTAGTGACACGCTATGTATTGATAACTTGTATTGTATGGGTGGAAAAGGAAATGGAAAACAATATGGTGGGATCATCTCCCCCGGTCTCACAGTATAGTATGTGGTCCTGCTACTGTTTTATAGTCACAGTTTTCAGTCTCTTTTTGTTGTTATTTGAGCAAAAGTGTGACACGACCTCAACTCGTGCCACTGCGCTGGATTTTCAACTTGCCCGGTGAAACCTAATCGAGGTGCAGTGTTGATTTGTAAATCTACACCACAATTGTTTACACAGGCGGATCCTCACCTGCCAAACTCACTAACACACTCTGTCCCACTCTGACACACTGACAGTGATTTACATGTGGAGATGAGGGAAATGGAAACGCTTCGAAGGAAGATACATCTCTCGATTCTTTTCTTTTCTTCTCTGTTTCCATGGGCCATTGAACGTGTTGAAGAGAGAGCTTCGTGATTGACGCCAGATTGATGATAGATGAGGATGTTCTCTCAATTCACAATGACTGGCTCATTGTCTGTCGTAGTGGTAGCACTCTTTAATTAAAACCAGCATTTAAAGGATTGATGTTTTATTCTTCGATAGCATTATGGAAGACATAGGAGTTATTGCTGTATATATTGAATAGTATAGTATCACACAGTGCTTCTAATTCTACTACAAATAATAATACAATGTATTCACAGGGCTCACAGATCAGGGTGCGGCTGCAAGTGAAATGTTTTTAAATTGTTTTAACCCACAGAGAGCAGTAAAGCAACATATTTCCCTAAGTGCTATATTGAATTATTCTTTACATATTATTCTGTCTTTTTTTTTTCATTTTCATTGATTAGTCTTTTGAGGGGCAGAAAACAAATCCGTTTTCATGCATATTTACTCCCTTTTCTCTGATTAATTCGACTGTTTGTTTGTTTTTTGTTACAAAGAGACTACTTCACAACACCAAGCGTCTTTCCTTTATTAAAAAAATCCCTTGGTTTAATGCTACTGCCAAATAATTTTCTGTCTTCCTTGTATTCTTCATAATGGTGCTTTACCGATACCACTATTATACAAGTGTTTTGTAATTAGAAAACTATACATACAAATATATTCATCAATAATCTAATTCACTAATTCACTAATTCACCCTTAGCAGTAAAATGATCATAGTCAAGATGCCTCCTGACTATGATATAATTTCCAGAATGTGCTTTGTTGTTTTTTAAGAAAACTGCCACGTGCAACACAAACTGTTTGATTCTTGTCTGCTGGCTCTTGTACATGATACTATGACATGTGTGAGGCTACTATAGCTACATATAGTATATTATTCTGGTATTCACTGTGTTGATACTGTACTTCAGTGGCAGTTGGGAAGAATGGGAGCATTCCGGAGCCGCCACACAATCGTAACATGTTCAAGTCTTTTATGGAATTATTATTATGTTACATTTGAAAGCAGCCTCCGCATCAGAGGAGGAAAGTAAAAATGAAAGATTGATTATGCTGCGAAGTGCTGGTCCCACTCTGAAGTAGCACAGCACCGCTCTTCTGAATGAAGTCTATATATTGCAAAAGATTTTTTTAGTTGCTAAGAAAGTGGTGGCTTTGAAGTGAGCATGTCCCCCTTGATACTTATTCCCCAGCTCTCCCAGAGCTGAGTAATATTTTAGGAGGCGAATCTAAGATGTTCATACACTGGGTGTTTTAAGGGGTCATTTCATGTCCAGTCCACCCTGAGTGTCTCAAACAGACCAAAAATCATTTTCCACTAGAAGAGTTTAGATTGCAATTTTTGCTTTTGGTAGTTTTGCTCCTGAGACATTTATAAAGAATGTGCCAATATTGACTCTCCATTTGATTTTTATATTTCCGTACATAATGCATTGGCACAGTGCACAGTGACGTTATTGCAATTTGCAATAATATATCAAGATATGTGAACCATCTGAATAGTTCTGCACTAAAAAATGTAATGCCTGCTTTCAACTTTTTTTATGGTTTTCTATACTTGTTTAATCCTGTGTATGTTTTTTCTTTTCAGTTTGGGTTGAATTGGATGTGGATATCACCTTATCTCCAGCATTTGCAAAATACACATCCAGTGCAATTCATTAAAAGTAAAAATGCAGCTTTAAACCAAAAAGGGCTGACGTAGATTTTTCACTCTAACCAGTCTAATCTGTTTGCTTTAGTGCATTGGAAATGATGGCTACTCATTGAAAGAGGATCAGACTTTATAGTATATGAATAATTAAAAATCTGTTTGAATAGGCTTCGAGCAGTGTCAATTGATTGAATGCACACAAGCCTCACTATCCTGTTAACTGTGCTAATTAACTGTTCTACAGATATTTCTTTTTCATGTATGATGGCTCACTGAACCATATATTTTTAATACTAAGTAAAGATAATGCCCTACCTATTCAATATTGAGGTTTGGATAATGACACTATCACAGCCTTGTTCACATAAAGTTTATTATCAGTCTTACTTGAGAAGTACATGTGGGAATTATGTCTTACACTTATTGTTATTATAGCACTCTGTACCTGATGGGTAAATATTTAGTAGCATCTTTGTGTTTACACAGTATTTGCCTCATTATTCCTCTGGCTCCCTATGCTGTTACAAAGCTGTGACGCTCTCCCCAACAAAGTAAAGAAAAAAAGTCACACAGTGGTGCTGAGTTTATTTAGACAAAGATGTTGTGCATTTAACTTTAACTAGGAATGAATTTTGTTGTAATTTCTTTCGAGGATGTACTGGCAGTAGAAATGTTTGATAATTATAGAATGTTATATATCACGTGTGTTGTGTGTATGTGTTTTAGGTAAATGGGAGATGGTCTTCTAATTTTTCTAATTTTGTTTTATTGCAGGTTAGACTAGAAAACCATTAAACATGCAAAAATCAATTTATACATGCCTGAAATAAATGTACTTTCCCCAAAAGCTCAAGGTGTGTAGAGTGTCATCAGACCATATCTGATGATATCTGTCAGCATCACTCTGGTTATGGTATTTAATTGGTTCCTTACACCAGGAGTCCTGAAAGAGAATAAACCCAGAGTATTATTATTATTTTAGCTTGTTTTATTTTTCACTGCAGAGACTACAGTCTTGTGGGGAAAGGAAACACACTGTGAATGAAAATCTTCAGTCATTCTGGTTCAATTGTGCTTTTGACCTTCCAGCCCCAAGCAAAAGACCAGAATAAACAAATCCAACGTAGCTGTTGGTGGAAAACCTGCTAAAAGCATTGCTGGCAATAAAGCCCATTAACTACTGGTGGAACTGGCAAGGTGAGGGTCTTGCAGGAAGTGTGTACAGCAGGGAGTTTGTGTTCTATGTGATAAAGAAGACTTCTGTTAAAATTCTTAATGACTTATTTTGTATGCTAGGAGCAAACTGTGCTCTGCCATGTCTAGTCATTTCGCCTGTGTAGTTGTGATTTTTTACAGGTTTATTTTTGAAACGACTGGCATTTAATTTCCCAGTCACAAGCAATGAGATTTTTATGACTGATTGTTTTTAGTTGAGAATTATTTTATTTACTTTAATAGGATGATTTGAAATTTACTGATACAGACTAATACATTTTCTCAACATACGAAATAAGAGCTTCCTTTTAATATACTGTATTTCATCTGGACATTTTGCATGATGTTTTCTGTATTTTCTTTATTGTATCTATAATTAAACCCAACCCCCACACTGCAAGAGTACCATTAGTAATCTTCTCAACACTGCTAAGATAGAGGTTTATCTGTCTTTCGTATGAAAGCTGCATTCGTGATTATGATCTACATGTGTTCATACGTACTTCTATGTAATGAAAAAATACTGAAACATTGACGGGTAATGGATACAAAACCTGATAAAAGCTAATGCTTTTACCAGGAGAAGAACAGGCATGATGAAGATGTCGAATGAATTATCGTTCATTCAAGTCAGAGCTTTTCAAACTTATATTGCAAAGAGCAGCTTTGTATAATGTGTGTGCTGGGAAAAAAAAGCCGTTCCATAAATAATAATAAATAACACAAGCTTATCATACTAATAAGTATATAGTAAAATACTAATAAGTGAGTATTTTTGATGATTTAGTGGGCGTTTTTATCCTGGGGCATAAATATATTTGAGGTCAAACTGTCCAGAGCAAAAAACTGCTCTGACAGCATTAAGTTGGTTTCTGTTACTTAACTAATTATTACTACTAAACTTTATTATTTAGATTTCTGCTCAACCATCCCTGCAAAAGTCTGGACTGGATTTTATAGTACATGCTCAAAGGACGGAATCAAACAAACAAAAAGCATCCGCTTACTTGCTTACAAGGCTGAATGGCAAAGAGTTGTTGGAAAATGACTGTGCTTTTGTCTCCACTCTGAACAAAACAAATAACCTCAGTTGGCCAAGTCCAAGGGTAGAGAGGTCATCTGTGTGTATAGGTTTACAGAGATACTGAAGCAGCTGTTGGCATGTTGTGGAGCTCTATAGCCACTGACTGTCTTCCCTAGAAAATCCCTCCTTCTTTACAAAGTGAGATATGTCTTTCACCTTGCAGAAACACAGGCATATAAATATTTATTTGATGTGGAAGTGTTGAGGATGCGAGTGGAGGCATCGGTGCTGAGGAGGGAAGAGCTGTTTAAAATTTCATGAATTCACCAGTAGTCTGGTTTTTGGCACTTACACACACTCTAATTGGCATGTTGCCGTTTTTGTTGTGAAAAAAAAAAACTCATGAATTATGCACTAAAAACAATTTACCACGTGTCCCATTATAACCACATTGTTCTATGCAATTTTCAGCCTGCTATTCTGAAAAAAAAAAGACGTCAGACAGCTCCATTCTCATTCCAGCCCGACCTCAGCTTAGCTAAGGCTCACTCAAACACTCAACCCTCCTACCTTTCCCAAATACAAAACCTCACCCCTTAAGCAACAGCAGGGAAACCACTTGATTATAGCCGTTCCCCATCCATTTTATCATGCTGACCTATTAAGCTACCAGACATACAACTGAGATCTAAATTTAATCTGTAAATGATTTATGCTCAAGTAGAGTAGTAATATAGCTTACATTTATTCTGTGGGAAAGTGAGGCTAAGTGTTTTACATTAATAGTAAATGGTGAGGTTAGATGTAAGAAAACACATGAGGTTAGACCATTATAAAACACAGGCTGTTGTGTTGCTCTCACATTAACCAGGTCCAAATTCCAACTTTTCAGACTTCAACAGTCTTTAATATATCAATGGACGAAACCGCAATGGCGGACCTGATGCATTAAATTGCAAATGTTTGAGTCATAGTTGATTTATATTTAATGGGCCATGAATTGAGATTTACCAGCCACTAGTGCTGAATCAAGTCAAAGACTGTAATTCTGGGTTCTGGAAACAGTCTGCTTTTGAACATTCATCAACCATTGCTTCATGAATTATAGTTCACCAAAATATATATTTAAGAAACAAATTCATACATATAAAGAAGGGGAGTTCAGAAACATGTTTTCTACTCTATCATAATCTTGGGGTTGGTTTATGTAAATGCACCAGGAGTGGTGAACCTCTCTGTAATGCCTTATGGGCAGTGCAGAGTTCGTCGCACATTGATTTTGACCTGTTCTGTCCGACATTGAGAAGGCCAAGTGGAGTCAGGCAGAATGCAGGCGATTTCTGATTCCGTCGAGTCACTGCTCACGCGCCCTTCTTTTTCTGTCATTACACCTAAGATTTCATTAAGAGGTTGCATTCCTCAGTCTGGCAGAGCCAGACAAGGAGACCAGTGATTGACAGAGGAAAACATTACCATGCAAAGGGGGGAAAAAATACAATGAGCGATATGAATATTTGACTAGATGACATAAAAGAATCTTGTAATTGATTTTTCTATTGTTGCTCCTGTTTCATTTATTGAATATGTTCATTTATTTCAGGCAGTGGATTGTTATTGCTCTGCTTATTGTCTCACTGTGAAGTTCAATTTGATCCTATTTTGTGTCTGATGATGATTTTGCAGGTTTGAAAAAAAAGTCCCAAATGTTTTACTGCCTTGCATTTATCCCTTCGCTCCGTTGCACTGCTTAATACTGCCAAATATGTAACTTTGCTATGTAGGCTGTGCTGAAATGAGCTTCGTTCTTGTTTGTTCCCTTCTTGTCAGATGTGATCCACACCGTGGGTCCTGTGGCCAGAGGTCATGTGGGCCTGACCGAGACCAGTAACCTCACCTCCTGCTACCAGAACTCCCTCCAGCTGATGAAGGAGCACGGCTTGAACAGTGTGGTGAGTACATTGTGTGACCACACTCACACACACACACACACACACACCAGAGGGGAAATTGTGTTACGGGCCACCTGAAAGAAATGAATGATATGATTGTGTGTTTTTGTTTGACACTGTGAGAGCCTTCAGTGAGGGAAGCAGTGATTGAAATTTTTAGGAAAATTGGGCAACGGTACGAGAACAAAAGGATTTAGCGTCTTTCATTTTAGATGCAGTTCTGAAAAAGCTGCTTAATCTGCTTTATTTCAACAAAAGCAACAGAAAACACAACAGAATGGCAATGCTCCATGTTTATCACATAAAGGCTTTTCATGTAGACAACTCCGGCCTGTGATTACACGAAAGGCAGGTCTTTGTATCTTGCCACAGTGAAAACCTTGCAGTTTTTCCTTATTGTTCAAGAAGCTGTTATTAGGATGGAGAATTCTGACCCGTGATTTTGTTATTTTTTCTATGTTGAATGTTTTGCAACAAAAGGTAGTTTCGGGTGTTTTTACTCTGGCAAATGTCTGTGTCACCGCCTTGCAACTTTCAAACTCTGGAAAAGCTCTAGGTTTAGTGATTCCGAAGGGCTTTGGATAAGACAATGCCCTCAAAATCCATGGTTGGCAGCAGGCGATCATTCACACAACATCCCAGCTCCGAGCCCTCTGGACTGTATGTTTCTCTCTGGTCCACAAGATATAGGGTTTTCCCTGCCCACAGAGGGTAAACAAATCAATATCACACCAAATAGCCACAAATCACATTTTCTGCACCAGCCTACTGCCCTGCAACCTCATCAGCAGCCGATCAATAGAATTACTTACCAATAAAGAGCGGAGCCATAGATAAGAGGGTTTCATCAAAGATGATGTAAGAAAGTCCTGCTCTGATGATGACTATTTGTAAGTGCCACAGACACCTCTTGGTAGCAATTAAATGGATTGTGTAGCCAGCTGACTGAAGCGGAGATAAAAAATTGTTTTAAAAATATATGAAAATCCCCAGCACGTCTGCTGTTCTTTAAACTTCCCCAGTAACATTTGCATTTGCTACGATACGATCATTACATTAGAAAGTCATTTGCACAATAGAATCATTTCCTCCCGTGGGTTTGAGGTTTCATGGTCACCGGGAAACACCAAAAGTACTGGGTCCGTCAGCTCTCAATGCAGGAACACAAACAACCCAGTACATGCTGTGTTTCTGGTACATTGTAAAGGTTTATTTAGTTTAGACCTATCTCCTGATTTATTTGTCCAACAATCAATTTATTTATAAGAAACACACTTTCTGTTTTTGCTGGGGCAGGCCAGATCCTGTCTAATGTATTTGTACAGCTGCTGTGTGTTGAGAAGACCTTCAGTGAAAACAGGTTCTGTGACTGACTGGCCTTGTAGGATGAAACTAGTCATTACCTTACCGTAGCCACAGTTGTGTCTCCCCCACCACAAGGACAGCAGAAAGCCTCCTTACTAAAGCCAAAGGGAAATAGTTCTTTTCTCTCTTCAAGCACATGTGGCTTTTATTTGATTTGAATCGAGCCCGCCTTGATGTGCAAGACTCGCTTGAGGATCTCTACTCGATGGGTTCTCTCAATTCTTCATTAACAGACAGTGTTCCACGTTTTTGCTTAGCTGAGTAGCACTGAGCTAATTTTGACTCATCTGAAAAGGTTTCGCCATGACCCCTGCTGTGTGAGCGAAACAAGAGATCCCATCGAAGACTGGCGCCCCGCCAAGCGGGTCTACACGGTGGGTGGAAGAGGGGCGCTACATGTCGGAATCCCAGACAGCTGCCGCCCTAATGGGGATTCCAAGGCATTATGAGGGAATGGAGTCAAAACAAAGCCTAATACAAAATAAACTTGAGCATGAATGATTAAAAAGAACCAGAGCTGGGTAGTTAATCCCTGTCTGTGAAAACTGAAAACCATCCGCGAGGCAACAGAACAGTGCATCTGCCACAGTCAGTGCATCAAAATCTTCCTGTGACTGTAACATGTCAGGATGAAGTTTACAGGGAATTGTGCTGCATTTCCTTTACCTCAGGGCAGCTCAGCGTGTAGGACTGAACATTCAACGTTTTCCCCAGAAGTCAGAAATTCAATAGAAGAGCTTTTCCTGTCCCTAAGTGCTGTTATACTGATTTACAGCTCTACAGGGACACAACTTTGGAAGACGGAACATGCGACTTTTCGACAACACAGAGCATTTGGTGGGTTGAGTTATGCAGTTGTTTCTTAGTTATTGGGTTGCATTTATACTGTTAGCACAAAACAACTCAGTTAGGGCAGTGTAGATAAATGTCCATAGGTGCATTTAAGTCATAAAATCTTCCTTATGAGGAATCCGAGACAGATAATATGAGAACTTCAAAATGAACAATCAATTCTTTATTTTATTTTTGAGAAGTAATTTGATTTATGTGAATTATCCGAGGTCAGAAAAGGACATAAATGCTGCATATGAAAAAAACATAAACAAAAAAAAATCTTTTTAAACATTTTACCTTTATGAAAATCATGCCAGAGACTTTATTGAGGCTTTTTAGCTGAAATGTCAAGACAGATTTGCTTGAGTTGTTTATGTGACAACCTCGGGTCCGCAGAGCGTAGTGTTGGTATAGGATGCTCAGTGAGGGATGGCCTTCGGATGAAAAACGATGATCATCCTGGGCCAGGAAACCTGCCGTTTAACCTCCACACTGAAGTCGAGAGTTATCTGGAGCAGTCCAGGTTTTAACACCCTCACTCTGTCCTTGTCTCTGGATACATATCAGATGGCTGGATAGTTTACTGAGTTGTGTTTTCCAAATCACTTGGCTGCAGTCAGTGCGTAGTGGAAGGTGACGGTGTGTGTTTGTGTTCCCGTGCATAAATGCGCTGTGTCTTTTGTGTGAATCCTCTTTGGGAATATACAAATGTGTCTGTGTTGGTTCAATGTTCTTTGCTCATTCTTTCTCTGGCTAGAGGACTGTTATGCTCCAGTGCTTTTCCTTCCCTTTCTTGCTGCGGCTGAAAGAGCAGCAGGCTGTCACAGCTCCCTGGGCTCCGACTGACCACAGCCCACAACCAGAATGCCAGCATTGGCGGCTGGGCTTTGCAACATCACACAGGGGAGCTGTGCAGCCTGTGAGTAGAGTTGCAGGACTGATGAGCAGCACATTGTCAAACAGCCCCCTCCTCTGCTCACTGCTTGTTACACTACACTCTGTTGTCTTCTCCAAGAGGAGGCTCAGATGAGGAGGCAAAAAGTAAATACAGCTAGAAATATGTATCTTTGATGGATTGATTCCAGGCATGAATGTGATAATAACATTGCCTTGCCGGTCGATAGGAGTGAAGATGCTGCAGCAGGCTATTTGATAAAGCTTGGGCGTATTAAATAGGTCTCATTATGGTTGCACTGATATATGGAGCATGCCTTGCTATTATATTATATCTGGAAATGGCTGAGTTTGCTACTCAGCAGTAACACAAAATTACACTGACAGAAACATTAGACGATTACAGATAGAAAACAAGGTTTTCTATAATTTGATTGTGTGTAAGACACTCAGGCTTTAACCACAGACTGAGATCTGCCAGTTACATTATTTTGTGACTGAAAAAAAATGAATTGCATTAAATACTACTCTTTTTTTAATCCGGTAAAATATACATTATCAACCCAAATATATGTGCATTTTACAGTGCACTGTGCTGGGTGTGCATACAGTCAGACCCAGGAGGCCTTCTCACCAAAGAGCTTATACTGTCCATGTAGCTGAGGAGACGGTTAATGCAGGTCCCCTCTCTTGGTTAGTCATGGAAGGCTGCTCAGATTCTTCCCTTAAAGCAAGCTTAGCATCTGTCAGGCAGAAAGACACAGACTGTGTGGAGGGGGACGCCACCATCTGGAAGCCATTCAGCCTTAGACTCTGTTTCATTTTAGAGACCATATTAAAACAGCCCTCAGTCTGTGACCTTTAGAATAATAGGATAGCCGTGTTTACCCAAAACATCATTATTGTTTCATTTAATTTAGCCTTTCTACTGAGTCTTTAGGGAGAGTTCTGTCGAGACAAAATAACAAGGATTTTAGTCTCAAGGCGATGTGACATCCAGATGCAACAAGCGTTTGGGTTGTTGACTAATGATCTTATGGGCAACTGAGCCTCATTTTTGCTCCTAATTTGACACTGACAGGCCGCAGTTTGATGCTTTCTGAAACTATCTGTCATTAAGCGTTTTCTGGCAGCGTGCAGTGGGTTGGCAGCTGTCAGTGTGGACAGTGACTGGGTGGCGGGCTCCGCTTAGTGGCTTCCTCTCCGACTACCAGGCAGCCCTGGAAGTGTTTTGTAGTCATAACACACTGGCTTTGAGGAGATCCAGCAGGGAAGCCACAAATTGCCCGTTGAGAAAAATGCTAAAGGCCAATTGGATTGGAGCTGAATGGTGTAGAATGATAGGATTAGCCACCCTTCTCTATGGGCTCATTCCAAGTCCTCTTGGAGCATTAGCTTCATTCTTCATTCTTCCCTTAAGTATTCCCAAAATGTATTCCCACAAACGATATCTCGTAGTGACACGTCAGCATGTGCAGACCACTTGAAGATGACAGCTGATAGCCCCTACACATCCAGCTTCTTGACATGGCATGGACAGCTACTGAGGAACAATCAGTCCCAGAATGAAAGGGTTGGGTAACCATGCCTCCAAGGTGTCTTTGATACTGACAACAACAGATTGGGGTCGGTGTGGCAGGTTGACTTTTACCTGTCTTTCATTGTGTTTTGGCTGACTGGTTTTAAAAGCATCTCCTCTGTTCACGGGAATATTATAAAACACACTGTAAATAACTTTTACTGTTCCACCTTCATTAATGTAGGTCACTGGTGATATTTGAAAATGTGTTTTTTACTGCTGTATTTAAGTGCACTAGAGGGTCTTTGTCATTATTTATGTTGCCAAACACTACCATATCAAACTTAACGACTTTGTACTCCACCCTGTTCCATTTTGGTATACCAGCACCCCCAAGTGATAAATTAATTTTCATTTATGCACCAAATAGAATGTGCTCAAACTTTTCCTCCGTTTGCTTCTCTCCCCTTTCTCGTAAATTATTGTCCACTGGTGCAAATGACTCCGGATTTAATTATATAATGGCTCAGAGAGGCTTGATTGTGTGTAAACTTGGCTTCTGATCATAGGAAAGTAAACTGGGATAGTAGACTGAGAATGAGAGTTCATATTATTTCTAGTTATTGAAATAGTTCACAATTTAAATTCTTCTATAATTGCATTTGAATGACGTTTTGGTGAACTTGCACTCACAGTCAGCAGCAATCTTGTCTTAAATGTAAGCATAAAAGTATGATTTGACTGATTCCCCCACATTTGTTACATGTTTGTAATGGTATTTTTAGCAGCTTTGGCTTCTCTGCTACAGTATATACCTTTGATGCCAAGCTGCGCTTTGTAAAGATAAGCCCTTATATGTCACAAAAGAGTTTGATGGTGAAATGCTGTAACAGGAAAAGGTTATAGTAAAACCTTCTACTTCTGATATCAGGTGAACATATTTTTCTTCCACCCATTTTTTTCTCTAAAATCTAAAAAATGCGCCTATTGCAAATGCTTCTCTGTGACAGCAGATGTAGTTTATTCGTAAATGAAATTCAACCATTCGAGTCACTATTTACTCTTACTCTACGCAGACATAATGCTCTTATTTCCTGTAGGGTTGTATTCATCTACTCATGTTTATCACCAAGAGAAGATCTGGAGTAGACCCACACATTTAGGTTGAATAAAGAGGAAAAAGTCCAGGACACAGTGAACCACAGAGGATTGTGTTTGTGATTATAACCCATTTCTCTCTGTGGCCAGTCATTGCTCAGATCCCACATCCACATACAGTACCTGCAAGCATCGACAAAGGTTAATTAGACTGAAGCTTTCAAAAGGTCACGCCGCCATTTAAATTAGTCATTGCTATTTGTCTGATCCGAATCATTGGTAACACTGGGCCAATTAGGTCCAATTAGGCTGATTGTGGTTGTGGTGGTCTGCCAACCAGTCCAAGTTAATGACCGTTGGAACCCCACTTACCACATCGCTGTGATTCGGGAGGAAGCGTCCACAACAGTAGTAGCTACAGATGTGGGTAAAGGGGAGGTCCTGTCACGTCACCTTCCTCCGACATTCCCTTCACTCTAGAGAAGACTGCAGAACTTTATGTGAGGTGGAATATTAGGATATGTAAAATGTGACATTTCCACACACCTCAAGAGGGTTTAATCATTTGATGGGGATTGAAGAGGCAATCTCCGGGGTGTCTGCGGGGAGTGGGCTGATGTGAGCATTCTGGCATCTTGATTACGAGCACAGAAAGGCCGTAGCAATCATCAGAAGGACTAAACCCTGTGTCCCACAAAGGCTACTCCACCTAGATGTTCTGTGACAGAAATGGCAGCAGATCGCTCTAGATTAATGTTCGCTGACAGTAAGAAGGGCTCTTCAAATAATTTAAGTACTAAAGAACAGCCAAGCAGTATAAGGCTCAGGCTCAACACTCTGTTTTGCTGGTTGCACTTAATCCTTTTCACTGCTGCTGTACCTGGCTGAGAGTAGCTCCTGGAGACAGTCTCCTGAATTTCTATGAGGCTCATATCCCTCTGTGGTACCATCTGAGAATAGAAGCGACAGTCACACCCAACTGAGTGGCTGTCAGAGGAAGTCGCTGATTAAACAGATGTCTTCCCTGTCTTTCTGCATGAGAAAAGAATGCCATAATAAGCATGCATTATTGAAACAAACCTGAAGAATGTGGGCAATACAGGAGAACAAAAGGCATCATCGTCCATCTTTGTCACTGCTTAACAACGGGAACAAGTAAGTGACTCATTTCTTACCTTCAAGAGGATACAATGGAATGAGGAAAAGCTTGTATCCATCTTAGGAAATAACTGTTAGTGACAGTTAGTTCTGATTGGTAGCATCTTATTGAGATAAACCACAGCCCTGGATGGAGTCTCATGGGCTCATAGAAAGTAGTTTTTGCCTGAGGGAGACAACTATAGAATAACATTTCAAACAGGAGAGAAACATGCATAGAATTGGTGAAAGGACGGTGGTGTCTTGTTTGCTTTGAAGCCTCCTCAGGTAAACCAGTGCCTACAAAATATCAACAAATCTAGCTGTGTCTTCACAGTGTTCCAGAAAGCTGTGTTTTTCTCTTGTCGGTGCCCATCTTAAAAAGAAGAAGAAATACTAATATGAATCCACACAATGGCGGAATTAGGTCTCTGCATTTTCATCTACTCCACACATGAGTACAGACACTTGTCACAGAATACACACATCCGCAGCAGTGGACAATTGTTGGCCAAAACCTGGTATGAAGTGGTGACCTCACATTCCCGAGCTCAATGGTGGCCCAGGTCTGGGATAGTGGCGCTTCACCGAAATCACTGGTCGAACCGGGGTTTGATCCGGCGACCGCTCGGTCCTGAGCTCACATCTCTAGCCTTCTACAGCTTGACAGTTGCTCTTCTATCGAGTAAATCACAGCAATCAAACTCATACTGTAACAGATTGGTGTTCATTGGCTGCGGACCTTGGTGGAATGAGTTCCTGTTTACATCATTATTGTTAATTACCATCTAGATTCAACCTAGCCAAGAGTGGTTGTACTACGTGTGTGTCTGTGTGTGTGTGTTTGTGTGCGTGTGTGTGCGGCCAGTGAAGCCAGACAGAGCTGTCACACTCTTAGTCATCTCATTACCAGTGCAGCAGTGTCCCCCGGTGTAACGGTTCGTGCTGCACTGGTGTGTTTGGTCAATCTTGTGATCCCTTTAAGTCGATGCCAGTGGGTGTGACTATTCAAACACTGTGAATAAACAAGCGGCTATAGGGAAACCCAGTGTGTCTTAGTCATGTACAAATCATCCACACATCTTCGACTTCCAACTGGTCCACAAATCTTGGTGACACATCATCCTGCAATTGTGATACGCCTGGCAACGTTTTCAATTTCACTCGCAGATGGATATTTTAATTAATACTGAGTGAATAGTAATGAGAATGCTGAATCTGCACGTTCCCCTTAATGCACTAGAAATTACAAGGCGAGACATTTAACATGAGGATTATTGTGGAGTAAGCGAGAGAGAGAGACAACATGATTAAGAGTGCTGTTGTTGCAAACATGTTGTGTACAGTATTTGCTCTAATCATGTTTTGTTGGCTTCACCTCAGGTGTGAATCCTAGTTTAAGACCAGTGTTGCATTTAGTTCCGTGTCGAAGTTGCCTCTCTCTTCATTTGTTGCCAAGCGTTGAACCCATTGTTGACCTTGCCAGGGCCATGTCCGTGAAACTGGAATTTTCTGGTCTATCACGAGATTCCATTTCAACAAGCTTGCACCCAATTATCCTTCAATCATAGTCTCCGGTCTTACCGATGTGTTTGGTCGGAGTACAAGGTCTCTGTATCATTGTTTGATACACAGAGGACATTGTTTCTCATTCGTTTCTGGCTGTATACATAAAACTGTTTCAAAGGATGAGCTCAGATGGTATCTCACAGTAAGATGAATGTCGCCAAAAGAATTATTTATTTAGCTATTTGTAGCTTTCAGGCTCAGTAAATATGAGAATTTACTCCAGTAACACCGCTAAATGTAAAAATGAAAAGGAGGACAGTGTCATAGCTTGTCAGGTTAGAGTGATGCAGAAATGATTTAATAGAAAAAGCGAGGGGGCAGAGTTGACTTTCATCGACCTTCTGTAAAAAAAATTCTAAAATCATATTGCCTTCAGTGCACGTAAATGATAAACTTCATCTGGTGTTTGACATTTTATTTGTTCTTACTCATTTGATTCTGGTTCTGTTGGTAACTTATTTCCTGTCGTCCACTAACAGGGATGGGACTTGATTCCTAATTCAGGTATCAGTTTTTTGTATCTGCCGTAAGATGACTTACACTTCTGGCTTCAGGTTTTCCTCTGATTTTTCATTGCAAGTCTTCTTCTACCTTTAAAACGCACTGAGCACAACCCTCTACTGTGTTTTCTCAGTGCAGTGGTTGCTGTGTATTTTATCAAAGAGAATGCATCAGGAAGAGTGTTGACAGATACTGGGAGCCTTTGGAAAGTTTGTAGTCCTTCATGTGGTTCAGGAGTGAACAGTGCATATTGGGATGATTGGTTGGACACACACCCTATATCCCTATATATACACCCTACATATACACCCTATCTATCTGCCGGCCTGCCTGCCTGCCTGCCTGCCTGCCTGCGTGCGTGTATATATATATATGTGTGTGTGTGTGTGTGTGTGTGTGTATACTGTATATGTACACTCAAATGTAAATGTAAACAAGTTCCACGCCCTGCCTCTCATCATTTTGTTATCAAAACCACAGCAGTCTTCACACAGACCGTGAAGAACCCTGTGCGTTGGCAGACACATTAATATATATGCTCTCCCACATAATTCCTTAATCACGGTGCCATTACCCCACACATACACCCGGTTTAGAGCCATTATTATCTCCCAAGGTCACAGCTAACGAGGGCTGACGCACAGTGCCTGGCTGGAGCTGATTGACTCGCACTTTTAAACTGGCTCAATCCAGGCCTACTCAGCAATTCAGGAGGCAATGCAGCACCTCGCGCTGGTTTATGAGCTCGAACACTGCAGGGATGTCTTGCTTTGATGCAGGAGATTGCCAGAAAGGTGTAAGATACTTCTGGAACTGCAAATATTGAATTCCTGGCACTGGCTTGTGTTCAGTCGGAAAATTCAAATTTACTCACCAGGTTAATATTATTAGTTATCAGTATTTAATCCCCGTTGTTGACTCTGTGCCTGACATTTACCTGAATGTTGTATAGTGTTCAGTACATACGTCAGTTACTCTGTGGAAATGTGTTTATTGTTTCTGTGTGTTCCCATGTGATAGAAAATGCATTCAGCAGATGAATGTCGGACACCAGATTTTGAATGTGAAGCTAGTCCTTGAGTTACACCCCAAACCCATATTTTCTCCTGTCCTAAGTTAATTAAAAATTATGCAACATGTTCACACTAAATCATTATGAAGTAATGAAGTAATCATTTCATGGGGTAATTTAGCAGATTAAACATTTCTTTCATTGTCAGCCAGTGACCTTAATATCATTGATGTCACACTAGCCTGTTATGAATGATGCCGCCACTGTTGGGACCCCGGAACAGATTTAAATTTAAATCAGCTATTACTGTACCTATATCTACCTTTTTCATTTGACATATAGATAAATCTGAAAAGCCTAAAGATTTAGTCACCATGCCAGATGCTGAATGAAGTGCCTGCCTGAGGGAGCATGGGGTGAATCCTGTTTCATGGTTTGACTTTTCACACACGCAGAGCTTGGAATACCAGATAACCTCCAAATCTCACTGAGCATATATATCTAATGTCACATCCATAAACCCCTGGTAATGACAATGTGTAAAGAATAAAGTCTGGGTCTATTGTTAAGGTCTTATTCACCTCATTGGAAAGCAAAGAGTGTGAGAGAGAAAACATGTGTATACAATCATTTTTAGACATAATCAAATAGTAACATTAAAAGTATTAAAGCATGAAGGTGAGAAGAATTACAATTATCAAATAATACTTTTTGACTTGTGGCACAGAGCTGGACACTGCAGGTAAAATTCACTTTTTGAAGTGGAGAGCACCAAACTCCTTGGAGTGATGCCAGAGGACACAATCAATTGGGATATGGAGAAAGCACTTTATCCGATAATTTCCTTTGCAGGAAGTGTTTTTTTTATCTGTACTCAGAACACAGAAAAGCCACTGAGCAATTAAAATAACAAGCACGCTACAGTATTTTGGAGCAGTGAAGAGGCTCTATTAAGAAACTGGAGAGAAATGATCTGAGGTAAGTGTGCACATTAGATCTTTTCTTTTTTTATCGAGACCACCATGGTTCTACCAAACATAATAAAAACATACTACAGTCTGCTCCAGTGTCCAGTGTCAAGAGAAGACTTTTTCCTGAGTGACAGACTAGTCCTTTATTCTATAAAGTGATGCAGTAGATTTTTGTTCCAAAAAACACATGATGTATTTGGTGCTGAGAAAATGGTTTTCCAGTTTTAGTAACTAATTAATGCTTTATCAATATTCATGATGAACTCCACATTTAGAAAGCTGTAATTAGCCATACTGTCCTCTGGCCATTTGTGAAAGAAGTTACACATGTAATTCAAATCAAACCATAGTAACAACTTGAGTCTCATAGTTTTCGTCTGTTATTAAAGGTGCAGTAGTGCGTTACCCAACGTGGAAATAAAATATTATTCATATATGATATTAAATCCTACATATAAGACAAATGCTAATTTCTGCAGTGGAATAATGTTAATGTAACTGTTACTGGACATACACACAAAACATGCCACTGGTGCAGGCTACATTGTTGGCCTTGCCTTGCTTCTATGCAGAAGTGAAAACCAGGCTGGGAGACAGGAAGAGCTGGATAGACAGTGTCATAATTCACAGGAGCCACCTGGTGATTCCCTCAGTCACCTTCCCGTTTTCCCTCAGCCAGCTGCTTCCTGTCCTCCCAATCAATCTGCAGTGCCACTGCTGCCGCAAGTCACCGTGACCCAGAGTGACATGTCCCCTCTCCTTTTGTCTGAGATGTCGGTGAGCTGTGCGTCCGTCCTCATCATCCCTCCTCATTTAGAGCTGCACCTGTGCTCGGATGGAGGCAGCAAAGCTTTGCAGCGCAGCTCTGGGAGTTGACTACATTTAACAAAAACCTCATCAACACAATTGCTGCTCTTCTTTATTCCGCTTTGTGTTGCATATTAAAAGTGTTCAATATTAGAAGTTTCTAATTTGTCTAATTTGGTTGAGACTTGTATTATTATGTTACTATTTTTATCAGTCATTTTTATTTTGCTGTTAGATCACCCATCTCACCAAACACCATGGACTTTTTTTTCTGCTGCTGTCCGGAGCATTGTGGGGATTTGTTGTTCTGCTTGGCTGCTCATAGACTGTATGTATGGTCTGGCCCAGGCCCGGGCAGCAGAGTGGCTCCAATCAAGGCCTCGGTGAGGCAAACTTGTCACTACATGAAGGTGACCCTCTCTCTGGATCCTCCGCTCTGCCCAGCTTGCTTGTCAGGACCTGCAGGCGACATGGTCTATTAAGCACTTTAACGATGACCACAGCTCCATGCACTCACACAGGAGGCCCTCGTTCCTTCACATCTTTGTTATGGTTTGAATGCAGAATTTTTCACTCTGTATTAGTATGTTTTACTCTGCATCACCATCCTTGCGAAAAAGGCGACTCAACTTCTATCCAACTTGTGTCAGAGAGGAGAATTTGATTAGACCTGGATTGTTGGGGAGATAAATCTCTGGTGGGATGTAAAGGTGGATACTTTGAACAGACAGTCCTTCAGAAGGCTTTTATACGCAGTAAATCCACAACGCCCCAATGTTTCAAAACAGTGCTTTTACAGCCTCGTACTTTATATCCCGATCCCTTTCTGTGGTGTAAGAGTGACAGGACTACCTGAGGATGGCAACAAGCCTTAGGGAGCACTCCTGCCAACGCCTTCACATCTGTTGATCCCCCATATGCCTGTGCCTGCTATGAATAAAGGTACCGTGCAATGTGACAAGGCAGCTGTGTTACGCAGTCTCCCCTTGAGCTTGGCGACAAGACACCATGAGGTTTAGGTAGCTGCCAGAGGGCTTTGTGTGTTTATCCCGTCGTAATTACCTTCATACAGTGTTTACATCAGCTGACGACTGGGAGTCTGTGTCCTCCTGAATCTCAAACAGAGTGGATTAATAGCAGGTGGGGAACATGGATCAGATACACATTTCAATAATACAATTAAACAATAACTATGCAATATTCATGAACTGTAGCATTAACACACGCATACGCAGCTTTCTGTGCTACTGTTTGTTCCGCGGCATTCCAAGTGGTAATTCTGAGGTAATTTCACAGCTTACAATTACAGCATACGTATGTTGCAACATAACATGTCGCAACTCTGGAACGTGTTAGCTTCAACAGCTGTTGAAGTTAACATGGATTAATTAAAGACATAGCCTGCAGGGTTAGGTTGCAATGTAAATTCCCACAACAGTAGCTAACCAGGCATTTCAAACAAATAGTATTTAACTCTTATGAATAACATGTCAGTGCTGCTGAGACTGTTAAAATGCACCCACACATACTTGCTGTTCAAAATCAACTAGTTATACCTGTGACATTTATTGCTACCTTGCATAAAACATGTCTGCATGACTTTATACACAGTCTGGTTTAATATTTTGTTGAAAAGCAGCAGTGCTTTTATGGAGCTTTGAATGGTTCCAAACTAAAAGCTCATCTAAGAAAACACATAAACTGAAATGCGCATTCACACACTGTCACCTTTCAAGAGTCTTTCCATTTGGAGACGGAGAGGTACACGGCCCTTTGTTTTTGCCGTAGGTGTGAATATCATTACATCAGCCGTCAGTGCAATAAATGTGAGTAGGTGCACTAGCCTTTGCCCATGAGACAATAAAACATATATGGAAATAAGCCGACAGCATGACTAATAGCTTGCGGTTTGAACCATGCGCCCATCTCAGCAAAATGCCTGTTCCCTTTAAGTGAGCCATTATGCTGTTATCAATGAGCCTGCTGCCCCTTTGATCCCTCTTTTTAAGAGTTGAGGATTTTACACACAAAATAGAAACACCTCAGAGAGGGCGTTGGCTCGCATGGTGCCTGCCGATATGCCCAAAATGAGGATAAAATGAACACAAAGGCAACTGCCATTCTCTGTATCCCCTCTGTCCCTAATCCTTACTCTCCCGAGTCGGCGCCTGCCACACCATCATCAGTGCTCCGATCAAAGCGTGAGAGAATGGCCCACGGGTTCGCACAGAGGGGGAGATGACCGCCTCAGACCTCACTATGTCCTTGGACCAAAGTCTTTTAAGGGGTGTGCATGCTCATTGAAAACTGATTCTGTGCAGTGCACCTAAATGGAGCATTGGATCAGTGATCTAGCTTTGTAGACACTCCCTGAAGCTGTTGCTGGATCTATAGCGCAAGTTATGTAAAGACAATTTTAGTATCCATATGCTCATGCAGCTGGAATAAACAGAGGTTAGAACCATACATTATGGTGTGTACAGTAAATATATTTGTACTCATGCCCACGGTTTGCTGCAAGCTTACATTTCCATTACTTAAAATGCACCCGGCCGGTATGTATAGTAAATTGAAAAATAGTGTTTTCTCATGCTAATACGACACAGGCCCTGACCTCGTATCCCGCTACTGTTAATTAGTGTTGGTTGCTCTTACCTCTGGGCAAGCTCAGATTTATGGCTTTATGTTGTGTGCAGCTTTAAAGTGAAAGTGTGCTGCGGGAACCCTGTCTGCCCACAGACTACATAGATAAACAGGCTTTCGTATTCAAACCAAAGTGCTGGTATCCACATGGTTCCCGACAACACGCGTGTGCGTGGCTCTGTGATACTGAATATACCGGCAGCATAGCAAATAAACAAGTAAATGTTGACATGAATACTATAAATTTCATTTTGCTACTATGTTTGTATGTATGATCGATATCCCTACACATTCTCTGGCTTCTAATTTACATGTTGAAAGTAAACTGATATTTCTGGGACATGTTTGGATTATTTGCAGATTTACCAGACACTAATCTGTAGTAGTTTCATTCCGGTACATTCAGTACAGAGTCACCCACGCAAACAATAGCAGTGGACAGCAACAGCTAGCCTTCAACAAGAGTCTTTTTTTCTTAATCCATTTATCCAGTTATCCATGGGTCTAGTTATCTGTCTACCCAGCTGCACTGTTTGTTTCCCTCATGGTCACTCCTCCTGCCTCCCAGTCTACATGAAGCAGCCTGCCTTTATCCCCCAGCAACACCGCATCACACCAGTTCACACAGGCCACGTGTCACTGGAGTTGTGCAAATGGGATGTACCGTGAACCACTGTTGCGGAACAGAGTGTGGTGAAGGCAGTTCACAGAGCACGCTCAGCTTCAGTTAACGAAGAGTGCTCATTAAGCCCATAAAAATTCCCAGTTGACAAAAACATCGAGCTTTGAGTAATTATTCCTAAAGCACGATGAAGAAATTAGAAGAAACCGACTTGAAACCAATGCCACACTGCTCATTTTTGTCTCAGAGTTTACAGAAAAAAGCACAAACATTCTCTTCTAATTGGAAAATGTATCCCTATGATTCAATAATAATTATGCACTTACCACGCTTCTGTGGGGTCACTACTGCACCAGTACAGAGCGTTCAATTCGATTTGCAGTTAATGAGCTCGGGTCTCTTAACGAACGTTCGTTTTTATTTTGTATGTAGTGCTCTGGGAAATGTGGTTATGGCCTATTTTATCATGCCTTATAATTCTGTGGAGATCTTGCGTCTACATTCATCTGGGTGATATTTTAGTAAGCTTTTCCATTTTGCACAATTAGACAGGAATTAAAAACAGTCCAACAAAATGAGTTATGGTGTCTCGTAATGAGCTTGGATGTAAAGTTAGCAGCTATGCACAATTACGTAGGACAAACAAAAGTATCTTAGCACTGTGTTTATTCCAACATTAGGTACCTACAACCTACTTTTAGGTGTAGTGATGTGCTGAAGCTTAAGTGTTGTTGCTCAGTTGTAAATCACTTTGGATATTAGTGTCTGCCAAATGTAATGTATCTGTTGCACTTACATAATATTGCTCCGTCCTTACTCACTTACCTACACCTCAGCCTTGAGGCTTTCAATAGTCCATATCTATTGGGATTTTCTCAATGTTCATAATTAAAGTCCTGATGCCAGTTAAGAATATCATTCAGTGACCGCCTTTCCTCTATTCTGGATGACGACAGGATTTTATCTGAGAATAACCAAATAATTATAATAATAATAATAATAATTAGTCAATAACACAAAATATCTCCTTTGTAGGACAAGGGATTTGTTCTATTTTCACAGTCCTTTCAAATAGTTGCATGTGGAGCCTCACACACTCCAATGTCAGGTTTAAACTGACCTACTGTCAACTTGTGATCAGATCAGCCCAAAACCGACTTTAGTGCCAGTGATGCACAAGGCCAGAGACAGTGGCCATTCATCAAGTCACTTGTCCTCATACGCATGCTGTTCTGTCAGTCAAGAACCAGAGTGGGGCATTGACTTTGAAGCCTTTTTGATATGGTGCTTTTGAAGTGATGAACGACGCCTTGAAAGGGAAGGGAAAAAAAAGTTTAATTAGTAACCTTAGACTGGACGGATACCAGAGGATTTCACATTGCAAGACCAACCCCTCCGCCCCCTTTTTTTCCCTTTTCCTGATTAAATGTGCTGTTGGAGCTGATTTATGAATGGAAATTAAAGTAATGTCCCCTAATTATTATTTTACTTTCATTTAGGTCGACCACGTGGGAATAGGCTGCCCTCGTGGTGCAAATAATAGGCTATATTTTAGGATTACTAAACTTCCAGCTCCATATGCTACTAATCTCTACAGAGACACTTTGACATGCGCTATGGCTGCTTTTACCTTCCTTCTTGTCTCTTTAGCTCCATTTTATTTTCAGTGTTTCAGAGGCATTTTCACTTTGAGTTAGCTCATGAAACAGCTGTTTGATCGACTCTGACAGAATCCTCCCATTCACCGCTTTGATCTTTTTCTTTATGCCTGCCTGTAATTTAGGCTTCCAAAATGCAAATGATTTCTAATGCTACACACTACGATCACATGATCCACATTTCTGAAGTGCTCATTGGAGTAATCACAGGCTGTGGGGGCCCTGGGCGTATTAAATGATCTCTGCTGTGCTGCCGAGTGTTGATGCTCATTTATTCCAAAATCACTGTCTTCTATTTTCTTTACCTCCGTCCTTGGATTCAATCAAAATGCCTCATATGGTTTATAATGTCACGGCTCTTGTGATAGATACAATAAAAATTTCATAAGGTCTTTATAATCATGTCAGGGTGATGATCTTAATCAAAGTAAAGTTCAACGCTTTAAAGGAAGCGGATGTTAAATACCATAAACTGTCCAATAAAAGCTGGTATTCAAATAATAATTAAGGGTGCGGTCTGTGAAACAAATAAAGTTTGGTTGCCACATAAAGGGGAGAAAAGGGAAATTTGCTCTTTAAAGGCACATGGGGGAGTTGATGGATAGTTTAGCCTACAGCTTTTCAGAAATATTTCCAGTGATAAACGATGGCATTATGTCCTACTTTCCATTTTTTCCAACTTGATTTTAACAGAAATCTTTATGGTTGATGAATTTTTACATTAACGGGAAACTCCCACATCAAACAGGAATAGCATCCCCACACATCGAGGTAATGGCCTGTTTCCAATGAACACCTGGTTCCCTCTTCACTTCAGATGAAGACTGCAGACACTAGCTGAAAATGCATTTCTTACATCAAACGACATAACCGGGGTCTGTTATGATGGCAGTATAAGAGACTCTATACTCCACAGTCTTTCTGATCCGACACCTATAGAGCTTGATTTCCTTACGCTAGCACGCTAATCTAATCAATAGGATATATATATATATCCCTCTAGTTGTAGTGGGTTAGCAGTAGGAATGCATCCCGCTGTTTAGTTTACCTGATCTGTTGCTCACATAGTCATTTAAATTCAGTCAGTCGAGTGTGGGTCACATACGGGTCACTTTGCTTGTCCCAACCATACAATTTTTCTCTTTTGTCTTTGCATGACTGTTGCGCAGTGGTCAGAGATATCATTTCATATTGATACTAAGCAGGGGCCCTCATACATAAATATGAGCAGAGGCCCAGTGGTATGTGCCCTCAGTCCTGAGAATTGTCATTTTCATGCCAGTTTATATTGTTAGGTCTTTAACACAGAGGGAATGAGTGGCACCAGTGGACTCTGCAGACACTCACAGCAGTGTGAATAATAAAAAAAAAGAACAAGTTGAAATCAGAAGGGGTGGGGTTGCAAATACTACACATTAGTAAACAGTGGCATTAAAGTTACATGAGTGTGTGTTGGTGTGTTCTTGTGCGTTGTGTCTTTGGGCTTCAGCCTGAACAGCTATACAGCTGGTCATGGACCAATGAATCAAACAGCCATCAGACCGTTATCTGCTTGTATTTGCTCCACTGCTCTGCCCTACCCACAGGCTGCAGCATTTACACCTTTTCTCTGCCCATTCATTTTACCCCTGTCATGGGTTTGACTGATGGACGCGCTGTGCAGCCTGTCTTTTTTTTTCACCTACAATACTGCACCCGTTGCATGTGCAGATGGAATGGGCGCTGTGGAACAATGAAGGCAATCATGGAGCTTCATTATATTCAAAGATTTAAAATGTCCATCTGCCACAGTACTGTCTCGATCTTTGAGTAAAACTCAAAGATTAGTTATTGTGGACAAAATTAGCTGTTAGGGCTCAGAGTTGTGTCTTGTACATTGAGCCATTTGGAAATAAAGTAATAATGTTATTTTTAACATTATACCTGTAACATTAATTTATCCTGGGATGCAAAGATAAGTAATCGCAAAGACTACAGAATAATTTTTAAATTAAAATGTTACATGTGAAATTGTGCACATTGTTTTGTTAATGCGTATAGATCTCTTTCTTTAAACTACACATTTCACATTATGTTTAGATTAGAGTAAACCACAAAACCTCACGCTATGATCACAGTCTTATTTCAGTATTAACATTTGAATTAGATGGAAACACTGTAGCGTGCCATTTCTTTAGCCTGGATTGTCTTTTATCTCCCTTCTATTGCCTGTTACCTGCTCTTGCTTAGGGAAAGGTGGTAGCATGTTTTCATACTTTATTGCAGACAAGACCCTGGAGGAGCACTCTTCTGTTTTATTCATAACAACAAGGAATCTCCATCATTCAGCATCAAAGGCATGTGCCAGAAGCTTAACATAAAGATGCTGTTTTTCAGTGTTATGTAAGTTACCCTTGCATGTAAACACAGCCAGTGATGGCGAGTGCTTAATGCACTCGCAGATATTATTGTGATAATAGTTGCATGTTATCAACGCAGATATAAAATCGGCTTGTGGGTTTCGGGCAATTAGGCGTCAGGTTTCTCGCCCTATGCATTTGTCTATCCTCCATTTCCCATAATGACACTCAAACAATCAGCGTGCCCATTAGAATATGGAGTGTAGCATTATGCAGAGTGAAAATGTGTCAAGGTATCATGTTTGAATATCCTGATCTGAATCTACGATGTGCTCCTCCAGCAGCAGCAGCAGCAGGTAGCAGGTAGATTTAAACAGGCATGACCTACCTGCTTAAAGAATTACAGCAGTCAACAAAGAGGATTGTCTTGGATTCTGGTTCTGATACGGATGTAAGCCCGCGCTGTGGCAACACTGCTGAATAATAACATACATCTGGTTGCATTTGCACATGGTCTCCCCTCGCTGCTGAGATTTATAAGCATAGCTTCCATCTGCAAACAGGCCAGGAGGCTTCAAGCTATGGGGGCAGCACCCGGGGTCCAGTGCTATTTACTCAGCCAACCGAGACGAGGTGCTCCCCCAGCAGGCTCCTGCAGTCACTGTGCACGTGCATGGATTTCATGCACTTACCTGACTGTTGATGACTGTCCTGACGTGGCTGCTGTATGGGAGGGTGACAGCTACAGCGGGACAGCCGCGTTTTGCCATCTTTACTGTGTCGATTCCTGCTGCTTAACAAATGACTCAGAGCTGCAGGCTATCGCGCTCTCAGTGGAACAAGATTGAATTAGTTTTATGAGCCCCATCTTTGCAAAACTCTAGTCACACTTCAATAAATCATTGTTTTAATAAGCTGTTAAAAAAAAAGAAAATCCAATTCCGTAAAAACATTACGGTAAATGCGCAACAATAATTAACACAGCATTCGCTAACAAGGAGCATTGATAACAGAAGTAGAGTTTTGCTGGAATAAACAATGCGGCGTCTCTGTGCTGTGTTTAATACACTGTGAGTTGAATAAGTGAGCGGAGTCTCAGAGAGGGAAGGTGCTCCACTTTAAAGCTATGTGATAGATTAAGGAGGAGCTCCGGCAACAGAATAATTTCCCTGGTGACCAATTTCCGAACACTCCCTAAGCAAAGAAAATCAGCAACAAGCCAACATGTCCGACACAGGGTGCAGGCGGACGTGCTGACTCACTTCTAATGAGCAGCCAGAGACAGAAATAATAACCTAAAGTAGGAATCATAGGTCATGACTGCATAGTATATACTGCTGACTGTCCTAATTAACACAAGACCTTATGCTGTGCGAGCTGATGCGCAGGTATGTATGCTAACAAATATCACAATCACTTCTACAGTGGCCCAGTGTCGAAGGGAAAGAACAATGAAAAATGGGCTTTGTTTTACAGTTCCAACCTGTGGTGACTATTGAAATCTACTGTAGCAGTTTTATTACATTCACTTGGAGTTTTCCAGCCTTACATGTCACATGTTACAGGACTCGTGTTTCTATAAATAAGGTACAACTCAACACTAACAACAAAAATTCTCCTCCACATTCTCGTTCAAAGTTGTATATTTAATATCTAAAGCTTTTAAGCTTGAGAGTAACATTGAAATGGTTGATATTTACAGATATCGATTAGCAGTAAGGTTATCATTTGTGCACACCTCAGAGTAATTTATTACCTGATTTATTAGATGAGTGTTGATACTCTCCGCGCGTCACCGTTTCATTGGATGTATACTTCTTTCTGCCTTTGGCAATAAATGTCCTTTAACCAACATGTGCCGTCAAGGCGTCAGATCTTTACAGCATCCCGTTAAGTGATTACCTGATGCATTTTCACACCAGAAAGATCGATAGCCCTTAATGGATCAGCCAGGGTACTAATAAAAAAAGATTTGAAATGCTTGTGCTGATTGGTGTGTCATTTTCACAGCTTGTGACGTGTTAAGCTGTTGTTGTTGTCAGAGCAGAAATTCAAGTTGAAGAGACTGACAGCATGGACTCTCAGCTGAGAAAGGATAGTGGGGCTTATTTGGCAGGAAATAATATTCATCTCGTCTGAAGATGTAATTAATTCTATTTTTTTCTTATTATTATTACACACTGATTCCTCCTGCATCACCTTTTTTGGTCGTGTGTTTGTCTTGACTGGTTGCAAATGTAAAAGCTTAATTCAGAGAGTAATTAAAAATACTGAGATTTTTACTGATGTAATGTCAAAAAATGTTTTGATGCATAATTTTAAATTTGCAGTTAATTTTGGTTTCAGACACTATAGCTCCGTTTTAGATTTGACCATTTTGTGGTCGCAGGATCAATATGTATCTGAGCCATGGGCAGAGCCTGGCACAGGACTAAAAATGGCCACGCTTCTCCACGCTTCATCATCTGTGGTTTGTGTCAAATCCAGACATTCATCTGGAAAGGTCAGAGCTTCAGTAAAAGATTCAAATCACCCCAGACGAAAATGATTCACCTTGACAGGCGGAACCTGAAAACTGGTAAATAAGAACACAAATGGAGGCTTATTGCACAAGGACAAGTTGACCACTGATGCTTTGGAGAAAAAAGTTGCATTGAAAAAAAAAATATATATATATATTTTAAATTTCTAAATTGTTTTACTTTCTTCTGCGAGATTAGAGACACACAAGATCAGGACCATGACAACTTGTTTGTATAATTAGGTTTATATAAAAGGTGATGCTTTTATTGTCTCTCTCTTTCATAGCTATTAATTGTTTTGTTTTGTTTGCTCTAAAATGAAGAGATCTTGCCACAGCAGCTCACAACAGCGTGCTTCCAAATACACCTTGATGGGGTCAGTGTAGAAACACAAACTGCACAGCTTGGTTCTGGCTCCAGCAGAAAGTGACATGCGGCTGTAGTTCTTTGATGAATCGTTGTGGTGTTCTGTTCTATATTCTTCCATTTGTGAGCAGCTACTGGAAATGTTTTCCTTTTAAAAAGAAATATGCTATCTAATTATATAAATGTTGTGACCACGCCTGTTGATGAATGTAGAAACTAAAGCACATATTCAGCTGCTTTTGAGGACAAATGGGACCTTTGAAAAAATCCTTTCTCTTTACTGTTTATTAATATACTTAAAAAGATGAATGTGAAATGGGGAAGCTCACAGCGAGGCCTATGTATCATAATATATTTGCTCACAGAGGTAAAGAATAATGAAACTATTTTCAGCTGTAAAGCCATACTTGAATAATATATCTGTTGCAAAGTGCTACAAAGCAAGAACTATTACGAGGTGGTTACTTTTTATAATCTTTTTGGAAAAGACAGCCATAAATATATGCACATTTTTGCTCTTTAGATAACGTAAATATCTGTAATATTTATTCTCATTCTCCGCATGGCTTCTCGGTTTTGTTTGTGTGTGTCCTTGCACTGTGGTGGTCGGGGTAATATTATTGATTTCTGGTATTGATCCAAAAGTGGCAGCAATGACTGTGATTTTGTGTTTGTTTTTCTCATCATTTGAATCAAATGCACTGTTAAGAGACTGAGTCTGAGTCCCTATTGGCAGATTTTTATCAACTTCACACAGAATGATATCTGTCCATTTGGAAATGTATGTAATGTATGAAATTAAAGACATGTATCAGAAGGCTGAAATACTGTTTGATTAGCAGAGTAACCTCAGCCTTGGGGCAAGTTCTTTACACATCGGTGAACGAGATGGTCTGTGTGTAAGATTAGCCTGTAGGCAACAGACAGGATCAATCAACCTTATTTGAATATTCATGTGATGGAGATTATTAATCATCCAGCTCGACAAGAGTCTAATCTACTGTGTTCTCAGGCAACATATGCAAAGCGACTGTTATGGACATCACGTACAGGCACAAAGTACTAATAGGCCATATCGTTCATTGAGGCAACCGCATATGATAGAATTTTATCCAGCAGCTTCTCTAATGCAGCAGCCTGATTGTGATTATCCATCAGACATGTGTGTAACTAGGGGCGTTAAAGTCGAGTACACATTTAATGTGTTTTGGAAAGCCAGCTGAAAAGTGAACAATATAAAGATATGTTTGTGTTTCTGCATTGTGCGCTGAGAGCTGGACTGTGGTTTACAATGCAGCCGTGCATTAGCATGCAGAGATCTGGGCAAATGGTTCTGTAAATTGCTCCTCCTGGGAATGAACAACTGAGCAGTAGAGGTAAACAACACAGGTAAAGAGTATGTGTCCTACAGTGGCTAAACAAGTTTGCAGATGCGCTGTAGGCAGTTGTGCAATATCTACCCTCAGTTGTCGATGTTTCCATTCAGCTGCTGTGGATTTCATTATATTTTAAGTAAATGACAAATTATAATCATTTGTCACATGTTATTTTGGATCATGTTTTGACTGTAATTTTTTTCTCTTTTGCACAGGCATTCCCGTGTATATCCACTGGTATCTATGGTAAGCATAATATTCTACTTTTCTTATTTAATTGACTTTATTCTTTATATTTTTCCCTTTCACTGTTGACATGTTACATGATCTGCACACATTATCATTGGAAACCTGCTGCATGTTTGCAAAGGTGACTAAATGTTCATGATGGCGCATCAAGCGAGGGGCTGCACAAAGTAAAGTAGTTACTATATTTACAAGGCTTTGACTTTGACGAAGAGTACGGCGAAGCATACCAACAATTTCACCTTACCCCATGTTGCACAAAGACACAACCTTGTGTAAGGTTAGCGAAATGTAGACAACGTGCAACGCTTGTGCTGTCTTATGGGACCAGACCTGATATCCAGCAAGACATCACTGGCAAGGAGCTGGAGTGCTCATTAGACGTAATCAAAGTCACTTTGAAAACATGCCATATTTGTTGATTTAAAAAGTTTTGATGGCAAAAGGTGTTAAATGCAGGGAAACTACTAATTAGTAAGAACATTTTTTAAAAACACTCTTTGCTTTGAGGACAAACCTTATGTTGTGTTTGTTAGTCCACATACAACAACAATGTGGGTGGAAATACACAACTGCATGTGCATGACTAGCTAGTCCACATAGAAAGATTCCTATACTTCGTACTCAGCATTGTGTTACGGCTGGGGTGCAGAGCAGGTTGGGATCAGTGACCAGGCGAGTTGGGTGAGAGAGAAAAGCTGTTTTTATTTACAGCAAGGACCACAAAAATTCACAAAAAATCAGGAAGGTTCCAAAAGGGGAACGAACAACAAAATGCCGTGGCAGGCTTGGAGGCAGCGAGTCCGGGTGCAGCTCGAGGAGGAAGGCTGCAGGGAGAAAAACACGTAGTCAGAAAAGCTAAGAGCCAGAGAGCTAGCAGAAAAGGTAACTAAACAATCACCTAGTGATCGCAATACTCCAGCGTTGAACACAGGTCCGCCAGAGACATAAATAGGAGACCAGGTAATCACCGAATGCAGGACACCTGTGTGTAATTGACCACACCCGGACTCCACCTCAGCCACGGCAACCCCTGCAAGACAGGGAAAAGGGAAACAAAAACCACAGCAACCAACACAGATCATGACAAAGTGCACATTTTGCAGCAGTATCCGAGATCTCATAGGGACAGTTTTCATTTCAGCAACACAGACTAATGACGTAAGAACCATCACAGTGTAGACCGAAACTGACAATGATTGGTCTGTGGACTCGAAGATGATCATCTTGTCTCCTCAGTCTGAAATGTGTAAAATGCCAGGTTCTCTGTCCTCAAGCACCCTCAGACACATAGAGTCAGGAAGCAGATTATGACCTTGCTAATATTCATAATATGAGAATGTTGTTGTTGACTCAAACAAATGTGTATGTGTTCACACTATACATGGCGCTCGCATATAAATGGCATCTGATTCACTGAAGATGAGATTGAATATTGAAGTTAGTTAGTGTAGTTGAGTTGAAAGTCTATGCATGTCCGTTCACCTGCTTTACAATTCATATCATTTGTATCATTAGGAAACACTGGAAGTTTGCATCGCTGCATGCTTTTAATTTAAGTGGGTACTTTCCGGCACTGTTAGTGTAAATGAGCACAGTCACAGCTGACTTATTTAAATGCACTACCGCAAATTAAGACCCGATTCTGGGCTGTTTAACTATACGCGCACACATTTGCAGCTAAATTGCAAACTGCAAGTAGACCAATAACCATAATTAATTGGCATTTGAGTCTTACCATTATCATACATGCCATGTAACTTTGCCTCTTTAAGTTGTGTTGCTCCTTCTACCAGGGAAAATAGTGCCATATGTGATTTCTGAGATGCAGTCTGTCACATTCCAGTGCAACACAAAACTGCTCGTTAAAAATAGATGTAAATCAGTGGCAGTTGTGCAGTTTGGGCATAAATATGTGCACAGTGCTTATATCAACAAGTGTTCCAGCCCAACAAAATATGATGGTCGGAAAAACCAATAAACATAATCTGAAAATGCAATCATGCAGCTGCTCTTCGAACAAGAGGGATGTTTTCACACTTTGCATGTGCAGATTGAACATAGGAACAGCCTCACTGCAGATAGCATAAATAAAATTATACATATGCCAGATGTGTGGAGTAAAAACTCATTATATTCCAATACCTGGTATGAACATGAGGCAGTTTTACTGATTTTTTAAAATGTGCATAAACATGTCCACATTGAAACACTTTGCATGCATGACTTATTTGTTATTCTCTGAACATATGTTCTCTGAACATATGTAACATAATATAGTGAGGTGTTTTCCCCTCAAAGTCTTTTTCCTTTATCAGCACTGTAGTATGACTAACTGGCAGCTGTCGCCACACTGCGCACGAAAATATAAAATATTAAACATCCCAACACACAGTCACATTATTAGTATGCACTGATTGTAAAGCATGACAAACTGATGCTGGGCTCATTAAAAGGGCGATAAATACAGAGTGATTCCCCTTTTTCTTTTTTTTTTCACCAAGTTATTAAAATCCAGGATGTTGATATGATCTTAGAGTGACTGGAGCATTTGCTTAGACGCCGCCTGAGTTTAAGCAAAGTATAAGGATCTGAATAATTGAATGTTCCCTGACAGGTAAGAGTCTATGAATAGTCCTTGTATATGAAATAGTCCTGATATACAGCGTCGCCTACACTTGTTAGTGAGCCCTGTGTGTAGTAAAAACTGCCTCTGTGCCTATAAATCACGAGATGCTTATAATTACACTGTGCACATGGTGCTGGATAGAACACTTCCCTCTTGGGATATTGAACATTCTGCAGCCGTCGTTTTTTAGTTTACAGTTTACCACACGGCATCTCATCATTTCTTCACCCCGTTGTCTTTCTCTGGCAACCATCTGTACAAGCATCTTAAAATTAATAATAAAGTCTCAATGATGAGGGGCTTAAGCTCTGTTTTTTCTCACCACCGTCACGTTCCCTGTCCTTTTTTTTCTCTCTCATCACCTTGTTGGTTATTTCACTGCAAAATTTACAGTCTGTGATAATAATTTCAGCAAATATTAATTTCCTCCCCTCATATTTTCCTTTCCTTCATAGGAGTTTCCTGCAGCTTATTGTGCCAAAATCGGAGCATTTATTATGCTGCATTTCCATTTTTTTCTGCAATGTTGCTAACATTAAACTTTGCTGTGGCCTGACAGTAATTATTAAAACTCATTAGTCACTCCTTAGTGCTCAGAAACCACTGCAGGTCCTCACCATACTTGCAAATACCTGTCTCATTAGTAACTTAAAATTTGCAAGACCACAGTTACTACTATCTGATGGAGCAAAAATACATAGTTTTCAACATTGTGAAAAGTAAAGTTTAGGTGCATCTTTGAAATTGATTTGTGGCATTTTTGAAAAAGGAAAACCTATTTTGCAATAATGAAAGCATAGCACAAATGAATGAGAGGGAGGTCTATGTGTACTATGGTAATGACAAGGGCACTGCTTATTGCTGCTTAGTGCTGGTGCTGTGGGCCCCATTGCTAGTGGTAGCCCATCATAGCACTCCATCAGCAGCCCCTCACATCAAAGGAATATGCTGTTCAGAGCCAGGAATGCAGTGAAGGGGGGGATTAAACAGTGTTCAATAAATAAACAGCTTAGCGCTTCCCACAACGGCATCGCCACAGAACAACACAGCTGATTAAGACTGAAGATCGTCACACAGCAGAGGGCAAATAGAGGTGGGACTTTGAAATGAACTACAGTAAAGTACAGTGCTATGATGTTACTCTCTATTACTCCTCCCTCGGCCCCCTGGGTCCCGCCGTGTTCTGAAAAGGCCCCTGCTCTCTTGTCAGGTGTTTTGACACTTTTGCGTTTTCGATAACCTTTAAGGTCAGCATCCAGTTCAGCAATATAAGCAAAGGCTTTTATTTTAACGGGCACATCTGACGTCTGATTTCTTTGTCTACATTTCTCTCTCTCGCTGTCTCTGTAGAATACGTATAACCATAGACATTTAGTTACATGCATACAGTTTATACATATATACACATAGTTTTGTGTACATGCTCCAAGTTAATATACTCAGTCATGTGTGTTTGACCCATTTCCTCAGGTGTAGTGTGGTAAGAAAACAAATGTGCCCCTAACATCATGACAGAGAGGAATCAGGAACAAGTTATCCGAGGCCTTTGTGGAGAGAGAAACAGATTTGTCAGGACAGCTAATGCTAATTGACACTCTCACACACACCTCCATTTTCCAGGAGAGTCAGTCACCAATGACAGATGATGGCGGAGCGGGGAGGTTGGGTGTAGCAGAGGTGCGCAGGGGGTACCTCAGACGCTCGGAAAGAAAAATGAGGGCTCACACTGTGCTGACAGTCCAATCCCTCAGTCCGGCCCATTAGGCACAACAGAATTTCTGCACGAATAGTATGTCGGAGGTACCACCCATAAACAAACTAGTGCCCACCGTGGGCCATGAGGTCACCCAACATGATAGAGGTTATTAAGTGCTGCCCCTGTTTGCACATCAATCACAGCCACGCAACCCCGCTTTAAATGGATTATTCCATCCAAGGAGGAGACACCTCTCAATGTCTCACAAGATAAGTGCCAAGAGTCCAACTACCTCAACTTAGAGAGGTCATTTACTCTTTAGTATCCCCGTCTCTCCTGTGCCCCCCACCCCCCCCCACCCCCACCCCCACCCCTCATGCATTCTTTTGTCTCTGGTAGTCCTTCGCTTCGTCCTTCCAACATGTCTGTCTGACATACATGCCTTCTTATACAGGCAGAGATTCTAGCACAGGCAGTGTCGCATACATTAAAAAACCCTCATTTCATGATGCATGGTGGACAGTTTAGCCTTGTGGAGATCACACCGCAGCGAGTGCTGAACGTGCACTTTTCAGCAGCGGTGTAATAAAGTGTACAGGTGAGGAGGCGTCTGCTGAGATCAGGCTCAGCATGAAGAGGGCTCACCGGCACGATGCTAAAGCAAGGACACCAACTATTATTTACCCGGCAGACGCCATCAACAGCGTATTTACAACCCTATTAAAACAATCAGAGGCCCTGAACGCAGCAATACTGCTGCTCCTCTTCGGGCCAATATCTGCCTGTTTACTGCTCCCATCCCCCTTCCACTCATCTGTCTCCGTGACAGATCTAAAGATTGTTGACAGAGGACTTTTTGCACTGACTGGTGGCTATGGGAGATATGTGGATGTAATCCAGCCAAGCTCTACTGGTATGTCCACACTGCTTTTCTACTGTATTGTCCAGATCAAAGGTTTCAAAGAGCGAAGAATTTTTTATTTTATTTTCTTGAGTCGGCATCATGCTCTGGTTCTCTTCATCCCTGTCTGGGATTAGGAAGGTCGGAGGCATTTATGGTGCCTTATCTCATGAGAGTGATGGCTTCCCGCTAGCCGGAGATGGCCCGGGCAAGTCCCCTCTTCCCTTGAAAGAGAGGGTTTACCACAGGGGGCTTAGCCCAGCTGGGTGGGGAATTTCAAGGTACATATGGCGAAGGGCTGTATCAGTGGGCAACAGAGTGTGAGCTCAGAGGGAGCAGCAGCTTCGTCACCCATTTAACTAAGTCACACACTGTGCATTGTATTCAACACTCGCCTTGCTCTACCATTTTCATGGACTATGAACCAAACGTAAAAATTCGTCCATCCCACCGGACGATAGATTTCGGCCTTTGAGAAACTTGCGTGAGCATTAAACTTTTTGTGTATAATACACTGTCCAGAATGTTTTTAAAAAAGTGAAATGTTAGGTGTTAATTTTAGCATGTAGGACAAAGCGCGGCGTCACCTATATGGAAGGTTTCCAAGGAAGGTCATCATCTGTTGTGCCACAGAGGCTGCTCCCTTTCTTCCTACCTCATTCTCTGCTTGTCTTCCTCACACCGCACCCTCCCATCCCTCTTTGTCTTTGTCTCCTTCTGTGGGCTGCAAAGTCGGTCATGGTCACAGCCCTGCCATGTCCCAGAGTTGGTGTGGAGAGGAGCTCCAGGCAATTTGACACCAACACTTTGGCATCCAGAGTCCTGGGGCGCTACTTTGTCCTCCACCCCACGTCACCTCACCTCTCCACTGGGCCTTAATGGGGTGACAACCCCCCCCCTTCCAGAGAAACACAGCACTGACGCTCGAGCATCTCTCAGCTGTGCTACACTTAATGATTTCCTCCTGCTGCCCAAACCACACGCAACCTATCTACGTTGTAGTATAATGAATTTAAATGATTCCGCATTGCCTGTTTTAACAGTCATCTCCAGTGCAACAGACAGATTTTTGTGCTTTGTTTAATTTTTTTTTTTAAATGACCTGATACAAGAAGGTTCTTTGTGGAAAATATTAAAGTCTCAAAAACAGACACATGCATTAAAGAATTATTGCAAGGGTATTTTTATTTTATTTATTTTTTACTTCAGCAGATTTCCTGGGGTTACTGTGCCATTTGAACACCGGTGGGGAATTTACAAGCGGCAGACGCTGCAGCCCTCAGGCTATACGCAACTTCCAGGTCGACAGCTCATCAAAATGAATGACGAGTGTTGAGATGTGAACTTGACCAACTGAGGGGGGAAAAAAGAGTGTAGGACCAAAAGTATGATTTTTGTATCCAGGGAAGGAAAGATGTACTTGTGTTTTTCAAGAATTCCGTCAGACTTAGGCCACACACACAACAACAAAACAAGTCTGTATGTGCTAAAAAAGTGAAAACGCCCAAAAATAGCAGCTGGTTGTTGGATTCTCACAATATTAGCCCACTCAGGAGAAAGGAAAGTGGTGTGGTCTGCAGTATGTGCTGCCCATATATTTGCAAACAAACAATGGGAATGTATCATAGCACAGACACCTTTTCAGCTTGTTGCATTTCTTCTGCTTGCTTTATCAGGTGAATGCAGCGACTTCTCACTCCTTCTCACCACTGTGAAAAAAAGAAAACGCCTTAGCTACACAAGTTTGTGTGAAAGTTTGGATACGAAATAGTTGCCATGTTGGCAAAAGGGAGAGCAATGTGCTTTCCTGTTCTTAAAGCAAAAAAAAAAAAAAAAAATCCCCCTGAAGCAAGTACGCACATTTATATTATTTTTCCCCGTGTTCCAGTTCAGTGGATATTTTTGAACATGAACTTCTCCTTCCAGCTTTTGCAGTCTAGACCGAGTTGGCTGTGATGCAAACTGGGACCTGTTTAATTATGAACCTGAATATACGGTATGTCTACATTTGAGTTTTAACATCTGAGGCACCTCTGCTTTCTAGTTTCATGTGAAATACATATAAATATATCCTTAAGTCACCAGGGTCCCATACGTACACTGATAGAGTATTACAGCTAAAAGAAAAGGAGACTGAGACTGTGTCTCTCGGTTGCATCAGAGATTAGAGTGGTCTGTCTTTTTCTTCATATTAACAAAGGTCCAACGTGCCTGAGATCATAGGAATAAAATGTGTGAACTCTGGTTTCAGACGAAGCTTCCCTTTGGCAAATCTGAGCGTGCTGATACATGATCCATGATACATGGATACATGAGACATGGATGAAAATGTACCTTTTGTCTAAAAGGAAATTAAACTAACCCTTCATTCTCATATGCTTTTTAAATATGCCTTAAAATAGGAAATTAGGGAATGAATAATTAAAAAAACTAACTGTGAAAACCTTGCTCACAGTCATCTCAGGTCAGATTTGATGATTATCTCAACTTAATTTTCCGTTCCCGCTAATCTTAATTTTTTGTGGTGCCAGAATCTTGCCTGCTGTTGCCATCAGCATCACTGTGTGTGCTATGCAAATGTTGCTTAAACACATTGTACCAATTTACCCATTTGTTCACATGGCACGTGCCACAGTTCCCCACCTCCGCCGGTTGCTCTGTTCCGCCTGGTGATGAAGTGGAGGAGCCATCAGCAGAAATAACACTGCACCACCTGAGTCCTCATCAGAGGCGCTGTGCTGCACAGATCCCATCAGTGCGTCTCACTAAGACAAATCTCCCTGTGCCGTTTTTATTCCCAGCATAAGACAGAGTCAAGCCGAGTAGTGCGCGGACCCCGGAGGGGTCTTGCATCTCTGTGCCTGATCGCAGCTCTCCCATCATCTCTCTCACGTCCTGACAGATTAGCCCTCACTGAAACCTCCACACACCTGAGGAGGCAAAGGAGAATAAGGAGAAGGTTTTCACAGTGTGCAGTGAACATATTAAAGAGTCTGCTCTATAAGGGTATTGTTAAATCCGCGTCAGCGATGCTGTGACTGTTTTGCACATACAGACCCTTTCCAAAAAATTAGAATATCATGGAAAAGTTGTTTCATTTCCATACATCCATTCAAAAAGTTAAACTTTCATAGATTATAGATTCAGGGCCCACAATTTAAACGATTTGTTTATTTTTACATAATTTGGGTTTCCAGCTCATAAAACCCACGAAAACAGGAATTCAAAAAATTAGAATACTGTGAAGAAATCAGCATTTACTTCTCAGTTTTTGCAGAAAAAAAGAAAGAAATTAGGACGACATCAAATCAATGAAAATATGGTACTTTCATAGATGCCGGAAGTATCTGTATCTGTTTTTCAGCAGTTAAACCTGCTTGGCCTGTGTGACAGGGACAGAGCGAGGTGGAGAGAGGGGATGTTAGGAAAGGTGAAGGGAGAGGATACAGTGAGGGAGACAAATGATGAGAGAGGACCGCTGATGAACTTGAGCTGCTGCTGTCGACCTTGATGTTGCTGCTTGAGCAGAGTTTTCCGCTGGGCTGCCCCCAGCTTTTTTTCTGGCTTTTCATCCTTTCTTTGGTTTACATCCATCATTCTACTATTTCTGTTCTGTATTTCACTGGCTGGTCGCGCCCCTCTTTTCACTTCTCTCTCCTTTTTAGACCAGCTATGAGTAATAGGTGTAGTCCTCACATCGATAGCACATTTGTAGAAACTCCGCTCTGAATAGAATGAATGTTTTCAGTGACATCTAACCACTGCTGGTGACCAGTGTATCCTATATTATGAATCAGTGTCTTGTAAAGCAGAGATGCAGGTCCTCACTTCTTAAGCAGTGTATTAATTAATTTTATTTCAGTCTTATGTGCTGACTTTTATGGCACCTCTCGTTATGATGTATGCGCTTCCTTAACAGCTGGTGCTGGTCTCTGCGGATCTACCTTCCTTTCGCTTCCGCGTCTTCTGCACATCTGTTTGTCTTACTCGTCTTGATGTGTGAGCCGAAGTGTCGGTACACCTGCATATGTGTGCAAACAGATTTCAAAATGGAAACATCACCAGACAAAGTGATATCGCTGAAAAGGTTAAGTGTGTCTGGAAGGCGAGAGGAGTCAGGTGACCTGCAAACTGCTTCGGCATGCTGGATTAGGTCCTGAGCGCACAACTCTTAAGGCAGCTTTTGAAGGGCAGGAGCCGTGAGCTGGCCGCGCGCTGTCTGCAGATGCTGTCTGACAGAGCCGTAGGAGCAGACTGGCTGTCACCGCCGTCTGGTATGCAGCTCACATCCCATTCCTACCGGAGCTTGAAGAGAAGCTCAGCTTGGCTCGGCTCAGCTCGGCTCAGCCCTTCTCCTCTTTCTCAGTGCAACTCAGCCACAAGGAGGAGGAGAAGAAAAACACAACGAGAGAGACATCGACAGTAAGATAGGTGAAAGAGGTGGGGGCGAGGTCACATAAAGAATATCTTCACTGCCAAGGCAGTTGATTGGAAGAATTCACAGAGCACTTTTGACAGCAGGTGTTCTGAAATGAAAGACGTCAGACCCTGAAAGGCTGGATCTTTTGGGCTTTATGTTTTTTTTTCTTAACATCCGACTGCAAGGCTAGAGGTCGTCCCAGCGCTTGTAAGCCTGTTTCATAGGTCACAGAATGTTATAGTTGTGGCAACGACCCAGGAAAAGGAAAATATTCGAGAATGCAATAACTAACAGGTTACAACTGTGGCATGGCCATTGTATCAGTTGATGTGGGTTGAAATTGAGGTCTTGACCTCTGTCGTTGGTGCTCGAAGGGGGTCTGCTACAAACTGTGGGTCCCCCTGGAGGTCAAAGGTTATAATATGGAAGATCTTCTCGCTTTAAATCCTGAATCAGATCAGTCATGAGTGAGGAAAAATAGGCCATTTTTGTTTTCAGGTCTGGTCTCAGCTTTGCGTATCACATACAATGATAAGGTTCTACTTGTTCGCCAGCTTCACAATCGCTCCAGTATTTGTGCAGAGGCTTTTGCTAAAATACTGTTATCAAGTTTTCTGATAGTTACAAAAGTCCGGACACAACTATAATTACTTTGAAATGAATACTAGTGAAACACTACTATGTGACAGAGTAGCAGATTGTCAGCGCTTTCGGTAATGGCATATATACTCTCCAACTGCAGCAGGCGGGCCTATGGGCTTTTATGGTCAATAGCTCACTCTAAGTGTTAGGTCTTGTGAGGTTCTCGGCTATAGCTGCAAATGATTTTGACATCAGCTTCCAGCAATCTTTCCTGAGCTGGCCTTATTAAAAATTCATCAGAATGTATTCTGTGTGTTTGCGATCGATACGCTGTGTTAAAGCATTGTTAGGGTTCCTGACCTGCCACAGCTGTTGTGATTAATTTGGTCATTAGCCACATTGCTTCCTCGCCATGCTGGCTCTACTTTATTTTTATTCGGCTATAATGATACATCAGTTTGTGTGAATGATCACACATCTAGTGCAATTCTCCTTTTCCAAGACAAAAAAAACATTCTACTTCAGGTGGTAATGAGTGAGGTGTAATCACATTCGTATTTATATGTTGTCTGTATGAATGGCTTGTTTCTCTGAAACCTGTGTGGATGTGTTTTTACTGTGCATCTGGTGGCACGCATCCACAGCAGTTTATCAGACAGCTGGTCTCATCTACAAGAGACAAGCAGCCTCTGCTGCTTTGCATTGATTTAGGTGAAATGCTGTTGCGTGTGGAGATACCGGGGTCATGTGTGTGTATGCCTGTCTGTTTGTGTCTCCCTCTTGCATCTGCATGTCATACACAGCAAATAATCTGGGACCTGCCAAGATTTAAAATCGTATTTTTAGACCTCATAGATAATTTGCCTTGTTTTTTTAAAAAAAAATTTACTTATTTTTTAGTCCTTCATTTTATGGAAAAATCTTAAATTCAGGATTGAACATCAACATGTCAAATTATCTGTCCGTGGAGCAAGTCAAATTTACTTGCTGCATGTACAGGTTTTCTGCAGTGTACACAAATGATAATGACATTGTTGTTTTTTCCTTCAAGGCTTTCCCAATGAGCCGGCGGCTGACATCGCTCTGGACACAGTAAGAAGTTGGCTTGTAGAGAACCCTGAAAAGGTAAGACATGTCAGGGTCATACATGTTGAAAACAAACAACTGTCAGTCTGACACCAACTACAACCTTGTGCAGGCGCTGTCTGTTGTGTGCTTTTGTTGATTTGCTGCGAGTGATTATTGGACCACGGCAGAAACACAGAAACACTAATTCCCACGCATCGCCGCATCAGACCGACATCTTATCCGCCGACCTCGCTTGATCAAGCATTTAGTTTGTGGTCTGCCAGCATATCAAATTAAAAGCCAGTCTGAGACTAATCAGGCCTTAAATGGTCTGTTGACTCTCTAATTGGTCTATGCTTGGGAATACTATTAAACACAGGAGAACAGAAAGACATAAAATGAAATAATCTGAAATTGGTTTTTGAATTCAAAGATAATTAGAATCATGTCTCCCAGTAAATGACATGTCTCCGTATAGCCTAGCACTGTTCAGTCTTTTGTGGTTGCTGATTTGTTGCGCCGCTGCAATTTATTTGGTGAAAAACATACACAGACGCAATCAAATGAAAAGCAGGAGGAATTGTGTAATCTGACAAATAGACAATCATCTTCAGTTTCAGTTATTAGGTAAGTAGCCGAAGAGTGATTGTTTAAAATAACCACAGAGAGACAAAACCTGTCTTCCCCTTGGGGAAGTAAAATGGATTTGGACATTTTAATTTCAAAGCCACTCCTGCTGAAGATTGAGCATCAGTGTGCAGCTGAAAGGATCTTCACCACAGTGAAGCCAACACTACTGCTTTAATATCCAGGCAGGGAAACAAATGCTGATGTGCTCCTTTACAAAGCCACTGCCACTGCAGACCCACTCGGCCTTAATAGCAGGTTTAAGCTGATTATTAAATATGCCTCTGAAGCAGTTATTTGAGATTTTTGTGCACACTCAGTGTCTCAGCGCCTTTATGTGAGATTCCTGTCATGTTTCAGCAGGTCAGACCCTGCTCGAGCTGCTGTAATGACCAGTTTACACCGAGGGCAGTCATGTGTTAGTTCCATGAAGCTTTGACAGCCTTGTTATTATGCACTGATCAGCCACAGCACTACAACCACTCTCTGGCTTTATTATGATGATCATGATCTGTGAATATAATATGCATTAATGAAAGATTATCACTGTAATGGTGACTTCACTATGTTCAGTTTAGCGACAGTAACATTCAGGGGTCACCTCTGTTTACTGTGTGACTGTTTATACCTGTCACTGTGGATGGAGGTGTTTCTAAAGCTCACAGCTTGACGTGCTGCAGCATCCCTCAGCTGGTGTTGTGGATGTTTGCGAACAGACAGCCAGATAATACTGAGCTGCTGGATGACTTTGCAGATGATGTGTTGTGTTTGCTACACGTGTTCTCTGCCTGCTGACTGCTGGAACATGCACCTGGGGAATCCATCAACACTCTGGTGTGAAGAAAGATTTATATAGCTCCATGCTGACTGTAAATAAGGAGTGCAAAGCGGACTTTTGTGGTTGTGTTGTTGCACAACCAGGATCGCTGCTTGCTGCACAGAGACTGCACTACCGAACATAACAGAGACAGTTTTTTCATGTGCTGACTGATAGTTATCTCTAGTGTGGGCAGATGAAGCAGAAAAACTTACAGTTCATGTAGTGGAAGTGGGGTAGACGTCTGTGGAGGCTTCTCTGAACGCTGTTTGGCAAAGCTCTGCCAGCTCAAGCACCGGATCCCCAGCTCTAACTCGACCAAGAGAGAGTAAGCTTTTAACAAGATCAAAGAGAATAAAGTGATTCGTTTTGCCCAGAAGCACAGCAATATTTCCTGTACATCGGAAAATCTTCCAATCAGACCGCAGAACAACACTCTGAAGCAGAGAGCCGTCTCCCTAATTTTCTCTGTATTCACTCTGGCTTGGTGTTTAGTTACTCTTGGTGCATCCTGGAACAGATGTTTGAAGATTATTAATGATGTGATATGGTTTCCTTCTGCTATTTAATCACATCAGTTTAGTATTTTGTCAGGCACAACTTAGAGAATTTAAACAGAATGTAAATAAATGTACAACAAAATTTTATAGTGCCCAAGGTTGTTAGCATTTTGTCGCACGTTTCATGTAAAGATGAATGGCCGCTACCTTGTTTGACACGTTTTTTGAAATCCAGTTTTTCACTGCCGCATTTCCTCAATGAACACACCCACTGTCAACATGATTAATAACTGACGTGCTCCTGTTTCAAGCTGGGTCTACACTTAACGTTTTTTAGCTGCCAACTGTGAACTGCGTGCTCTGGTCGTACCAAATGCTTGCGGCTAACGAAGCCATCCGTAAATGTAGAACTTGATTGCACAGTGTTGTGCAAGTTGTTGTTTGTAATACCAGAAGCTGATATTTCATGTTCTGCGCTGTTTTCCAAAGATAGAGGGAGAATGAGTGGTTTGAAGTCCTGTTTATCTAACACAGAACAATAGGATTAGATTGCTCCACCCGTTCACCTCCAGCTGTATGCACTCAGCTCCGAGGGGCCCGTGTTGTGGGTGTCCACTGAGGCGAGTCATTTCAGGGCCATGATAAGGGCTCTGCTTTGGGGAAGATACTGTGCTATTGTGCCTGAATTTTGGCACAATGGGCTGGATGTGGATCTATCACACTGAGGTGGCAGAGGACAGGCCACAAACCCCCGTTACGCACCCCCGTCCCCGAATACTGACATGATAGCATTGTCTGTGTAATGTCCGTTTGTTAATGTTTGCCTGTGCCCTACTGAGTTGAGATTAGTGTGAAAACAGCAGGTTGCGCTCGCAAACTCAGCAATTGAACTGTAATTGAAATGTGTTTAGAAGGGGGTCTGAGGACACGTGCACTGTGCATGTGTGTGTGTGCGTGCGCATATGTGTGTGTGTGTGAGAGAGAGAGAGCACTGATTGATTAGCGGTGAGTTTATCTCCCAGGCCAGCACACTGTAGCCCTGATGCATTGGCCAGCAGATGAAGGGCCCCAATGCCAGTGTGAAATTTACTCTTAAAAGCACCTGGACTTCCATTGTGGAAAAAATAAACAGCCTGGTTGTGGTCAGGGAGACGAGATCCTTTAATCTAGAGAGACTCGAGCACACGAATGATCCTTCAGATCCCACCAGATGAAAGAACAAGGGAGGACAACCTCTGCTTCCTTGTATCCTCAACACACAAATAAACGACAGCATGTGTGTAAACAACAGACTGGGAAGCTCTAATGTCCTCAAAAATGTCTAAGAAAAAAGAAGACAACGTAACACAACCGGTGGTGTGAGGAGCAGTTTCCTCCTGGTCACATGATCCTCGCCCCACCACTCAGCTGGCTTTGGTTTATTTCTCATTTTCAGACCTAATTTGGTTTAATTCAGGCTTACATAGGTTTAATCTGCAGATGAAAAATGTGGTCTGACACTCTATTTGGCTGCCACGGATGTGCTCTGGATGGCCAAGCTTTTTAATGAAGCGTTTCGAGGGCCGGCGAGCCCGGCATTACTGACACAGACTGAACACTTGAGACAGATTGGGAGTCAGTAATAAGCTCTGCTTCGCTGTGCTTCTCGGGACAAAATTGATGTGCAGAGATTTCACCTTTCAACATCACCCAGGTTTGGGCTTTAGTATTAAAACTCCGCTGTGCCAACGACGAAACAGGTGTTTACACCCCATTCTCCTGTTCTGTGAATGATCTGTTTACCGTCACAGCATTTTGTTATTTAAGACATCTGATAATATAATAATCTCAAGATTAGCGCATTAACACGGATTTGTGACAAATGTCGAGTCACTATGAGGAACACAAACAGTGATGGGTATGTTTTGTGTGATTGTGTTTTTCTGTGTGGAAGAATATCAGTTTTGGAGGCTGGATTTGGGCAGATGGAGCTACAACACTCAGACATTCATTGTCATTCAGCTGAATAAGATGGATGGTTGTTGTTATCGTAGCTACATCGTGCGGTTCACCCACAGAATCTGTGGAATACAATTTTGTGAATTGGAACCAGCTTTATTGCACAGGCATGGCAAGCTGACATTAAACTGCATATATGCTCCCTGTGCTTGTTTACCACTCACTATACACAGTGGTTAAAATGATGATGAATAGCTGCAGCCATAAAGCAAAATGGATTGAAATGTATTCAATGGCCAATGGCTTTCTCAAGCTAATCTTTTCCCTACTTGCTGCATCAAGACACTAAAATTTCAATTTAGGGTTTATTTGAATTAAAAAGGCCGATTTTTCTTTTTTCTTTTTTTTTGCCAGGTGCCTCTAAAAAGAGGCCTTGTTATTTTGGATTGAAGGACTTTGAAGCCTACTGTGGTTTTGGTATCCTACACTTTAAGTGCACTCAAAAAACATTGTGGTCTAGAAACACGATTGAGAGAAATGGAATATGGAATGTGCATATAAAACACACATACACATACATGCACACTCACACGGCTTTATTATCCAGAGAATGTGAAATAAAAACGCCAGTAAGCTCTGCTTACAGTAATGAAAGAGGCCCTCTGTTGGAACACCTACAGCTGCTGGAACAGGCGCTAACTTTAAGTGGGGCGGTACCTCAGCTCTCTGTTGCTGCGTTGGCTCTTCATGTTGTTTTCGTTGTCTAGTATCCAGCTAAAAGGCTTTGCCAAGTGTTGCATGTGCAGCCGAGAGAGGCACAAATTTGCTCCACGAGGGCCTCAAGGATGCTGATGTGCGCTGATGGTTGGTGCAACTGGCATGGTGTTCAAAGCCAGCACTGGTCTTTTGAAGTTAGTGTCTAGCCCCTTTGAATTGTTTGCTGTGACTGAGAGCACCAGGGAGATATGGTCGGATCAGGGGCTGAGAGCATGGCTCAACATTTGGCTGCATCTGCATCTGTCTCCTCCATTGTTTTGTGACCACAGAGAAGTGTATTCTCCCCCCAGACTCAGACACCTGCAGGTTTGGCAAAAGAAATGTGTGTATGAAAGCCCTATTAGTTTTCTCTGTCAGAGCAATACGCTTCTGGCACCAATGCATGCCGTGTAGTCTAATACATTAGCGGCAGCCATTTGGCCTAAGGCAGCAGAATGGGGATTTTATGACTTTTATGATCTGAGGATTTTATTACCTGCCGCACTCTGGGTAATATGATGTGTGCTCTTTGATACCCTTAATCCCAGGTAGGTGTCGTTAAATATTACTTGTTTTAGTGCTTAAAGAGATTTAGGATGATTGAAATCCAATTTCTGAATTTAAACTGTTGGTTAATTATTTCTTACATGAAACTATGAATTCTTAATTTAATCTGCAGATGGAAAATCAGCTTTGATTGAATTTTGTAGTCTGTAGTGTCTGCAGTAAATAAAAGTTTTTAATAAATAATAATAATAATAATAATAATAATAATAATAATAATAATAATAAATATATAAAATGTATGATTCCTGTGGTTAGACAGACTTTCATGTTTAGTCCGTAGAAACTGATGTTTCCCATTCCCAGGTGCTCTTGTACACAGGTACTGAGCCCACCACTAACTGTAGCCTACCGCACTCCAACACACTGACATCAAGATATGATGCCCTCTGAGTTGTGTTCTCACTGTTGGCACAGATAATGGAGTCCCACCTCTGTGCTTACTGCACTGGAACAGGCTATCTTAATGACATGCTAATTGATTTAGTATAGCACAGATAGGACTAGGCTGCCACACCATGATAAAGCAAGAGTGGATTTAGCTACAGTGAATCAGAGGAGGGCAGGAGACTTTTAAACATCACCTCGCTCATTCACTCCATTGAACCCAATTTTACACTGTCGCACCCCAACGCTGAAGTGTGGAGACCTTTACTGTGAGGGTGTTATGTATGTCTACAGTATTTGCATGTGCATAATGTTAAGTATATACCATTTCTATCTGTGACCTGCAGAGACAGATTGCGATGAAAAAAAAAACATTATGACTATTTCACTGTCCTCTTTCTAACTTGTGCCAACAGTAAGCCATTAAATCCGGGACACAAATAACCCCGGCTCAAATAACCTTGGCTAGTGCTGCCAGTGCAATAAACTGCATATCGACATTTATGGCCAAAAGAAAAATAGGCATTTTTGAATTTAATATGAACAATTTAATATATTTTACTACCTAAGGGTATCAGGTTGGCTTTGAAGAATTACTGATTTTATCATTTCCTCATATAAAATCCTTTAGTCACAAGTTAACTGAATACTTTTTTCCCCCTACCGGTGCTATATGATGCACGAATAAAAGCCATGTCACCAACCCGCAAGATAAACGAGAGCCTGAGCACAGTCCCAGCTTTTAATTGTTATTTGAAAAGTTTCATTTGCAAAGTTAAAGGAAGACACATCTCAGAGATAGCGCTGAACATTGGCTGCGTCCACCATTTGGGCAACATATGGGCAGTGGAGTATGACACAATAAAAGGCGATAACTTACCAGCAACAAAATGCTCGACCTTCCTGTTCAAATATTTGTGTCTGCCCGGGGTCACTAATTAAGCAGTGGCAGCCTCTTTCACCATTCACAGTCGATCATTAGTGCTCGTCCCATCAACTGACTTGCTTACACCGTGAGTTCTGGACTCCAGTGCTTCAGGCTACAGTGTCTGTCTCTGTATGGGGACTGGATATGCAGGACCTCCATGTGGTAGCACTGAATTGAACTGTTCAGCAAGAATGGGTGGAGCCCACTGTAGCCATTACTTTAGCTGTGTTGCTGTGTGATTGCATGGTCTCTGGCATGTGATTAGGGGGAAATGGGATCTATCTCTCACCATCACAGAGTGGGATCAAATCAGCCTCAAAGCCTGGCTTCAGGCACCGATGCATTTGAAAGTCAGCCTTTTATTTCGCTGCATAAATTACTTTATCAGAGCGCTTTTTGCCCAAGGTTGTATTCACCACAGAACAAGGTATCTAACTCTGGCATGGTCCTTGTACAAACAAGGAGGGTAAGGAGTTATTTAAACGGGACAAAGGGACTCGTATTCCCAGTGAACTGTAAAAGGGTGTAAATGCTCTTCAGAGTTGGGTGAAAGGTTAACGCTGCGGTTCAGTTTGAATCACGCTGAGTTAAGAGCTAATCCCTCACTGCAGTTTGCTTAACCTGAGAAAGCGAATTCTGTTGAACCGCAGGAGGAGAAATGAGTAAAGCTGCAGGCCACCGTGTTTTCATTGCCATGTGTGATTTTGAACATACATCAAGCCTCTGATGATGATGATGTCTTTGAATTGTGTCGTTCATTGAGTGTTAACTTCAGCTTCACCCGTGATCTTCATTGTGCCAACCGACAAGCGTGTATGTCTCTGTGGGACACTGCCAATAAGGCTGTTGTGCATGTTGTAACTCAGCAGGGCATCGGAGACGAGGCTGGGCACTGAGGTCAGCGTGTGCATACTGACAGATATAACAGGAGGCACTCACTGTGTGAAGGCTGTAGGGCTAGAATTTGTAAGGTTGATAATGCGAGGGCAGGGATGACAAGGCCCAAAGACAGCCGAATGTGTTTATGCTGCATTTCTATGCAAATGTGAAAATAATGAAGCAAAGCGGCTCACTTTTTTCTGATGTTTGTAATAGCTGTTTATGTTAACAACGCGACCCAAGCTTGAACCTTCCTCAGAGCTGTCTCCTGTTCGCCTCGTGCAACGGTCCCCGAGTGGATGTTATCTGCTGCATCCCCGGGCTGTCTGACGTAATCACAGGAGGGCAGCATTAATTGCTTGACCCTGGCAGGAAGCCAGGTGGTCGGGGATGGGTCTTCACCTGCCTGGGGAAAGGTCGCCCCCCCAAACTCTCACCCAACCTCCTTTCTTTTCTTTCCCTTCACCTCCTGCCACAACAAAACCCCCAAGAAGTTGCAGCCCATTCTCTGAAGGGATGCTGCAAAGTCACCCTGTCTTCTTTTCCAAGAAGCAACACGTCTGACCTCAAAGAGTTCTAACATATCATTTGAAATAATATCTAGAATTGGTATTGGGCCTACCCGCTTTCCATAAACCTATTTCAGACAATGGTCCCAGTCCTATTCCACAATGTCTGTCTCTATACCCCAGCATAAGCATCTCAGAAGGTGCTGTTCCAGGAAAGGCAGGGGTTTGTCTGACTTATGGCTGATACATTCATCAGGCTCGTGCCAAGCCAATATCACACTGTCAGAAGAGACCATGTGGCATTCCATCACCATGAGAGGCCATGACAGAACAAGTCCTTTTCCATTATCCTCTCTCAGGGCAATCTCTGTTATTGCCTTACTGCTCCTGTGTAATGCTGTTTATTTCAGCATTTGCACTGGTGGATTCCATATTGCTTGGTTTCACTGTCTGAGCACAGATCAATGCAGTCCTACGTGAATCTCAGCATTACTATGTTAGTAATATACGGAATAATGTGAAGCTGCTCCCGTTTTTTCCTTCTGAATAACTGTGAGCCATACGAATGACCGATATTTATTATTTATTATTTTCTATATTTCAGTGTGAAATATTGTACATCGATAAATGGTATGGCAGAACTTCCTGTACACTCACCTGCTCTGAGTGTTTAATTGCAGGCAAAATGCAGTGCAGTGCTCACGATAATTCACTCATTTCACAGGATGACATAAGACCCGTTAAAAGAAATGTGACCAGCCCTTCCTATCACTCTGAGTTCTACTGTTTTCTGTTTGGCTTTTTTTTTATTCAGAGGAGGCCGTTATGAAGCTGTAGTCCTGCAGAGTGGTCCCCTGTACACTCCTGTGTTCTTCTAGCCCGAAGCTATGATTTACTATTTATGTGCTGCACTTGAACAGCACACTAGAGTCTGTCCTTGCTCAACCAGCATAGCTAAAGCAATGTTGCTGTAAAGTTTTATTTGTCTTCTCATTTTATGAATTCCTTTTGGCTGAGCAAAGGTGGACAGGAGTAGATGTGATGTCCTGTACCAGCTATAGTTCCCTCAGCTGAAAGATTCAGTTGCATTTATACCCATGTTTTAATCACTGCTAACGTTCCCTCCCGAGTGCTAAAATAAAATCATTGGGATAGAGCTGTCCATAGTTATGTGATAAAACACTCTCTGTGCTAACGTGACGTTGCAGATTAGAGTTTTTCCTAAAAGCTTTGATGGACATCAAATCTGATCTAAAGGATATGCAGTCAGAGTATTCTGGCAAATCTGGTGTGATTTTCTGTCTTAGTCTGAAGAGGGTAAACCTCAAACTGAACAAGGTTGTGCTGCAGACATTCAGTCTCCAGTGCTTTCTCCATTATCATGTTCTAGTTTTCTGTCAAATTTCGTAATTTCCCAAAACAAAAAAAAAACCCAGAACTTCATGTTGTAAGTTGAATGTTGATTTCCCAGTCTCTGTTTCTGTGGTTCATTAATGCAAGATGGCAGAAAGCCACAGTTTATCCAGCGTTTGCATATATTTTGGAAATATCACAAAAAGTGAAAGGAAGTTCAGATAAATTCTGCTCTGCTGCGTTAATGAGTAATTATTTATTACAAAATGACTTAAAATATGAAAACTCACAGCCTCAGTGAAAACGGCAGCCTTTGAAGAAAGACATTCTATTAATTGCACTGGAAATGCTTTTAGTGATGTCTGAATATGCAATTTGATATGACTCACCAAATTCCTTTGGAGACTCTATCTACTCTGCATTGAGATTTCACTTTTAATTCCAGTCATAAGTAGCTCTTAAAAGTCTCTTTTGGAAAAGAGGGTTTTATTTGGCAAAATATGCCAAAGGAGTGAAAGAGAAAATTTCATATCCTGTGTGTATGTCAGTGTTTTGCTGTAAATTGTTGGCCTGTTCGAAGACAGGATTGTGGCGCGCTGCAGGCGTGTGCACCTCAGATAAAGCAGGTTCATCATGACAAACAAAGGCAGTTGAAATAAATGGACTGTGCTCAGCCTATTTGGATAATGAGTTATCTTGGAAATGCTGATAATCATACCGATACAGGAATTGAGTTATTAATTCATTACAAGGGCCCGCTGGCAACCGTAGTCATCAGAAAAAACCCACATTAACAAGAGTAATGCTGGTGGTTACCATATCAGTTCTGCATTATAATGTGACTCACATCAACGGAGAGAGCTATAGTCAGTCATGTGCCTGCGTCTAATATTGTTACTGAAGTGCAGTAAAGGTCCCTGCCAATATTGATGCTATTGTTAGTGAGCCTCTTGCCAGTCAACAGGCGTGTTAATGCAAACTGATGAAATCATGAATCAGGTTTAACTTATTTTGGCGTCTGGCTTGGCGAGGAGGCTGAACGTAGCCTGTGTTGTTGTTGTTGTTGTTGTTGTTGTTGTTCAAAACACAACAATTTTTCAATATGCTGTCAGCCAGACTCTCACACTCACAGCACAACACTTGGCCTGAGATGTTGACTTGTGTACAATAAAACGAGACGGGATGTAATGAAGAGAGACGGACTGTCTGAGCCGTGACCTTGAGAGCACTCAGAGCCCACTCGAGCTCGGTTTACCCCCCAGACGTTGTGATTTTAACAGTTTTTTTCTGCCTGACTCTGATACATCCTGTTTGCGTCGAGTATCCTCAGATGTTGGACTGGAGAAACAATTCTTGCAAGCCTTGAAAGAAAAACTACAATGTAAAATAAACACCCACTTCATGTCTGCGCCTGACAAGGCAAAATGAATGACAATGAAGTGGGACTGCTCGGCACGTCGGCACTTTTCATCCTCCCCTGGCAGACAGATTATGAGAGATCTCTGGAAAGCTTGAAGCTTTTTCTTTCTTTTTTTTTTTTGCCATTTGCGTTCTCTCAACGCGACCTGATAAGACCCCATTCATCCTTCCTCTATCCCTTCATTAGCCAGCCAGGGGTTGGACCGTCACCAGATTCAACCTGTCACATCATTGCAGAGACTGCAGACGTGCCAGTGTGTGAACATGCCTCTGACAAGGGGCTCAGTCGCAGCTCGTGCTCTGGCACTTTAGTAGCGAGATGATGTCTTTGTGCATCAAACAAAGACGTCTTTCAAAGACAAATGTGGGCTGAGGCATGGCTTGTGCGCGCCCGTGCAACATGCACTCGAGCAAGTGTGTGTGTGTTTGCGTGAAGATGCGCTAATATGTTTACGTGCAGCGCATGACAGGATACTGCTGTATTACATTACGTGGCATTTATCGATCTCCATTTGCACGGAGACACAATTCAAAATGGTTTCAAGCCTGCACGCTGTCAGTTTGACTGCTGCAAACAAATTGTTTCTTTCTGGGTGCAAGCGGGGTCCTGTCTTGCCGACCTGAGTGAGCTGCGTCATCTGACGGCTTTGTGGTTTCTTCTGACAGAGCAGATGTATTTATGCCTCTCATCCTCTTTGCAGCCTCTCTGAAGGCCTGTGCTACAGACCACAGAGACAGCACAGCTCTTGACGGGGCATCAGGCTGCAAAGCCCTAACACTCTTCTTTGACCAGCAGCATCCGACCCCCAGTTGCTGTGTCTCTGCCACCATGAAATCTTGCTCTTATTATGTGCTTGACATGTAGATAATGTAGAGATTGTGTGGTTGTATTATTATAACTAGTGGAGCCTTTGTTCCAGTCTTTCAGTGCCTTTGAATTTACAGTAGTAATGGGTCTGTGGGCTTTTTTCCTTGCTGCAGCAGGGTATTGCTGTCAGTGTGAGTCTTTTCAGAGTATGATGTGGCTGACACGGTATCAAAGTCTTATTATCGTATCACAATTGGGCTCCTAGGTTGCACACTGAGTGACTTAAGAATAATACAATTTTTCACACAGTCATACCTCAATCGACTATTCTGGGAATGCAATTCCAAAAGGGATTTTGAGGAGAAAATTAAACGGAAAATTGAAAGAATTTCAATTAAGTAATTTGCTGAATTGGTGAAAAAAATGGCAGCGAGGTGGAAAAGGCTTTTAATCTCGGTGAGCCACCTCTTGTTCCATTAAGCTCATATCCCCTGCTTATCTCACTAATCATTCCTCCCAATGCCAGGAGTCTTGATTTTTAATGAACCCATTATGTCCTGATTCAGTCCACCAGGACTGGCGGACACACCATACGCTTATGAAGTGGGCTGGAAACAATCAAAGTACAATCAGGTCCCTGGTGATGATACTAAGGCCCAGTTAGAGATGGGGGAAAATTACACAAGAAATGCCCAGTGTTGGTTTTGCTGCCAGGACAAGACAAATAAAGACTCTGTGTCAAGCTGTGTCCATTATTGCAGTGTTGTTACTGGTCAAAAGAGATGAATAGCCTACATGTCAGGAGTGAAATAACCACAAATACATATTACTGCTAAATGAAGTCTTCGGTCCAGATTTAACTGTATAAAAACAGTTTAGTGTGCAGAAATGAGCTGGGAAGTATAATAATAAGTCATACTGCTGAGAGACAGGAAGGAACAGAGTTGCTTTTATTACTATTTGACCATTTTGGGAAATAGTTCATATGCTATGAACAGCTTCAGGTTCGTGGTGTAGGAATTCCGGGTCGTGTTTCATTTTACTTTTATTTTATACGTTTTTATAAATGTTTTATTTCACCTGTCCTTAGTGGCTCTGGTTTTTTTTATCTGAAGCCCTGTGTGTGTGTGTGTGGTTCAATAAAAAAAAAAAAGCTAAATTCGTCCTCTGTTTTCTGCATTCAGCTGACGTCTCCGCAGACTTCCTGTGAGAGAACTTTCTTTGTAGCATGTTGTGCTGTGGATTCACAGTCAATATATTTGATTTGAAGAATGGCAAACTTCAAAAGGCTGTAGATGATGTGTCTCTTCAGTGTAAGTAGGGGCACGCATCCGCTCCTTTCTAGTTGAACGCTAACATAATTGTGGGGGTATAAAAGTAAGTGCTTTATTCTAGTACGGTCATATGGGAAAAAATAAAGCAGGTCCTTGTGATGACTCATTATGAATCTGCAGGGGATATTTGAAAGAAGATACATCATGCTCATATTCAGTTTCTACCTGTACTACTTGATTTTACATCTTTTGCGTTGAAAGACTGTTGTGTTGTGAATGGTCTAACGCTTCTACCACATGTAGGAAATGTCATGTCGCTTTTGTTCCTGCTATTCCTATCATCATTGTGATAGTGATGGTATCAGCCAACTCCAGGCAAGTTGTATTAGGAGCAGAAGGAGGAGGGTTTTCTATGGGATAGGGTTAAGAGTTTCTTTCCATGCAAACTTTGGGAATTTAAATCCTGCAGATCTTTCACGTACCCAAAAATACTTAAAAATATGTCAACCGTAGTCACCTATATGATGCATCTGATGGTTACTATTCCTCATATCTCTTTTTTTCTGATGAGGAAAATTACTTCAAACCGATTTGGGAAAATTTGTTTTTAGATTCTGAACTGATCTTTGATCATCTGCAATGGAAGAGGTCATTAAATTGCTGCCAGTGTTTGAAAGAAATCACATGTACAGTGTTTAAGCATGTGGTGCATCAGTGCGGTTATTTACTGTATATTGGGATTGATATGAGTCTCAAGCTGTGATAAGAAGTGGTGCTGTGCCTTCTGTCATTATTCACGCTCCCCAATCGATTCTCCACTATCTCATCCAATCAAGTGACTTGACTTTTATTCATAATTAAAGCCATCTAGATGCAAATCAGGAGAAGTCAGAGGGCATATTGTGCAATCAAATCTAACTATCCAAGGATGCATCATTTTGGAAGTTTTGCTGCAAAGGCACTCAAATAAAACCATTTAGATGCCTTCATAAACACGGACGCACTCAAAGCCCATTTACCTTAGCGCCAAGAGATCAAGCAATCAAAACGCTGATTCAGATTTAATGTAAATTGCAAATCTTAACCTAATTACTTTTTTATGTTAATACTCATTTTTCTTGCCCATTTCCATGTTAAGTATCTTAATTTAAACAATTTATCTGTGATTTTCTAGATGTTTCAAGGGGTTTCCCACCCACAGATCCATTATGGTAAATATTATCACTGTTAACTATGTTTTGTTTCACTTCTGTGTTTGGTAATGACGGTGAATTTCACTCATCAATTTAAGTTCACCTCTAGTGGCCTGTGGGAAAGTTGATGATTGAATTACTCACTGAGCAGGTGGAAATCACTTCCTGTAATAAAATACCTCTGAACACAGTATATACACTAACTAAGCAGTTTGAAATGAACACATAATTAAAACGAATGCTGTCTAATACAACAGCTCTATGGTGACATTCAGCCCATGTTAGAAACATTTCATTTTTAGATTTTTCTTTCTTGCTTTATACTGTACATGTTTTCTGTTATTTAGCTTATAGTCACTGAACTACTTTAAATAGGGTAGAGGGAAAAAAAACTCTTATTATATCTTATGTATAAGTTACTACAATCCAATAGCACAAAAAACTATATCGTCCAATGAACAATAAAGCAATAAAGCAACATTTTATTGTTACAGATTTTTTTTCAGCTGCTTTTAACTGTTAGTATTAGTTGTGTTTTAATACACAAAACAAAACTGGTGAGGCAAAAAGCCTGAGCATGTTTCTCCTCAAAATAATAATTTTATGCTGTTTCATTCAAGAAAATACTCATAGGAAATGGCAGCTCCCATTTTTATTTTATTACATACATATTTGCTCTAGGCTCACAAACACCTGGAGTCATTGGACAACATGCAATGCGAGAACCATATCAGCTTTAGCCATCTTTTTAATAATACTACAATAGAAAAATAGAAAAATACAACAGGTGTCTGTATGTACAGAAAGATCATGTCAACATAATGGCATGAAAATGATTTTGCGTTATGAAAGGCTGAGCTCACATCATTGGGTTCATGATTCAACACCGTGCAGCACACTGAGGAAGAACATAATCTACCAAGCAGCCATGTGTGACTGGCAAGTAATAACCCAACATGCCAAATCATCCAGTTATGTCAATCTGAGACATGACTGATTATTTTGACAAGTGTATCTTTTTTCCCCACTGTTTCAGACAGGGAATATTCTGCTTGTCGAAAGGATGATAAGATTCTCGACAGGGTACGTTCTGCAGTATTTTCCAGCTTTTACCAGCACCGGCTCCATATCCGTGAATTATTCTAATGTGAAAATGTATGTCTTATCAAATTTTCCACATCAGAGAAAAACGTGAAAAATTGCGACGAAACTTGTTGATGGGAAACCGACATGTTAACCGAAATGTGCGACATGAAAAATTTTAGCGCTCAGAACAGTGATTACACCTTATTAAGTGTTTACTATCAGCCACATCCATTATCATTTTATAATTTGGTGTAGATGTGGTTTTAGCTCATTTGGTGTGCATGGCAGGAGAACAAAAGTTCAGGTGTGTTAATGAGTCGGTTTTAGTTGCCGCTAACATATTCTCATCCCTGTGTTTGTTTAAAACCTGTCCTCATTCAAAACTCTTTTCTCATTCACACACATGCACTTCCATCCACATCCACAGCTGACAGGTTAACCACAGGTTGCCTGCAAATGTGCTTTTGCAGGCAACAAGTACAGTGTTTGAGAGGGAGCTTGATTTTTGTCCACATTACTTCAGTGTTTTGACCAACTGCAAAACTATGGGGAAGAAAATGTTCTGAGAGGTTGACGACCTGCAATGAATAACTATGAGTGTCTAAATTAACGAGGCAAAGGTTAATGTCGTTGTAATTATCAGCGCAGAGTCTTACGGGAGATTATTTCCTCATCACTGGAGAGCCTGAGTGATTTCATCTAATGCATTAGACTAATAATTAGATTCAAACGCTGCCTTTTTCATACTTTATTAATACCGTTGCCACCCAGGTTGTCATTGCCATGCCTGTTTCAGGGGTCAGAGATGGTATCAGGCAGCTAAATGTGAATTGAGTAATGACATACGCATCCGCACGGATACATCAACATGTACAAGGAAGCACCATACTCATTTAACAGGGTTCCCGCAGCTCGCTGAGTCACACGTAATTATCGTGCATGGTTTGTCTCATCAGGCCCAGATGTTGAGGTGTAAAAGTGGCCTTGGGTGAGACGCAGGAGCCAGGCTGAGTCTCCCTTTGCCTCAGGGGAGACAGAGAGGAACTAGTATTACTGTCCAACACAATACATCATCTTGTTATGTTTACCCACACCCACAACTAGTGCAAATGGTTTAGGTACAAGGAAGCCTCACGGTCAGGATTATAATGGGATGGTGTTAGACATATCTGTCAACTGCAAGGAATTTATGGCATGGAGTTCTGTTTCCTGTACGAGATGGAATTACTCCTTGATATTTATTTGACAATCTTTGGCCAAGCCAATCTTCTCTCGAGCAGGAACAATACCAGAGGTACACATACATCAGTCTCAGGACAGGAGTGTGACTGGCCCCTCTGGCACTGCTCTCTCTCGCTCTCTCGCTCTCTCGCTCTCTGCCACTGACTACAGCCAGATGGGTACTGTGTGTTCTTCAGAGTTTGTGTGTCAAAGTGGCTCTGTCAGGGAGACAAACTCTGAGCGGATGGCTCGCAGTGTGTTTGCCGCAGATGGCCTTTCTGGTGTGCCCATCATCGCCTCCCCTCCCCGTGGGCAACTGAAAATGCAGAGTCTGCAATAAGGCAGCAGTGCTCTGATCCACATCTCTAGACAGAAACAGCTGTGATGGACGAGGCCCGAGGGCTCCGACCTCAGTAGTGACTAAGTCCAGACCTGCTGCTGTGATTCTGGGACTGGCCTAAAAAATGTATGGAATGGATTTACATTTCACCGTGTGTCTGTGATTGTAAATTCGAATCGGGGATTCCATTTGCATGTGATGGCGTATGAGAAAATGTGTTGTAATCTTTGCTAATAAGCCAACAATCCTTTTCACATGTTTCTTACCGAGCCTCCATCAATGCAGTCGCTCGGAGCCATTTCTGTTTTGCTCAATTAATTGGCCCATAACTCAGTAGACAAAGTACTCTGTATGAAAATAATCCCATATACTGTTTTCATTTGCATCACACTGGGATTTGTCACCGTTGCAGATGATGCTGTGTGAAACCACCAGAGTCTTGTTAGGTAGAGTTGTGTGAGGGCTGACATGATTTGCATTATTCAGAGCCTGCCGCATAAGTGTACGTTAGCTCCTGTCACTCCATGAGGACCCACGGTGCCCTCCCATGGTGCGCTGGGCCTCCCTGTGTAGAGCCCCCACCAAGGCCAGCTCTGCTCTGGTAGACAATTAGAGAGGCTACTGTTGCTCGCGTAAGGGAAAGATCAATTCCCCTGCTTCCTACAGGTGCTTCTCCATGTCAGTGTGGGGCTAGAGAGAGGACTATCATGGGTGAATCGTACTCTTCTACTCTCCCACCTCATCATAGGAAGTAAAGTTCATGTTCATTCAGGGCCTGTTAGATGGTAGAAAGTAAGCTAACTGCAATCACTTCACAATTAAAGTTTTCTTCCCAAAGATGAAAAAATAAAAAGGAAAGGGAGTGTGCTGGCATCAACCTGTCCCTTCTTTTCCAAATCAATTACTGCATGGTCTTAGCGGCCCTCTGTGTCTCCATTTTATTTTTCACCTCCAAGTCAGAGCAGTGATGGAAGAAGACGCTGGTAGAGCTCGTGGTGTCAGTGAAAGTTATGTGATTAACCAGTCCCATCCTCTTATCAACATGACCCAGATGTCAGCAGTGGCCCTGAGGCTGATCACACCAGAGTTACTGTGACAGAAGGTGCTGCCTCTACCTTGCTGTGTATCTAGCGGTTGACACAATCTTCGGCTCCACCTGCTCTCACACTTGGCCATAGCAGAACCATATGCCAAATTACATCCTTGCAAATTTGGTGGGAAACGGAACCAGTCAGGAGGAGGGGGGTGTGGGGGGTGGTCTTTGTGTTTATGTTCCACCATGACGCCTACCCAGTCAGAACTAAATTAAAACTGGAAGCAGGTTGCAGTGCCCTCCTTGATGTGAATCACAATTGATAGTCATAATTACAACAACTAGAAATCAATTAGTGTAAATTGAAATGATTTGTTACCTTTGGCTTGTTAATTGCATTGTTAAAAGGCAGGGATCCAGCTAACATAAGCATTAACCCCTCTTTGAAGAAAATCTATACAACTATCCAAGGAAATAGGTTAAAGCAAACATGTCTTTCATCAATAGTGTGGCATCAGCTTTTTTTTTCTTTGTGTTCTCGCCGAAGCATCTGTGTATAGATTCTCCAAGGACTAAACACAGCTGCTAATGATTCATTTACCACTAATTCTTTTGAATTAGAGTTCAGTGTAAAAATATCCTATGACGTCCCCACTTCTCTATTTAGACAAGTGGGCGCGTCCAAGGTCATCCCATGTGTGATTCTACTTTGTGTATAGATTGTGTTTGTTTTGTATTTACACATACTGAATTAACTTGGCATTGGCCTCAAGTTTTTTTTTGTTTGTTTTTTGTTTTTTGCTGTTTTTTGCTTTCACACTGGATTTGAACTCTACATCTTAATCCCCTCGCCCTGACACAAGGAGAAAAACAGAGGTCTTAAAGCAATGCTGTTTCTAATTGGGCCACTAATCGAAATGTCAGTGTGGAAAAGCCACAAGCAGCTGGATGGATTAAACTGCTCAGGACACAGGTGAGCTGAGATAAAGAGACGATGGCTACCATGCCGGCTGGACCTGCAGGCCGCCTTTTGTCTTTTACTGTTTCCCGCACTGTCTCCACAGCACAGAGTGGAATAAAGCCACCTGAATGTCATTAGTTATTGAAAACAGTGAGCCAGAACTACACTGGCTTCACATATCCCTGCGTGACCCTGCTGTTTTCCAAAGTGTCCCCACACCGTGCGCTCTGAACAGTGTGTTCTCCTCCTTCCTCACCTCATCCAGCCCCTCGCCTCATAACAGCCTCACAGCCCTGTTGTTATAAACACTGCTGACACGCTGCACCTCGTCTGAAGTATTCATTGTTTAACATCAACAGCAATAGTCCATTTTACTTTGCGATGTATCTTTTGTCTACGTTTTAATTTAATTAATTAAACAGAACGAGAGGAAAACAACCGCGTTCACTGCACTTAAAAAAAGAAAGAAACTGAAGCTGAAAAAATGCCACAATATTTTTCAAATCTAGTTTCCATCACAGAATAAAACTATGATGCATATTGAACAAAGGTCATTAATAAGTAAAAGCGTTTGTGTGATTTAAAATTTCACACCCTGCCTTCATCGCAGTAAATGCTTTTCCCATGTATATCATTTGATTTCTGAAGTTTGCCTTTTGCACAGTGCGACTCGACCCACTTGATTAATTCTGGCCTGTGTTTGATTTCCTCATTGACTCTCTGTGTCCTGGCACAGACTGTGTTAGTGTATCAGCCCTGAGAGCTGAGCCACTCCATCAGCCGCCACGTTTGTGCCTGCGCTGGAGAGTCTCTCCAGTCAGCTTCCAGCATTACAGCTGATATCTGTGCCAGAGCCTCAAGAACTGCTGTTTATTTACACCATGTCGGCTATATCAAGGAATCATACCTACAGTCGTTTAGAGAATATAGATTTTTCCATTTACATCCAACTTGACAGAAAACTGCGAAAAAAAACATTTATTTATTCATAATATTATTTATTACCTCAACTTTAGCGGCTAAATGCAAATCGAGTGGAACCAACTTGCAAAGAAACAGTAACTGACCTTGTTAGATGGCCGTTGAGCCGTCATGTAATTCTAACATTGTTTTACTATAATTAGAAGTGACCGAGAGCAAAAACACAACAAACCTCCACAGCTACGAGACATTCACAGGCAAACGGCGTCTCCAGTTCCAACCTAATATTCTAGCCACCCCACACAGCACAGATGTGTGAATATAATATAAAGTCTTGTCAGCTTCTCTCAGTGTTTATTTAGCAGTTTTGCCCAGGATGTCGAAACAAGAGAGATTTTAGGTATTTTGTTAAAAAAAACGATTCATAAGGATTTCGATGTCATAACTGGTTGCGTCACTATATACTAGTACATACAGTGACTCTATGAATCAGCAGGCCTCACAGCAGGCACCTGTTTGACGTATGATAAAAAGTGATGCAGTTTGTGAGCCAGAGATGTTTTAATACTTAAAAAAAACACAGTCTTCTCTGGTTTGCCTGCATGTTACCAATCTGGCAACCAGTGCCCTAGTGCAGTTACAGGAGCCAGTGGACCAGTGACTGGGTCCTGCTGTGGTGCCTCAGGTGACATGGCAGTGATGACGGCCCCTGTGGCAGCAGCTCAGCTGGGAACCGGTCTGCCCACCATCCCCTTGGACATTGCTCACTTGCGGCTGGCACTGCCCTGACCCCCAGAGGGAGCCCGGTGGAGCGTATGGTAGAAAGTGGGGCAACTTGGTCACATCTGCGAGAGTCACTCCACCTACTAATGTCTCCTTTTTATCCTCCCCTGCAGCGGTAATCACAGGAAAATAAGCAAAACAGAATGAATGTAATAGCAGGTGTCTCAGTGAAATTGCGCTGATCTTCTCTAGCAACCACTGAACTTCACTTATTCAAAGGTGGGGAGAAAGAGGTGGGGATGATTCATCCCCTTTGTGCTGAGATGTTGTCGCCCTCGCCCTCTGAGCAGTCCTGTCACAGGGCTGTAAATCTGTGACAGCGGGGAAGGTTATTTGTTTGGATTTGGTTCGGGCTGACCGGCCACAGGCCTGTGGACTGTGCTTGGATGTTGATATGGTGAAAGCTGTTCCTGACATGTTGGAAGCTGCGTTGACAAAGTGCTGTGACCAGGGCAAAAACCAGTAAATCAGGAGGTCACCTTGACTGTGAGGGAACATTACCTACCTGACCATTACCTCGTGGGTACAAACACAAAGAGGCATTTCGGGGTTTGTTCACGTCCACAATAATTTATTGGTGGGAGCAATTTTATTTAGTCACTGATACAAAGTCAAGATCACGGCCTGCTGACAAATAGAAAATAGAAAAATCTTAAAATAAAACATGGCTGTAACTTCAGAGATTGTTTTGATCCTGTATGTTGTTCACGTACGCAAAGAAAACACACTCTCACAAGCATGTGCAGACACACATACACTAGCAATCAAATGATTTACCATACTTGTAAATTAAAACATCATGTTGTACTTCTGCATTTGCCTTGTGTCCGTTTCATCTGAAACAAACTCCACGAGGCTCATGGGGACCGAAAGCTATATCTTTGCTTTGCTGTTTACCTTTGAGCCGTTAAAGGTTATGCACTGGACATGAACTGCTGAAATTTCAGTTGCAAGTGGAAACATAGGGTTGTTCTCAGACTTATACCAGTAATGTGTACAGAAAAAAAACACAGCCATCCTACAGAGAGGGAACTGCTCGCTGTCAGAGCCACATCCCCTTGAAGGTCAGAGAAAATGGCACAGATGGCCTTTTGCACTAAATCAGCACTTTTCCCAAAATGTGGCCACACATGGAGTCAATTCACACACTGTATCCCACTTACACTTTGTTCTCCCAGTGCCAGTTCAGCAGTGCACACATCACGGGACCCTGACTAACACATGCATGCACCAATGGACACAAAACCTTAGGCAACCCTTTGGAACACAGTTAATCTTTATGGGACTGAACCATGATAACTAATGTCACATACAAGTCTTTCAAAATGTGAGGCTGTCATATTTAACCGTAGGGGGCGTGCTGAAAGGCTGCTGCGCAGTGGTAGTCATCAGAACGAGAGAAAAGAGTCTGAAAGAAGTAAAAACAAAATGGGAATCACATAGCAGCACTATAATTGATCTTTTAACTACATCTGAGTTATGAGTCAAAGGCTGTTTGTGAACTTCCGTATTGCCGCGCTGTGTGGGGCCTCGCCCATCTGGCACATAATTAGAGTTAAACAAACCAAAAAATTGGGAGAGCTATTTTAACCGGGCTTGATTGTCTCTCCGTCAGCTCTGTGACCCGGGTGTAAATAATAAAAACCGTTTTTGATCTGAGCACGCGGAGGTCGTCCAGTCGAGCGCTGGTGTCGGGGACGAAGCGCCGTGGCGTCACGGTGGCGAGGTGAGGTGAAGAAATGGAGTGTGACCGGGCGGATATGACAGAGAGTCTAAATGTCACCTGTGTTCCCCCGCGGCCCAGCTGCTCCACAGCTGGAGTTTAGAAAACAGAAACAGTCATTAACCCCGTCACATTGATTCGGCTCTGCGAGCTGGTGTCTTCTGACCCACACTGTGGAACAAAGCGAATGAAGGGCTGTTATAATATCCTTTTTATTTTTTTACCGCTGTTTCAGTGTCTAAACTGTTTTCTTTGGCGCGCTTGTTTATTGTGTCGTCAGAAGCCAAATCTATGGTGTTTTGTTATTATTGTGACACATTTGATTTTCTCCTCTCTGCGTGGCTGCTCGGCTGCCTTTTGATTTCCTGACACCTGGGATTGTTAGGAAATACTGATAGAAACCAGTGTAGTGTGATAATGAATGAATCTGCTGTCAGTCAGCGTTAGATCTCGCCGCCTCTGTTGCATTGTCTGTCAGCCTGGATGTGTGTGTAGACAAAGATGCACACAGACACACATATTTGTGCCTCCTCTCCCTGACTCTACTGCTTCTCCTATAGTTTAAGGATGCTCTCCGCTCTTTCTACTCCTCCGTCTCTGTCCTCATGCTGTTTGTTCATCAGACAAACCATCTGCTGAAGTTGCGTGTTTTTCTCTGCACGCAGCCTCCGTTGCCACACCGCTTCACGTGCTGCTGCTCTACCAATTATCTGATGTATGCGGGATGCCCAGCGTGAGCCAGTGGCCACAGCGTCGGCATGAAGCCTGTGTGCTCACACCAGGCAGCCTCTCTGCATGTCACCAGATAATGGGGAGGGGGGGTGGGGTGGGGGGTCCTCAGCTCAGCTCTCCTCATCATTCATTTGCTGAGCTGATTAGCTTCTCGCTGCAGTAATAATCTGCAGCCCTGTGTATTTCACGGCCCATTTCAGAATTAGTGCATCTGTATACGTCCACGCGACTCTACACCGGCAGTTTGTACTGTGTAATAAGCAGTCCCCCTTTATGCGGTGTTCCATGTAAAACAATGAGGCCGGGGCAGGCGGCATTTGTAATCCCACACATTCCCCGATGTTTAACATTCGAGTGACACAAATTATATGAAAGAGAACGTGGCCGAATCTACTAAAAAAGTCAAATATGAGAAGAGTCAGGGCCACTGAATTTCACTCAAAGCATTTATTTACAGTGAATAATTATATGAAGCTATAAAAACAGATGTGTGGTGGTTTGCAAACAAAAAAAAACAGATCTCGACAAAAACCATTAATTTCTTCATTAAGAATTTGTAAGGCAGCGTTGTGATCTCTGTCTGTGCGTCTGACTGCAGTCTAGCAGCTCAGCGGCGTTTGATAGATTCCTTTGTGTCAGAAGATGAAAAGCATTTTTCCTTCATCATCCACTGCAGTACTTTCTTATGCCCTCGTTGTATCAGTCGCCTCCTTTTCCTCCAAACCAGTGCTTATCAATACTTGATCTAAATTGATTTTGAGTTTGCTCTTAAGCTGTGAGAGTGTGTTGTGTTAAGCCCATCGTACAGCATGTCAGTAATACTGTTTGGATTGATCTTTTATTTAGTAATAATTGGGAGACTTGAATTGGGGAGATAAGCACGGCTGTGTTTTTCAAAGGGGTTTATCTGGCGTGCAGCGCGGCCCCAGCCACTGCACATGTGGTACGAGTTAGAGGAGTGAACCCATGCAGTCTGCTGAACACTGCCTGAAACATGCAAGTGCTCCTTCAGGGGATGGGGGATATTAGAGAAAGCCTGAAATTGAGAAATGTGATATGAGGGGCTCTGTGGAAGAAAAGCAAAGTTATTTAGGCTGCAAGCTTTTCCCCATATTAAAATGGTATCAAGCTTTTATTGAATTTAACATGTTTATAGTAGGGGCAGCACACACGACCTGTGCCTCTGAGATTTTCATCTTTGTTCGTGTTGTTTTTATGCAAAATGCGACTCGCACTGCGTGGCTGTGCATTTCTAACTTTTCCCTTGTCTAACACTGAGCGAGCAAACAGTCTGCGGGGGAGGTTTGGTTTTTTTCCACCTCATACAGAGGTAGCTCTGCTGCACATCCTTCAGTTATTTGTTGGTAATTTTAGGTGTCATCGAAGAGCCCTCGCCTTGGCACACCATTACATTTGCACTCTCTATCGGTAATAATCTTGTCATTTTCCACCACATTTCCTCAACTAAGCAGTCAATTAGTGACGCAGTACTTGGCCGCCTTCAAAATGCTTTGAAAATCATGTCTTTATAAAGGTTAATGTAATTTCAACAGCATGGGTTGTATAGAACAGCCTTGATGTAAGTGTGACTCACTCGTTTGAGTTTAACTCTGTAACTGCTGACTATCCCAGACTTGGATCTGACTCCAAACAGGAACTGAAGCAACCAGACTCAATAGCATGTAACCTGTGCACATCTGCAGTTATGTAATAATTAAAAAACATGTGTCTGAACTGTGGAAAGTACAAGCAGCAGCGCTTCAGTTTCCTTGTTCTCTGGCACCCCCTGGGATCCCGTGTTGTTCCAGCAGAGCGCGTGAGACCATTATGCTCTGTGCAGTTTATGTGACATTTATCAACATCATGTCTGACAATAAAAGTTGAAATGTTATGGGGTTATATAATTGAAAGGTTATAAGGTAGCACACAAGAGAACCCATGTCTCATATCTTATTTAGAGGTATCTATCAGCAGTGTCATGTCCCAGCTAAGGCTGGTACACTTTACAGTAAAGGATGCGGGTCCCTGAAGGCTCAGTGTCTGTGTTTGGTTTTTTTTTTTTTTCTAAAGTGGCACAGTTGCTTTAACCTGCAGAGACCACAGTCTGTGAAAAAAAAAACTGTTTATTCTTTTCAACTGCAGCAGCTTGATTTTACACTCGGCACTATTTGTAAGTGGGAGTCTCACTGTGGTGTCAGCAATGTCAGGCAGTCTGCCGGTAGTCAAGATTGCCAGATACAGTGTGACCCATCACACGGGATTAACCGCTACACTCAGAAACCACATATAGATTGTAATTATTCGGGTCTTGTGCGGTGACACCCGGCACCATTTCAGTCACTTCATTTTGTCGAAGAGCACTTATGGGAGTTCATAGAGGGAGCACTCGTGGAAATGTTTTTCAGATGGTGAATGTACTTTTCAAGAGGTTAACTTTCAAACTTAGTTAGGGGGAGAAAAAAAAACGTAAGGAAAGGTTATTTTCATAGAAATCCATACTGTACCGTGCGATGCTGCACAGAACGAAACCACATGAGCTGCCAGCTGCACATATTTACATCAGGTTTCCCCGCAATCCACTTCTAAGGACTGTGCTCACGGCCATTTCTCAGGGAACTGGTTTGTGATTGGTGGCATGCAGGAGGGATCTGAAGTCCAACGCACACATTTCAGTTCCAGGTTACGCAGACAGAGACGGGCTCTCCCTTTACATGTTCACTGTCACTGCTTTATGTCTGAATGTGATGGGTCACACGCCTGGACAAGGGCTGATTCACAGCATCCAGCTCATCTTGTGATCTTATGATCAGTATTAGTTCATCTCCAAATGCGTCTCTTCCTGCAATCCCATTGGCTCAGTGGTACAACCTATTATCCAGTGCAAGCTAGGGAATAAATATTTTCATCCTCTGGGCTCACGTGTAGATCCGAACAGTAGAGATAAGGGTATAACCTTTGTGATGGGTTTATAAAGCTCCTAACGGAAACGGATAATAAAAAAAAACTTCTGTGGCACCTTCTGAATGCATCTTGTATCTTTGGCTCATTATAGCCTTTTCCCACCTCCCTTAGTGGAGACTAGCGATAAGATGCCTCATTTCCGTTTACCTTTCAGTGTTATTCATAGCTATGGAGGTGTTTTGTAGTTTTGTTCCTGGTGCATCGTCAGTATGTCTGTGCTGAAAAGCTTCAGAGCTACCGCATGTGCTTTGATCGGAAATCAAACCTTTGTTGTTTTGTAGTGGATTTTTTATTTATTTTATTTTATTTTTTAGTTTAATACAGATTGTTTTTAACCATAGCAGCAAAGAACATTACAAATGGATGTTTCACACAAAGGATTTTATATCATCAGACATTACCACCACACATTACCACTTTGTTTCCTGATCTTTCCCTGACTGTGTAGCTGTAGTTTTTGGTTGAAAATCATCATCATCCAACTGATGATGTACCTGTGTCGAAGAGACACCTTTGGTTGTCCTGCTGTAGCACACTCTGAAAGTCTTGTTGAGTAATATTATTCGGTACGGCTGGATGCGTGGCTTGAGGATGTTTTTTTCTCATATTTAATAGAAGCATCGAAAAGTGGTACTGTTTTGATCTCATGCCTACTGCAGCGAGTGGCTGGAGCCGGCAGGTCGGAGAGAAATACAAACTCGTGTTACATCCATGGGGCACATAAACTGATAAGAGACAGGAGCCCGTCCCAGATAAATTAGCAATGAAATTAATCCGTGCAGCATTCACAGCCACGACACGTGATTGATGTGATCCCAGGTCTGACTCCTGACCCCCTAAGCCTGGGGTTGTTGTGGCGACTGGGGCAGAGGATAGAATGTCAACCTTTCATCAGCAGACAGCCAATCACAGCAAGAGAGAGCCATCGCCAGCGTCCACCTGGCTCACCTCATGCTGCCACAGAATGATGGTGCTGTTATTAGCTTTTAACGGATTATAATTGTCCGCTAAATACTCGTCTGTCCGTCACACAGATGGAAGCCGAACCTTAATCCCCGTTTGGCGAGCTTTCAATACATGTTTTCTTGTCATTTTACAAAATTTACAAATCCTCTTTTTCCTCACAAAGCCCACGGGAGTTCAGTAAATGTCTCCTGACACCTGGACAGCGGGGCATTTTCATAACAGGCCTCAACCTGGGATTTTTAATGACACTGTCCAAAGGACATCAACCATCAACTCTGAAAATGCCTTACAGATGTCAGTTGTTTTTTTTTTCTCCTTTTCCTCTGGAATGTTGGCAAGTGAATCCACTAAGCGCTCAGGCCGAACAACTCTGAAGTGTAAAACATGGGAGAAGATTTATTATTCCTACAAAACACACACCGTCTCACATATGGGCTCGTCGGCTTGTGCCGATGGGACATGCACAGCTCTTTGCGCTTAATCTCAGCCTCTCATATAAACCACCTAATTAGAAGTAGTTTGACTACACTTAAGCTCGTGAAACACATATCATGAACGTTTATCCAATGCTTAATTGACACCGTTAAAAAAAAATACATATTCATAAACACACACCACTGAGTGCGTAAAGCTGCCTCGTACAGAATGTCAAATTTAATTGGGGGCTGCTTAACGATAGACGTGTCTGCTGATTTGAAATATCGTATATCCTATGGTGGCTTTGTACATTCATATTCATAAAGTTGCCACAGATTACTAAATTGTGCCAATTATAGCATACCATTGAGGAAAGATGAATTTCAATAAGCAGAAAAAATGTAAATTTGTGTTATCGTTCTAGGTAGCGACAATTTATCGGGCTTCAGCATTAATACATTTACATATTCATGACATCCAGTAGACAAGTTTCATTCTCCTTTAATGTCCTGATTACAAACACAGGCCTCACAATGCCGACTGCATTTAACACAGCAGAGGCTGCTATAATCAGTTTTCTTTTGGTTCTGTTCGCTTTGTATACTTTATAGGTATTTTACCTCTTGGAAGTGAATATTCTAGGAAAAACAAGGGTTTTTATGTCTCTGCCGAGCAGCCCAGGGGAAGACGTGAGACATTGTGTTTCTAGTTTTAGAGATTAGTGAGAAACTAAATCCCTCCCTGATGTTTGCGCCCCTGTTCACAAAAGCTCAGGTTTTCTATTTTGCAGCAAGACGGTTGCTTCAAAAGCAAGAGGTCTGCAACGTGTCATTCTGAATCTTAATTGGAAAGAAAATATAGTGAAAAACAAAGGCATGTTATCCAAAGAAAAAAACCCATTAAAGCTCAATCAAATGACATAAGCAAGTGGCAGAAATGAAAATGCTGTCAGACTCAGTGTCTTATCTGGGTAGGTGAAGGGAGGACAGATATACCTCTGGCTCTGTAACCCCAACCCCCCCACCCCCACCCCGTTACTGTGATCTTTTCACAGCTGCTTTTTCAATACGTCTTGGTGATAAAGAGTCACCCACTCGCTTCCTGTGTGTGTGCGCAGCACTGGCTGCAGTCGCAGCATTGTCTGTTGACCCCACCGACCTGCAGTCACCACAAAGCAGGAAGTGAAGTCGTGTGAAAAATCTCACATGCTGCCATCTGCTTCGATTTTTAAATGCAACTAACCCCAAGCACCTAACCATCCTACGCCCCAATATTGTTGTCCACCCCAGCAACCTCCCCCTTGTCTGTTGACCCCACCGACCTGCAGTCACCACAAAGCAGGAAGTGAAGTCGTGTGAAAAATCTCACATGCTGCCATCTGCTTCGATTTTTAAATGCAACTAACCCCAAGCACCTAACCATCCTACGCCCAAATATTGTTGTCCCCCCCAGCAACCTCCCCCACCCCCCCACCCCTACTTCCCCATGTCCGACAGGCAGCCCTCGGCCAAAACATAGCGAGGTAGCGGCACAGACGCAGCACATGAATTAAAGATTTTGTCACAGCGTGCAGGACAGGATGCACACAGGACAGCATGTTAGTGCTGCGTGTGCACCATTGTCAACATGCGCCTCTCTATGTTTAGGTCACGAAGACAGTGGGACACTGATACACTGTATGTCAGAACAGAGTCACAGCCGCATCCCTGTGGAGACCGACACAACACAACACAACACAACACAACACAACACAACACAACACAACACAACACAACACAACACAACACAGTTACGCTGAGCTATAAATATGTGATAAAGAGACGTGCCGCAGTCATTCTGTGCCCATCAGAGTGCCACTGTTTATTTAACCTACTTAAGTTCTCGAGGAACCTATTTTCAATCGTTAAAGTGGAATTGCATTGTTTTTTTCTGTCTTGGAAGAAGTAACAATAAGATTGGAGCGGGGATAAGCAGATGAGATACAGCAAGCCAAACAAAACCATTCCAGGAGCCAGAGAGAGGATAACAGGCTGGAGATGCATTTGTGGAAATAATTCCATTTTCCCAGTGCACACAGATAAAACGAGATTGTTTCGACTACAAGTGTGTCATAGCCCTCTCATTAGCGTGCCATGGTTCCAGTGAGGATCTTAATTACATTATTGGAGGAATTATGGAGAACTTGTGGCTCTGATTCCCTTGGGCTGTTTTACTCTTGGTCACAGAGTGTTTCCAGCTAATTGTTTTGTTTTGTGGCCTAATCAGAGCTGCTTGATATGATATGGCCTGGCGTCTTCTTTGGTCAACTGCAGCTTGGACAATTCTTCTCTATGTGCACTGGTTCATATTCTCATATCAAAAGTGCTGCTAATTTAAATGGAAGTAGCATAGAATGTGGTCAACACAATTATCAGTAAACCATATTTGTTCACATCGGGTTGGTGCTGACAGTAGAGATGCTACTTTGGGTAATAACATTTAGTATTGTGCAGTATATTTATCAGCCCTGTGGTTAAATATCCATTCTTAACTTGTCTTTACAGTCTTGTGAGACCCTGTTATTCCAAAGGCCCCCGCTGCCTGTCATCCTGACAGCTTCATTCATAATGTGAAAAGATGAAAAACTCGAGGCTGTACTTAGTGTAGGCCCTCAGGGTTGCCCTTTATCCTCCGGTCTTATTTCTGGCTTGAGTTATATATTGCTGTCAGGACTCTGTCAGTCAGTACTTTAATGCAGGTTTGTAAGATTTGTGCCTGTGGTGTAAGGACATTTAATTTCTCTGCCGGATCATATTTTGATTGAAATTATTCATGGGGGAAATCAGTCAATCAGTTTGAGAGAATCCACATTTACATTAATGAGAAACAATTACAAATGCGATGTGGAGGAAATCAGTCAGTCAGGTTGAGAGAATCTGTGTTTATGTTAATGAGAAATAATCATAAATGCAAATGTATTTAAAAAAACAAAAAAGAAAAGACATAGAGTCATTAAGGTCTGTGACCAGTTTGGCTTACATAGCCCAGGCGTGTGTTTCAGATGACCCAGCGCAGACATATCACAGCCTGATAAATCTTTTATTGGCTCCTGAATACCATTTTCACCTCTCCAAGCAGCCGAGTGATATGCTTCCTTCTCAAAGATCCCTCAAACCAGTCGCACCTAAAAGCTTTTCAAAGTGGAGGAGCTCTTCAGCTTGAGGGAGGGTTATATGTTCTGTGCAGTAGGTAGAACAGAGTGGTGTGGAAAGCAATGATAAATATGGTTCTTTTAATACAATAGCTTTGTAGGTCACTCCGTGGAGAGGCGAAGTGCGCTCACTCAGCCGACTTTTCCTGCGAAAGCCTGCGCAGCCCACAGATCCAGGAACATGCAACCTTTAAAGAGAGATTTGAAAAGGTCAAAGCACAGCCATGGAGAATGATAATGTAGGAGTGCGCTTCCAGAGGTCACAGGGTCAGTGTTGGTTTTATTCTCCCCTTTTCCTCTCATCCTAGAAATGTGGCTTCATAGAGTATGTTGATTTTAACACCGTTCACCAACGCAGTGTTCGGTAAAGACATTCATACATTAACAGCATCTTTCTCAGCTGCATTCCGCCACGTATCTCTTTAAGAGGCTTTTTTTTATTTTCTTCTTTTTCCTCCCTTGTATTAGTTGACCCAGTTCTGAGGCTCTGGCCCTGGAGAGGGAATGAAAGTGTCCACCTGGACCTGGTTAGAGGTGTGGTTGAGACAGGCTTACTGGGGGCTGGCGTGTCCCTGCACACCAGGCCCTGTCCCAGCTCCCTCTCACGGCTCCGAGGCTGTTTTAAGTGGCCGTTTGCCACATAAAGACGAATCACATTTTATTACGTTGCATCTGGTTTTTCCGCTGCTTGTTACTTATGGATCTCATGGTATTATATTAGCCTTTGGTTTCCACTTGATGGAGCAGGGAGGATTTTCTTGAGACTGAGCCAGCTGGGCCTCCACCACATGACAGAGTGGGTGCTTTCCGTCTTTACTCAACAGTCCCATGTGAAATCCCTGCATGCTTAGCAACTCTTCCGCTGATCTAATTAGTCCCTGGACACACCTTTAACAGTCCATATGTATCAGGAACATTAATTAGTACCTGGACTGGATATATTACTTTGAAAATAGTGGATGTCCTTGTTTATTAAAGTATTAACAACAGGGGGGTGAGGGTGGGGGTGGGGGTGGGGGGGTGCTCTCCCCGCTCTCATCCCTTGGTATTAGTCACTTAGTGAGCCTGCTCATTCATCATACCCCTTCTGCAGTGTGTTTTCTTCTATTTATCCTTGTTTGTCTTTTACTAAGAGCACATATAAGGTGATGCTGGATTAGCATTATTAATTACAGCAGCGCTCTGTGGCCCGTGTGACGCACTCGTCACACTAACAACCTTCTGTGGCTGCTCACTCGGGTAAGGGCCTGTGCGATAACTAGCGCTTGTTTTGCTTTCACTCGGGTTCGAGGAAGCTTACAAGAGACGGTGTGGAAAACAGTGCGAGAATAGGCAAGTCATTGATTTTTTTTTCAAGTGACAGCTCGGCCGACACAGATACTGGATCGATTGGAGACTTGTTGGGATACAGTAGTTGTACAGAGCTGAAAAGGGGTGGGGGAAACAAGTTTGTGGAGCTGTGCCGTATCCCTGGTCATGATGTTGGACACAGAGTGCCTCAGCATCCTGTGGCTGATGCACCGAAATACACCACGGCTTCTTCTGTAAAGCTTTTCTAACCTCTGTAAAAGCACTAAAGCACTTGTTGCTACAGTTCATGTAGATTATTTTCTTCTGAAAAGGTCATCGGGACTCCCAGGAATGACCTTATTCAACTCTCAGCATTAACGTGTCAAACAATACTGAATATAATTGTACTACTGCGTCTCGCAGCATAGTGTCACATGTCTCCCTGTTTTGTTTTTTTCATATTAGGCCACAGTTATCCCACTAATGTCAACAAGTCACCGGATATTTTTACACTTTTTGGGTTTTATTTGATCTGACAACAACTGACTCAGTCTGTTTCATATTCTAGTTGAGCACAGAGCTTTCTTCTCCTACCCATGCTAATTAGACCATCTTTAACAAGTTTATTGTTTCTCGAGGGGCTTTTGAATGATTCTTTTTTGTTGTTGATTGGTGCTTGAAAATCACGCTGCTGCCTGTTTTAGGAACGCAGCACGCTTAGAAGCTCTGTGATCAGTTTGACTGAATTGTGTTTCCAGTGTGAATGACCTGAAAGGGCCTGTAGGCGTCTGTCTGTGTTTCAAAATGAGCTCACTGTGGCTTAGTGTCTTTCTGATCTGCCCTAAGGTGCAGCACAGCAAACATGCTTACCATCTTATTCTAATATAGATATATTACAGTCATTCTCTGCAAAACCATCAGTCAGTGAGACTGGAGAGAATACCTCTCTCTAACATCACGGTTTGACGCGGCTGGACTGTAGATGATAGCAAAGTCTTTTGGCTTCTGCAGAGATTCAGTCATAGATTATTCCTAAAAGATTTTCCTTATATTGCATTTTGTCTCATAATCTTCCAACTCCAAGGTCATATAGTACAGTGGGGTGTTCTTCCATTAGCTGAGCCAAAAGTTTTGTGAGTTCTTTAATAAATAGTAGAACATGAGCGTGACAGAACTTGGCTAATTAAAACCATTCCTTTTTTATTTAGACTGTCTTCCCTATGCATTTTTTTTTATCATTATTGCACCTCGTATAAGCATCTAAGTGGATAATCATATTGCTATAGAGCAAAGATGCAGCAAATCCTTGAATAAGATGAAGGTTCTAGAGGCTGCAGGTGACTTATTTAGTGTGTGTGTGCGTGTGTGTGTGTGTGTGTGTGTGTGTGTGTGTTTGTTTGTTAAGGCAGCTGTCAAAGTAACAACTGTGTCAAGATAACATAACAGTCAATAACCAGGCCCTCGACCAGATGCAGCATAACGCAGCTGTTTGTCATAAAAGTAAGATTTCCGTGGGTGACGCTCATTTACACAAACTCTCCTTTCGTTGATTAACCTGCTGTAAACCTTGTGGGTCACATGTACAATATCTAATCAGCTTCCCATCTCCTGAGCAAACACCTCCAGGCACCTCCTATTGCTCTGCTGCTGCTGCCAGTTAGTGCAACACAGAGGAAACCAAAGCCAGATAATGTTATCTTAATCACTGCTTTTGAACATTTCTGTTCTGGGCACTTTCTGTTGAAAACCAAATTTTATTTTCACTACAGTTACAACATCGACATCTGTGTCTGTTTAGTTTGGTTGTTGCAGCGTTTATGTTTTAACTGTGTACTCATCGTGCCATTTCAGAGGCAATATGTTGGTTCTTTATATTGTTGATTGATGCACACGGCAAGTTTTAACTAGATCCCCGGCTTTTATGGTAATCCTCACCCACAGGCTGCTTAAAAAAGCATTTTGCCGTCTGCTATTCTGTCAGGGTAAATAAATAGCCCTGACACCTTCTGGAGTTCACATCGAACGAGACTGTAAATTTGCCTGGTACATCTGACAAAGTCCAGGTCAGATCTTCATTCCACTTTGAACGCTGTGTCAAACAGCACCTCCGCTTTGAGGCCCGCGTCCCTGTTTGATGTCGCCCACGCAGCCATATGGTATCGCTCTCAGGATCAGTTTTTCTGTTTTTTATTTCCTGCCATTACAACCATCCTGTGCTCGATTCAGCAGTGTATAAATCTGCCATAACCCCACAGTGGCTATTGTGACATTTTAATGTGAAAAGACTCACCTTTTTTTTCTCAGCTCTAACACATGTTCACTCATATACATTTTTTTAAATTACAGGGGTATTTTTATCCATTTTTATGACCCCATAAATTGCCCATATACTCCTAAAAGCTGCAGTAACTATTCATGGCATTACAGGCTGCTTTTATTAACACAATTAGAGTGTGTCTGTCTATGGAAGAAAAAAAAAAACATCTCTAAACTTGAGATGAAATAATGAGCGCTGGCTCAGCTGATTGTGTCACTGTTTGGATTTGAAAGGGAAAAAAAGGGGGCTTTAATGAACCTTTTCTTCAAGGCTCCAGTGCCAGCTCTAATGCAGACGCTGGATGAGCAGCGAGAAAAGGAGAAAAAAAAAAAATCATATTTCTGCCTGAACATTGTGTTGGCATCTTGTATGGACGCTGTTATAAAAGTAACAAAGGGGTAATAGCTTTCACGAGGACAAAGTGTATGCGAAGCAGAGTGCTTTCTAATGAGTGTTCCTCCTGACCTTATGGCATTAAGCTCCTCAGCAACAGAGAGAAAAAAAAAACACCAAATGCAGGTACCACTGCAGAGAACAGACAAAGTTAGTAGCATTTCTGTAGCAAGGCATGGCACAGCCCACACACTCACTCATCTACATTATCATGTTCAAGTGCTGACTGAGTCGCGAGGCTTGAGAGCATGGTAAATAGGAATCCACAGGACGAAGACACGGCTTCACTGTGAGCAGCTGCATGATCTGCACATCTGCATGACATGCGGGCATGTTTGTCAGATAAACGTCAGGTCACCGCTGCTCTCGCTTCATGGCTCCAGTGATCCCCACAGACATGGCAACCAAATCCAGACTGCAGGTTGTGTGTTTACACAGTTTTATTTCATCTGGCAGGTTCTTTTGTTCAATTCTCAAACCGTAGCGAATTTGGCTAAATCACACCACATGCATATCACACAGGCTGGGCAAAAATGTAGGCGCTAATGGGAACGCTGTTTCCATCTGAACAATACACACACTGTGTAATGACTTCATCAACAGGAGGTTGGTGTAAAGGGTTCCATTTCGAGGATGTCTATAACTGGCTGCACACCACCAGCCTTCCTCCGAGAGGGCTGACTCGGCTTTCTCCCAGAGACTGAGCAGGTATTGACTAAATAGAAAAAAGGAAAAATGAAAATATTACTGGATTTGACAACCAAGCATGATAACCCCAGGATGATTCTGGAGAGCAGATGAGCAGACACAGAGCCTGACACATTCGCATGAAGCTCCAATCCTTCAACTTGACATGTAATAGTGCATGTTGGCGGTCAGTGTGGGAGTTGGAAGTGGAGCCAAGGTGTCAGAGGCCAGTCGTCGTATTAAAGGTGCTCAACAGGAGGGATGAGCTCACGCTGATGTAAAATGTGAGAACCCAGCGTGCAGAACACATTGTGAGGCAATAGCATACAGCATCTCCGGTTTGATTCTTTTATTTTCATGACATAGACTAAAGTTAAGTGCTTTGGTTCCCAGGAAATAGTTTTGATGCAGAGGATCCACATATTGCTTGTGTCTGAAAGTTTACAGAAAGGCACGAGAGGGTGCACATGCACACCCGGAGCACCAGGTGACCTGCTAACATTGCCGCCAATGCAGAGGGACATAATGCACATTAACAGTTGGTAGGCTGTAAAAGCAGTGAACCAGTAAAAGGACCCAAAGCAATCGGAACAGCCAAAAAAAAAAAGTTTTATTGGGGTTTAAAATGCATTTAATGTTTGTTCCCTCAGGGAGACAAAGCATTTTAGTATGAAAGGACAAATGGAAAAAATCTCTTGCAAACTCAACAGACATTTTCACATCTCAGCATATATGTAGATTTAGGCAGGTGCTCTATAGGTTAGCTGCTAGATTAGCTTGAGGAGCAAGATCTATGAAAGGTTTTCAAGGGATTTTATCATTGTTTCAAGAACATCAGAGTGTCTATGAACTGAGCTACTGAAAGACAAGTTCATTAGGCTCAGCAATCAACACAGTTGTAAGATGCTCAAAATCATAAGGAACAAAATAGTGTATTTTCCAACATTATTTGACACGTAAATTCCTTGCATATTTTGAACTAACACTCTCTCTCACACACACACACACACACACACACACACACACGACTCATCGACTCATCAGGAGAGGTTGTTATAGACCAGCAGCTCTCCAGAGGTAACGTCATTACCAATGCAGTCATGGATCATAGATACAGCCCTGATATTAGTCCTTCTTCATCATTCCCCTCTGACCTCGTCCGCAGCTGCACTACCTCTCATCTTTATGATTAGAAAATGGGCCGATCTTTCTCTTTCACAGTCACACTTTCCCCTATAGACTCAACAGTATTGAAGTATTCAATCATTATAATTATTTGACCATCCATATTATCTGACAAATTTGTCAGTGGAGTCTATAGCATTTGTTCTAATCCCCAAAAGATGCTGAATTGTGAACCTCAACTCTCTGGGGGGGGCGCTGTTGGGACTGACCTTTCTCTCCACTGAGGGGATTACAAGTCCTGTTGTTTGTGTTGAAAGATGTCCATTACTGTAATTGGCTCTGTGCCACTGAACATGAAGTTGCTATCAGGTGATATCAGTAAGTCTCGCAGCGGTTTTGAGGAGCTTGTCACATACTAATAACAGTAGGAATATTTTCAGTTGGTTCTTATTGGCTGAATTCATGGGAGAATATTGCGTCCATAAAGCAAGCCCTTCTCTTCAGGAAGATTAAATATCAAAAGCATTCAGAATACGAGGGATGAATTAAGAGTTTTGATGCTAAAATTGTGTCTGTCCTCTCTTGTTTTTTTCTGTTTTTTGTTTTCAGACCAGAATGAACAGTGCTTTTGCTGCTGGCAGCAGAAGCTTGCAGGAACATCTCAAAGCCTGTGAAAGTCAAATACTGTTTTTCAGTCATGAAAACAATCTTTGAAAATGTGGACTAAAATGCTAAATGCCTCAAGCATGATGTACTTCAGTTTTTGTCCTTAGTGCTGTGTAGAAATGAAGCCTGAATATTACAGTAATCGCTATTTATTCAGCTCTGTAAAAATAAAACGTGAGGCAGCATTTGTTGAAATTAACATACAAATTGCTGATATATTTTCTTTTTGATTTTTCCGAATATACCAAGATAGCATTTTCTGGTCAAGATGTTTTAGATTCTGCACAGCCTACACCCCTACAAGAGACATGGTGACATTTTACACTGATGAAATAATCCAGGGTCTTATCAGAATATCAATGCGTCTATTTAGTCCCATTGTGCTGAGCATTCGTATAAACAGCCATTTACTCATCTGTCATCCCTTATGATAAATATCATGTCTACTATTCTATTATTCTATTTCATTATTATTCTCTTCTATTATTCTGCTCTTATGGTGATATACTGTAATGGGCATCTAATGTCGCCTAGCAAGAATTTTCCCTCAGCGGTTTCTTCCCGGCTTTGGTGGTTGCCATGCCTCCTCAAATGCCCAGTGTCAGGCTTCTACTTTGATGTATGGATGGAGGCGTTTCGTTCAAAGGAATAACCTTTTCTGGCCACTTCTTTGAAATGATAATTCACCAGCTTGCTGCAGGTGGAGCCGCGGCTCTCTCGGCAGACGGGGTCAATCAAAGTCAAATGGAGGAGCTACTCACAGCTTCGCCCGAGTAGCCGCTGCCAGTGGCTGGCTGCTGCTGTCAGCCCCGCTGCCAACATAATCTCCACCTCTGGTGAAGAGAGCGGACACCGGGGATGTCACAGTGGCGAGGACATTTTAAGCAACAGGATGTGGACAGAGTAGCTGTGCTGTCCTGCTCCGGACAGATCTGCAATTGCTTATGTGTGTCTGAGCGTTGACACGGCTCTCGCTACAGAATACCTGTCAGACCCAAGCTGAGTGGGTTTTTTTTCTCCCCGCTTTTCCAAGCTGCAGGCTCCGTGTGTGTGAGTGGTGAAGGGGACACAGGTGTGTGTAATTACATCAGTAATAAGTCCTGGATATGGTCCACCTGCCTCAAAGTGAACCCTCTATCCCATCCAGCCCTGCTGACAACAAAGGAGACGGGCACTTGCTGATTATGGCTTTGATGATGCAGCTAGAAGGCTGTGTTTTATGGGGAGATTTTTCTGGCTCTGGAATAATTCACTGGAATTATTCAATCTGTCTGGAACAATGACATGTATTATCAGCGTATGATCACACGCGGCACTCATATGTCACACACAGTGTGTCATGTCGGAGATGCACAAAACCCTAAACAAAACAAACACGCTATGGATTTTCTGTGTGTACATCCCTTTGTGTACATCATATGATGTATAGAGTTCATTATCCCCTCTCGCTGGGATTCAGCGGTGACCTGTTCGGGAAAACTTCCGTACCCGTGTTTACTCCCTATGACATTGAACACGAACAAATGAATGAATCATTTCATCTAATGTTAATGCTGTCTGTGTCTGCCTGTATCTGTTGTCCATCTGGATGCAGCCACACGGGGTCCTGCATCAGCCGGTGGCTCGGTAACGAGGCAGCACAGGACACATAGACACACATCTCCCAGGGGTTGAGGCTCCAGCTGGAGCAGACATGTTAGGGCAACGTGTCCCTATTATTGTTTGTGACAGAATCAAGAAGGAAATGCAAGTATAAAAAGTATGTGCTTCGTGCTTGCGCGTCAGATTCTGCTGGCAGTGCCCCCAATGTAATTATGGGCATGGATGGCCAGCCATGACAGCTCATCTGTTAGTCAGGCAGTAGGAGTCAGGGGCAGGTGAGCTACGCACTAGAATGATGAGCACCATATACACACAAATTAAAGATCACATTCAGTGTTCCCAGAAACAAGATGTGAAATATCATAATAAGGATACGTGTATATATTGTGTCATGCTGCTCATTAACACTGTGGCACATGCATCTACCACACAGTGACAGAGGTAGCCCCGCCCAAATCTTGCTCCTCTCTCGCTTGCAAATGAGTTACATAGGCGTGGATTGAACCCCTGGCATTATCATTTTAATTAGTCTCATCTTATCATATATTCAAAACTCAATTACAACTAAGAGGCGTTGGTTTTGAATTGATTATGCGATGAGCAAAGTGCTCTGCGGAGGATTAAATGATCTAATTGAAATGAGATCTTTGACCCGCATCATTAAATATTTCTCAGTACGGCATCAGTGTTGCCAAATAGTGTCTCCACTAAAAAAAAGAATGCAGCCTAGTAGAAAATAAAGAGGGCCAGTGTCGCAGTCCTGAAATGCAGCTGAAGAAGCATGAGGCTCAGTTTCAACTTCTAGCGCTCAGGGATGGAACATTTAATTGGAAATAGATTTTGAAATATCATTTGGATTTGTACTTAATTAGAGCGATGCATATTTTCTCTTGAAGGTCAACACTCCAAGTCAAGTCTATATAATCTTTTTTGTTTATTTTTAAATAGCTCTTTTAAAAAAAACATCTTTTTTTTCCCTCAGTGAATACATTGTCAAAGACGGACAGGTCATGCCAGTTACATAGTTTCACGTCTTATTGTGCTGAACACATTTCTGTCAAAACAACCACCCTTCCCAAATGCAACAAAGGGACCCAATCATATTGTCCTCACCCTTTGGCAAAGGCCCTCCAATCAGGGATGAGTAATGACTAGGCAGGCTAGCATGCAGTGATCCCAGCTTTCTAATTAGTCTTCCATTAACTTGTTCAACCTTGGCGGCTGCGGGGTGCACACACACACACACACACACACACACACACACACACACACAGCTTTAGAGACGGTTTATTGCGCCTCCTCTCCGCAATCAAAAATTTAAAATTAGGTAGAAGCGTTTGTAACTCTGCAGTGCTCAGTTCAGCCATACTGACTTTAACCTAATTGGCCAGAAGAGCTTGTTTTGTATTGTTTGTTTTTCTTCAGGGTTCCTAATTTATATCCTCCCCTTCCACCTTTAAATAGAATTGCACACACATGGTGTAATTGGTATTGGGTGTATCATCCTTTTTTGAATGCGTTACCTTGCAAAAACATGTCAAGATAAAGCTGTGCAGGGTTAGTGTGTACCATTATCACAAACTTCCACGTCATCGCATAATAACTAGGTTTATTTCTAAGTGTATGTAATTAAAATAATTTTAATCCGGTCTGGGTTCAGACATGCCAGTATCTCTAACAGTACCTTGTGTTTGCATTCAGCAGATAAGCTGTGTTTGGTTGACAATGAACGAGAGGAATTGACTTTTACAGATGTTTTACAGTGTGAGTCTTTGTCAACAGTGTGTGTGTTTGAATGCAGACAGCATGTCAGTGTTTTACTCCGGCGTGCCAGGTTTCGTTTGGCATCCTGGTCAGGCCGATATCCGTCAAAAATCATAAAGCGTGTTTCGTAGCTGTGGAGGGAAAAAAACGTTCCCAATCCTTCTGCAGAACGTGGAGATTCTGTGACAGAAACTACATGGAGATTGACAGAGACGGAACCGGAGAGAAGTGTCTATGTGACGCTAATACTAAGCTTTTCTCTGTGGTTTTGTTTTAGCAGAAATTGTAATTAAAGTCAGTAATATAGATCTCCTTTGATAATTAATGCACAGCCTAAGTTGATCCTGCCACTCGGTATCTGTGTAATCTGTGTTTGTGCGTGCAAATGGACGCACAAACATGTGTTTTCAGAGCAATTCAAGAATTCCCGATTCATCCTGCTTCACAATGGGCCATCAGTATAAAAATGGAGCTCCATAAAAGCAAAATAAAAATTCCTGGGGAGCTGCTGTCCTGTGGCCTTTGAGCACACAGTGGCATACGCTGTCTTGTCATATATATATACTCTTCACAATCTTTTGGTCAGTGTGGCCATGACTTCAAAGGAGACTTAACACTTTCTTTCTTTTTCTGTTGTGGATGCGGGGTTGAGAGAGCGAGTCTACATTTTATGAACAAAGCCCCCCCCCAAGACATCGAGTGAAATAAAATGTTACCATCCTGGTTGCAGCTCTTAACATTTACTCCAAAGCATGGATCATAGACTATTAATAGATATATGTCTGTATGAGCACCAGGAGGGGGCCTCTTTGAATCCGATCTTTGTGATGGGGAGGGTCAGGAGTGGGGTTATCACTGGTGAGCTCCTTTTATTCCCCATAACGTCACCATCCTGCATTGAGAGGGGTGGTGGGTAGGTAGCTGCTATTATGGCCTGCTGTGTAATACTGGCATTATTCAGTCAAGTGATTATCTGCTGCCGTGGTGTGTAATGCTGTGACTGTGACTGATGTCTGCACATCTAAGACCCCACTGGAGAAGAGTGAAAGTAAAAGAGGTGACCTCTTTCTCTGCAACCTTTCAACAGACCCATTATAACTGTATGGAGGTGAAAGGACAGATGAGGATTTCATGAATGCTCATCGCATCATTTGTCTGGTTGTTGTGAGGTCATTGTAATTGTATCAATTATACACCATTTACTTGAATATCTAGTATATAACTGGATAACTGGATCTATCTATTCAATGTTGCTCATGCAAACTATTAAAAATGATCGGTAATGCACCAGGCACAATTTCATTGGCTGGTACTCTTGGTCGGATTGCAAAATTATGCTATCCAATATCTCTTCCACATTTTATTATCATTAGTGGTGAGGTCAAATCCTTTCTTCACAATTTTCTCTTGTAATTTTGAACTTGGATTTACACTGCTTATCTTTAAAGCTGCAATTTCATGTCGTTGCACTTTGTGTGATACCGCGGTTCAGCTCTCGCCAAAGCATCCATTCACTTATTCAACGCTTATTCTGATGTAACCTGCTGCAACATTCTCTAAAGGCTGTCTCAGAGGGTGTCATCGGGGTGGTCCTGACTAGGAGACTTTCTAATTAGATTTTTTAGATTTCTGATTTGCTATCAATGCGTCCCGCTGATGCAGATTGTAACCGTCAGGTCTAAACGTGTCCTGGTAATATTTCCTGTCGTCTAGTTCACCAGAGAGCCTTTATGCCTTGTGTACTAATTGCCTTTCTCCCTTTTTTTGTCTTGTTGCTGCCTTGTACAGATAACACGAGTGATTTTCTGCGTCTTCCTTGAGAACGACTTTAGCATCTATAAGAAGAAAATGTCTGACATTTTTCAAGGTATGTATTCTTACTTCATACCAACTTCACCTTATATTATTAATCCTGAATCATTACACCTCCTGTATTAACCACTGATGAATTGTAAACAGACTGCATTCCTCCATTGAAGCAGTTTGTACATTGTTTAATATCACCAGACATTTAATGGAACATCCATATAGAGCCTGTGAGATCACAGTGACGCCTTCAAATGTAAAGAAAATTCAATGTGCCCGCAAAACCTTTTGGGAGATTAACAGAGAGAATTTATGGTGACAGTTGGTAGAACAAGTGTCATGCTCTCCGTGGATCATCTTAATAGGATTGGAATAGTGAGACTTCTCGTCCCTGAAACCAGTGAGCTGATAGTTTACATAATTGCTGATATTCTGATCAGACTTAAATGCCAGATTTGATTGAATGTAATGAGGCCCCTCAGCTCAGTGTCTTTTGCAAGAACTAAAAGAAAAAAATTCAGGGATGCATAGCAACCGCTGATCATGCTTGGTTACTGCGCCTCGATTCTATGTGCAAAATAAACAAACATCCATTATCTTCAGCTTCCACTCTCTCCTCTGTCTCTCGTTCAACTCCCTCCACCCTTTCATGCCATCATCTTTTTTTCGGGGGCCAGGAGCAGTCACCAGCTCTGATGTGGGCTCCACCGAGGATTGAGCTGAATAGCCGGGGAGCTGAAAGAGGCTGGCTGGCTTCTCCATCCCTTGCATTACCTCCATTTACCTCACTTTTCCCTCTCCACCTCCCCAATGGAACACCGGCTCTCTGCTGGCCTTCATCTCGCGGCTCCCAGATGGAGAGTGTTTTGTTTCCCCTGTGCTCCTGTCATCTGTCCTGCTCCCCGCCCAGGCTCTTCCCTGAAAGATTACATTCTGGGGAGAGACCTTAATTATATTGCCTGCCCTCATGCACCCAGCACACGTCTCATCATATTAGTGCTCTGAGATGAGAATCTGGAGCTGTTGTTCTCCAGTTATCACTCCCGCCATTTACAAGTGCTGTCAGTGGATAAATGCCCTACATCTCCTTAGGAGTGGGAGCAGGGAGGAAAGAAAACAACAAGTTCTGTGTGTGTGTGTGTGCGCGTGAATGCGTGCATGCATGTGTGCGTGCTTGCATCAGAAATGGAGGGCAGAAAAGTTACACTATAAGTAGATAACACTTTTGAAACAAACTATTGTTTACCATCATGACAAGGAGCCACTAATGAGGATGCCAGAGGTCAGTGTGTGATTAAATGTGGGGTTGTTCCAGAACGCTGCCGCCGCAGACTGCATGATGCCAGCCCAGATGCTTTTCCTCATCACAGGGCTTTGTCTGTCATGTGCCCTTTGACCCCTGGAGTCAGCACCACCATTATCACTATTTCGTGTATGTGTGGACCAGAGACAATATTAATTTTATTATAGACCTAGTGGCTAATTATTTTATGACATTGCCGCTTAGGGTCGTAGCTTCTGCTATGCTGCCAAGAGAAAATAATATTTGATTCTGTTCCGCAAGGAAAAAATCTAAGATAACGATGACTGGTGCTGTGATTGTGGACAAAGCCACACAGGCATGGGTTTAATCTGAGCAGACTGCACCCTGTCAAAGGCTTCAACAGCAGCTGATACACGTGCTTTCAAGAAAGACATGTTGATTGGTATGATTGCACCATGTAGGGCATGCAATACCTGGTGTGAAAAAAACCTTGCATATCACCCGCTCGGAATCAAGGTGGTGAATCGGAGGCTGTGAATTAGCTCTGCAGGTGTTTTCAGAGCATCTCTTCATCCGCGCTATTAGAGGCAGGGAGCCAGGTAGATCCTGCAGCAACACTGAAAGCATCACACAGAGGCCTCAGCCCACTTTATCTCCTGCAACATCCTCTCCCTTTCATTAACCCTCTGTCACATCGACCCCCACAATTTTCTCTCCCGCGCTTCCTCTCTCGTTCTCACTTACACCTCTCCTTGTTTCTATGCCACCAATTACCTCATCCCTCCACGTACATCATTTATCCTCATTATATCATGGAAAAGCTTCTCCACCACCTCCTCTATCAGCAAAACGTTATGGAGTAATGAAGCTGTTGTGAATAGCGGCCTTCATCTTTCTCGATGTGCGGTCAAGAGAAACTCAGGCTCTTCTCCGTGACACCCGTTTCAAGCATGTCTGCAGCAGAGAACAGACACAATAGATTCTTTATTGAGGCCTTATTATTCTCATTTTTCATCATATAGCTGCTATCCTCATATTCAAGCAATCTGTCAAGGTACAATGACGGGAACGTGTAAACAGAACATTTGCATACAGGAAATTGCTTTATTACAATATGCATTCCCACAAGCTGTCACAGTGAGGCAGCCAAAGTATGGATGCATCTCCTATGAAGGAAGAAACTGAAAAATAGCCTGTGCTGACAAAAATACTCATGCACACCAGTGTAAAGGCACATCAGCCACTACACACAAAACACGTTGCACGTTGATAGAAAACAGGAAGTGCCCCTAACATTCAATATCCCAGTGGTATTCAATGTTAGAGCACTATTATTACAGTGAAGCAAGATAAGATACAATATTATTATTTCAAATATATAATCTATGAATGTAAATGTAAATATATATATATATATATATATATATATATATACAGGGGGTCCTCGTATTACGACGGAGATCCGTTCCTGAGAATGTGTCGTAACCGAATTTCGACGTTAGTCGGAACATACATTCATTGTGCCATTGTGCATACATTGTGCCACTAGGTGTCGCTATAACACCACCCTACAATAAGAGTTTACTATGGTGAATTGCCTTTTGTCACCGTAGGGGTTGATATCGCGAGTGTAATGAGCATTTCCTTTAGATTTCTGATATCAACCGTGTAGACTCTGTGTTGTGAATAAACCTACGGTATTGCCACGATCCCGAA